>CXYZ01009481.1:3270856-3366333 GCA_900006705.1 Sonneratia caseolaris | reverse complement strand
GGAAATTCCAACTTCTGCTGTGCATCTTGAATTCCTTATGAGCAGCTGGTGAAGTACATAAGATTTTTGTCTATCGTAGGATTGCCAAAGCACTGAGCAGTTGTAGTGCTAGTACGGGTGACATAATCAGTACCACAGAAAGGCTTAAACAAGAACTTGAAATGACAACTCAGAGGCAAGAGATAGTATCGTGCTTTCTACGTGATTATCAGCTCTCTAATGAAGAGGTTTGGCTTGATTTTGATGTATGTTGCTTCTTTTTTCTCTAGTTGAAACTTGGTGCTTAAAAAGGTGATATGCTTTTCTCTTCATTTGTAGATTAATGCACTGAGAGAAGAAGATCTAAGTGAGAACTTCTTCAAGGCACTTTCACATGTCCAGGAAATTCACACAAATTGCAAAATACTTCTTCGGACACATCATCAAGTAAATCCTCCATTTCTGTGTTGTGTTATACATCATCTATGTAGTTTAGATAGTTGTTGTTGTTGATTCTGTTTTTTCTCTCTGTCCTTTGCTTCTTAACGTTGCTTGCTGAGCGTTGATACTTCTCTTGATTAGCTATTTTTTCAGTCTTAATTGCTCAGAAAAAAATTTATAGCTATTGTGCTTCCTTATGAAGCTGAAAGCTGAANTGAGAAAAAAAATTATAGTTATTGTGCTTCCTTATGAAGCTGAAAGCTGAATGTGGAAGTGACTTAATTCATGTCACATGAATTGGATTTCCTTGCAGCGTGCAGGTTTGGAGCTTATGGATATGATGGCTGTCTACCAAGAAGGAGCATATGAGCGCCTCTGCAGGTGACGTCTTTGAGAGGCTATGCTTATTTATTTCCCTTGCTTATAGTTACATAAATTCTTCCATCCTTGGAATGTTTAATACAATTACATGATTAGTACAGGATATTAATATTAAATGGGAATTTATCAGACAAAATACTAATGGTTTTTGGAAATGCTGTGACTTGCTTTTCTATGAAAGACTGCAAAGTTTCTAAACTTCACAAGTAGGATGACATCTTGGAATTTCTAGAGTTGTAGAGATCTAACTATTATGCTGCTGTCTGTGATCATACTGAAAACTTTCTGACCAGTTACCACCAGCAAACATCATGAAGTCTTTAACCTAAGAAATGCTATGAATGTTAGAAGCAAAAATGCTGCACACTTTTGGTGTCTGAGATGTGATCATTGATGGGACCTTCTGCATAGAAGAGGAACACTAGGTTTTAACAAATTCTCTTGCTGTTGTTACAGCAGCCACCATATGTTCAGGGGATACCTTTTTTGTACTTTGGAGTACCTTAGCTGATGGGGCATATCTGTTTTCTGTTTTGGTTGGTTTCAGTATGGCTTATGTTTGACTTCTTTTTCAGGTGGGTTCAAGCAGAGTGTAGAAAATTAGGTGACACTGATAATCCTGAGGTTGGGGAACTTCTAAAAACTGCTGTGCGCTGCCTAAAAGAAAGACCAGTTCTATTTAAGTATTGTGCTGAAGAGGTGATCATACCAATAAGCTTGACATAGAGAAACTTAATTTCCTGTTATCTATTCATTTTTATTGTACCATTCTTGCTAATTTGATTACGTCATGCAGGTGGCTAACATGAGGCACAATGCATTGTTTAGGAGATTTATTAGCGCTCTTACACGAGGAGGACCAGGTGGAATGCCAAGACCTATCGAAGTGCATGCTCATGATCCCTTGCGATATGTCGGGGACATGCTGGGATGGCTGCATCAGGTCTGAGATTCTATACCATTGGTTTTCAACTGTTTATCTTGAATTTCCCCGTTTGCTATGATTGTTTTGGGGGGAAAATTCACTTCAAAATCTGTCAATTACATCACCTGATGATTGTGTCTATCACTTTACCTCAGGCTTTGGCATCTGAAAGGGAGCTTGTGCTTGCTTTACTAGATCCAGATGTGGCAGTAGATACTGGGCCAACTGCTAGTCGTTTCTCAAAGAGTCCTGAGACTGATTCTGGAAAAACAGAATCTGATATGACTTTTGTTCTGGACAGAATATTTGAGGGTGTTTGCAGGCCCTTTAAAGTAAGGGTTGAACAAGTATTGCAGTCTCAACCTAGCTTGATTGTATCATATAAACTCGGCAATACCCTTGAGTTTTACAGTTACACTGTGAGTTGATCTCTTCCCTCCCTCAATGACTTCTTAACCAGTTATCCAGATGCTTTAGTCTGTACCTCCCATGATTACAATGAGATCTGGTATTTTATATACAAATACATATTCTTCTGATGGTACCTGTTATTTCACCTTTAGATATCAGATCTTCTGGGTAGAGACACAGCTCTCTGTAACACACTTTGGGCATTGAAGGATGCATCTCAAAAGACATTCTTTGAAATTCTGAAGAGCAGAGGTGAAAAGCTCTTGCGATATCCTCCACTTATTGCTGTTGATCTTTCTCCACCACCGGCCGTGAGGGAAGGAGTCTCCTTACTACTTGAAATCATTGAGACTTATAATAGCATGATGGTTCCTGCATCTGCAAAGAAGCCAGCTTTTGATCCAGTTATCTCTGCACTGCTTGATCCTATTATTCAGGTATGGGCTTGACTCTACAAGTATACAGATGGTAATCTTTGTTGGACCTCCTGTCATGTTACTTGTCCCGGAAATGGGCCAACATTTTGTCTTTAGCTTAGCTACTAACAATGGAAAGCAGTGTACGGAATGGTAGTCTCCCACCCTTTTAAGGATTTTTTTTTATTCTGGGTAGTCAAGAAATTAACTTCATTACTATCACATTAAGAAATTAAGGATTTTATCATCCTGTAAACACAACTGTCATAATTTGCCCTGTTACTTGTATCATACAAGCCATGTTTCTGTTAATAATCAGCTATTTTTGTCATGCTGGTGTTGCCAATAACTGTCACTGCTGCTATGTGAAGTTCTACCTTGAATATTGCAGATGTGTGAACAAGCTGCGGAGGCTCACAAGTCAAAGGGAGTTGGTCACTCATCAAGAAGAAGGATGAATTCAGAGTCCAGCCAAATTAGTAAATCATCAGTTGATGCTATTCTATCCACTGGGAGTCCTGCCGCAGCATCCCAGGTAGGCAACTTCTCCAATTCTGGGGGAGAGAGTGGGGGAATCGTGATGGATGTCTAACTTATTGAGTCAGATATCTACACAACTTTACTTGTATTTATATGTTCAGCATTGATTTCTGATTTCTTGAGCTTGCACACTAACCTGCCTTCTCGTTTCTGCATACAGAATAGTGAGAGGCCATCCAAGATATTCCTCATCAACTGCCTATGTTCCATCCAACAGCCACTTCTCAGGCATTCGATCGCCTCTGAGTACACAAAGAAGATTGAAACTATAATCAACAACCACATGAACATCCTAGTAGATAAGGAAGTCGATGCTATCCTTAGACGCTGCGGCCTGTCAGACAAGATGCCCCTATTTCGCAGCACTCTCAACAAAGAATCAAGCACAGGTGGCATGCGTTTAGCTGAGTCCGAGGAAACATCTCCCACTGCTCTCTCAGAGTGCCTGAAGGCTCTGTTTGGTCTCATATTGGGGAGTGAGAGCTCCCTTCCCGAGTTCGAGCAGATGCAGGTACCGAAGCTGCGGTCAGAAGCTTGTGTCAAGGTGGCGAAATCACTGTCAGAAGCGTATGAGGTGATCTATAATGTGATCATGGACCCGAGCAATGGGTACCCCGACCCAAGGTCTCTTGCAAGGCATCCTCCTCATCAGATTAGGACTATCTTAGGTATTTGAGAACAACATACATGGCCAGAGCCTCTTCTCATTCTTATCGTTGTTCACTGTTATATTGTGTGTCGATCATTGAGAGGGACAAAGCCGACCCCAAAAAAAAAAAACAGAAAATCGGTGCGGTGAGGTGCGTGTTGCTTGATTGTTTTTGCCACTGNGATTTGGCAATGTGTGTAGATCTAGTCAATTGACACTTTCTGCAACGGTGGAATGTAGAGAGCACCTAGAACAAGCTTGAGGGTGAGAACGTAATTAGATAAGGTTATGGTAGAAGGCTGTATAGGAAGGAAGTAACAAATATTATGGAGGAAAATGAAATGCATGGGGATCAATATTGGCTATTTGAAGTACTAATTAATCAACCTATTCTTATTGTANGGGAAGAACTGAAGGAGAGCCGGAGATAATGGGGACCTTGGCTCCGGGGCTGTCGAGGAAGCTGAAGAAGGTTCTTGAGTCGAGGACCGACACGCCGGAGGTCCTGGGATCTCTGAACACACTCTCCAACTTCTACACCGAGAACACCCCCCAGGCACGCCGCAATCTTAGATCCACCATCGAGAAACGATCGCTCGACATCAATGAGGAGTTCCTTCGAGCCTCTCATGGCGCCCAGCTTGTCCGTACAACCTGACCTATCCCCCTTCCGTTATCTTTCGAGTGCATTTATCCTGTTTCTCTTGTTGACCGGATTGCACTGAAATGTTGTGGCCTTCTTCTGCGACAGGCTTTGGATCGTGTGGAGGATGAGGTCAATTCGCTTGCTGACTGCTGCGACAGGTTGGTTCTAGTAATCATGATCTGCATGATGCACATTCTTGCCTCTGTGTGTTGATGATGAATCGAGTTTTGAATCTTGGATTTGCTTGATCCACAGCTAGAGTACAAATCAATTTGGCAATGTGTGTAGATCTAGTCAATTGACACTTTCTGCAACGGTGGAATGTAGAGAGCACCTAGAACAAGCTTGAGGGTGAGAACTTAATTAGATAAGGTTATGGTAGAAGGCTGTATAGGAAGGAAGTAACAAATATTATGGAGGAAAATGAAATGCATGGGGATCAATATTGGCTATTTGAAGTACTAATTAATCAACCTATTCTTATTGTATTCCTATAGATCAAATCAATTTTTAAACTTAGATTTGCGCATGCTATCTTGAATAGGAAATTCCAACTTCTGCTGTGCATCTTGAATTCCTTATGAGCAGCTGGTGAAGTACATAAGATTTTTGTCTATCGTAGGATTGCCAAAGCACTGAGCAGTTGTAGTGCTAGTACGGGTGACATAATCAGTACCACAGAAAGGCTTAAACAAGAACTTGAAATGACAACTCAGAGGCAAGAGATAGTATCGTGCTTTCTACGTGATTATCAGCTCTCTAATGAAGAGGTTTGGCTTGATTTTGATGTATGTTGCTTCTTTTTTCTCTAGTTGAAACTTGGTGCTTAAAAAGGTGATATGCTTTTCTCTTCATTTGTAGATTAATGCACTGAGAGAAGAAGATCTAAGTGAGAACTTCTTCAAGGCACTTTCACATGTCCAGGAAATTCACACAAATTGCAAAATACTTCTTCGGACACATCATCAAGTAAATCCTCCATTTCTGTGTTGTGTTATACATCATCTATGTAGTTTAGATAGTTGTTGTTGTTGATTCTGTTTTTTCTCTCTGTCCTTTGCTTCTTAACGTTGCTTGCTGAGCGTTGATACTTCTCTTGATTAGCTATTTTTTCAGTCTTAATTGCTCAGAAAAAAATTTATAGCTATTGTGCTTCCTTATGAAGCTGAAAGCTGAANTGAGAAAAAAAATTATAGTTATTGTGCTTCCTTATGAAGCTGAAAGCTGAATGTGGAAGTGACTTAATTCATGTCACATGAATTGGATTTCCTTGCAGCGTGCAGGTTTGGAGCTTATGGATATGATGGCTGTCTACCAAGAAGGAGCATATGAGCGCCTCTGCAGGTGACGTCTTTGAGAGGCTATGCTTATTTATTTCCCTTGCTTATAGTTACATAAATTCTTCCATCCTTGGAATGTTTAATACAATTACATGATTAGTACAGGATATTAATATTAAATGGGAATTTATCAGACAAAATACTAATGGTTTTTGGAAATGCTGTGACTTGCTTTTCTATGAAAGACTGCAAAGTTTCTAAACTTCACAAGTAGGATGACATCTTGGAATTTCTAGAGTTGTAGAGATCTAACTATTATGCTGCTGTCTGTGATCATACTGAAAACTTTCTGACCAGTTACCACCAGCAAACATCATGAAGTCTTTAACCTAAGAAATGCTATGAATGTTAGAAGCAAAAATGCTGCACACTTTTGGTGTCTGAGATGTGATCATTGATGGGACCTTCTGCATAGAAGAGGAACACTAGGTTTTAACAAATTCTCTTGCTGTTGTTACAGCAGCCACCATATGTTCAGGGGATACCTTTTTTGTACTTTGGAGTACCTTAGCTGATGGGGCATATCTGTTTTCTGTTTTGGTTGGTTTCAGTATGGCTTATGTTTGACTTCTTTTTCAGGTGGGTTCAAGCAGAGTGTAGAAAATTAGGTGACACTGATAATCCTGAGGTTGGGGAACTTCTAAAAACTGCTGTGCGCTGCCTAAAAGAAAGACCAGTTCTATTTAAGTATTGTGCTGAAGAGGTGATCATACCAATAAGCTTGACATAGAGAAACTTAATTTCCTGTTATCTATTCATTTTTATTGTACCATTCTTGCTAATTTGATTACGTCATGCAGGTGGCTAACATGAGGCACAATGCATTGTTTAGGAGATTTATTAGCGCTCTTACACGAGGAGGACCAGGTGGAATGCCAAGACCTATCGAAGTGCATGCTCATGATCCCTTGCGATATGTCGGGGACATGCTGGGATGGCTGCATCAGGTCTGAGATTCTATACCATTGGTTTTCAACTGTTTATCTTGAATTTCCCCGTTTGCTATGATTGTTTTGGGGGGAAAATTCACTTCAAAATCTGTCAATTACATCACCTGATGATTGTGTCTATCACTTTACCTCAGGCTTTGGCATCTGAAAGGGAGCTTGTGCTTGCTTTACTAGATCCAGATGTGGCAGTAGATACTGGGCCAACTGCTAGTCGTTTCTCAAAGAGTCCTGAGACTGATTCTGGAAAAACAGAATCTGATATGACTTTTGTTCTGGACAGAATATTTGAGGGTGTTTGCAGGCCCTTTAAAGTAAGGGTTGAACAAGTATTGCAGTCTCAACCTAGCTTGATTGTATCATATAAACTCGGCAATACCCTTGAGTTTTACAGTTACACTGTGAGTTGATCTCTTCCCTCCCTCAATGACTTCTTAACCAGTTATCCAGATGCTTTAGTCTGTACCTCCCATGATTACAATGAGATCTGGTATTTTATATACAAATACATATTCTTCTGATGGTACCTGTTATTTCACCTTTAGATATCAGATCTTCTGGGTAGAGACACAGCTCTCTGTAACACACTTTGGGCATTGAAGGATGCATCTCAAAAGACATTCTTTGAAATTCTGAAGAGCAGAGGTGAAAAGCTCTTGCGATATCCTCCACTTATTGCTGTTGATCTTTCTCCACCACCGGCCGTGAGGGAAGGAGTCTCCTTACTACTTGAAATCATTGAGACTTATAATAGCATGATGGTTCCTGCATCTGCAAAGAAGCCAGCTTTTGATCCAGTTATCTCTGCACTGCTTGATCCTATTATTCAGGTATGGGCTTGACTCTACAAGTATACAGATGGTAATCTTTGTTGGACCTCCTGTCATGTTACTTGTCCCGGAAATGGGCCAACATTTTGTCTTTAGCTTAGCTACTAACAATGGAAAGCAGTGTACGGAATGGTAGTCTCCCACCCTTTTAAGGATTTTTTTTTATTCTGGGTAGTCAAGAAATTAACTTCATTACTATCACATTAAGAAATTAAGGATTTTATCATCCTGTAAACACAACTGTCATAATTTGCCCTGTTACTTGTATCATACAAGCCATGTTTCTGTTAATAATCAGCTATTTTTGTCATGCTGGTGTTGCCAATAACTGTCACTGCTGCTATGTGAAGTTCTACCTTGAATATTGCAGATGTGTGAACAAGCTGCGGAGGCTCACAAGTCAAAGGGAGTTGGTCACTCATCAAGAAGAAGGATGAATTCAGAGTCCAGCCAAATTAGTAAATCATCAGTTGATGCTATTCTATCCACTGGGAGTCCTGCCGCAGCATCCCAGGTAGGCAACTTCTCCAATTCTGGGGGAGAGAGTGGGGGAATCGTGATGGATGTCTAACTTATTGAGTCAGATATCTACACAACTTTACTTGTATTTATATGTTCAGCATTGATTTCTGATTTCTTGAGCTTGCACACTAACCTGCCTTCTCGTTTCTGCATACAGAATAGTGAGAGGCCATCCAAGATATTCCTCATCAACTGCCTATGTTCCATCCAACAGCCACTTCTCAGGCATTCGATCGCCTCTGAGTACACAAAGAAGATTGAAACTATAATCAACAACCACATGAACATCCTAGTAGATAAGGAAGTCGATGCTATCCTTAGACGCTGCGGCCTGTCAGACAAGATGCCCCTATTTCGCAGCACTCTCAACAAAGAATCAAGCACAGGTGGCATGCGTTTAGCTGAGTCCGAGGAAACATCTCCCACTGCTCTCTCAGAGTGCCTGAAGGCTCTGTTTGGTCTCATATTGGGGAGTGAGAGCTCCCTTCCCGAGTTCGAGCAGATGCAGGTACCGAAGCTGCGGTCAGAAGCTTGTGTCAAGGTGGCGAAATCACTGTCAGAAGCGTATGAGGTGATCTATAATGTGATCATGGACCCGAGCAATGGGTACCCCGACCCAAGGTCTCTTGCAAGGCATCCTCCTCATCAGATTAGGACTATCTTAGGTATTTGAGAACAACATACATGGCCAGAGCCTCTTCTCATTCTTATCGTTGTTCACTGTTATATTGTGTGTCGATCATTGAGAGGGACAAAGCCGACCCCAAAAAAAAAAAACAGAAAATCGGTGCGGTGAGGTGCGTGTTGCTTGATTGTTTTTGCCACTGTAAGTCTTAATGCTTTATTAGTAGGACACATACGAACCAGTGGAAAGTGGAAACAGCCCACAATTTTCTTGATGTTAGAAATAGAGTTCGAGTCAAACTAATCAATTTCGTCATTATATGAATGGATAATGGTATTTAGAAACCTAAATTAGTCATAGCTAACAGTAACTACTAATAATTAATCAAAAATTATCAGTCGACCGAATCATCCGCATTAGTCCCAAGATATACAGAGGCCGGCGTAGGCTCCCCACCCGAGGACGAAGCATATGGACCGCACCGACAGCAACAGCTGCAGCACGATTCTGGCACATTGCTGGCCCTGTTTCTCTGCCGGTGGGTCCTTGTAGATGCTGACACGAGCCCCGGAAAGGTTCTTTTGAGATTCAAACAGGCGCCAAATCGGAGAGGAGCCTCGGATGGCGGCTGTCCCCGGCTGCAGGATCGGAGACGATGCGAAGAGGGCGCACGCGGCCATGGCTTTGGTGCAGCTCCTCAACGGGGGCTACCACGTGATTACCAAAGTAGCTCTCAATGCCGGGGTCAACCAGTTCGTCTTCTGCGTCTTCCGCGACCTCATCGGTCTGTCCATCCTTGCTACCATCGCCTATGTCCGCGAGAAGTATGTATTGTTCTCTGTCTGTCTGTCTGTCTGTCTGTCTCTATCCCTTCTCAATTGATGAACTTCATCTCGTTGTTGTTTACGCATAATTTGATGGAAATAATGGAAGAGAGCATCAGTATTCGGACTTACTGTGTGAATTCCGGACATGGAGTTCCAGGTTTCCGAGCGGTATGAGTGTTCAGTTGCAAAATGTTTTTGGAGTTCGGAAGACCTTAAAAACAATCTATTTTTGTTTCTGTTTGCAGAAGGACTGGACTTCCTATTACCAGGCGCCTTCTGCTCTCATTTTTCTTCCTCGGGCTAACAGGGTGAGCCTATAATCAATCCTCTTAACGGTTCTTCTTCCGGTCATTGAAGACAGTAAATTGGTGATCAGTATATGCCTTTTGGCTCTTGAATCGAACAGGATATTTGGGAATCAGCTCTTGTTCCTCCTCGGTCTGAGCTATACAAGCCCAGCTTATGCTGCCGCAATACAACCTTCGATCCCAGTGTTCACCTTCATCTTGGCCATTACGCTGGGGTGAGTATATCAAGTCCCTGACTTTCTTGGTGTAATCTTTACCGGTAATTATGGTATACGCTTCCCTCGATTAAATTTGCTTATCCAGGCATGTGACATCACTATAAACTTGCTGGTGCAGTATAGACAAGGTGACACTTTCCCGAATCGAGGGTCAAGCAAAGGTTCTAGGCACTCTCATTTGTGTCTTCGGTGCAATATTAATGGCTGTGTTCCGTGGCCCTGCTTTGGTTGGATTTGAAGAGGCAGGTTTTGCGTACCACAATGAAATAAGTGCAAAAGCCCAACTTGAACCATTACACTGGTTCTTGCTTAGTTTTCTCAATTTTGGGCTCAAAGATTGGCACCTTGGAGTTCTTTGTTTAATTGGGAATTGTTTGTGCATGGCTGCTTATTTGGCTATACAGGTAAAAATATTTTTTCATGAATAATCTAGAATTCTTATGGTAGTTTGCCTAAATTTGTTGCCAAAATCGGATATTATATTGGTGCTTTCATCTATACAGTTACTCTAAAACTTGCTTCTTCAAAATTTACATGTTGTTACTGAAATCAATTATCGGATGGAATGAATAGATTAACTTGCTGATGTCTGTGGGAGTTGTAGTATTTGAAGTGGAACCTAATTGCAAGCAAACGCTGTTGATTTTGGCTGTATTAATGTACCGCTGTAATATTTATAGTTCTTTAGTAGGTTATCATCATAACAGGTGAATGTCAAATGCTCGAAAGTTACAAGATTTCAATTGAACTGAATTGAGTTACACTTGGTATATCTTTCTGGCTTTCGCATGACACTCTGCACAATCATGAATCAACTTCTTATGAGAAGCACATTAATCACTTTTGCTGTTGCTACCCTACTCTGTTGCTTTTCAAAATTTTTACTGCAATAGGATGCTTCCTTTTTAGTTCTTACTCTCATGTATTTATCTGGTGACTGTAGTAACAACCTTTGGCAATAACTTATGACCTCAAAAATTTTCAGGCACGCATTTTAACCAAGTATCCTGCAAGCTTATCAGTCACAGCATATGCATACTGCTTCGGTGCAATTTTAATGGTTGTAACATCATTCTTTGTGACCAACAAGTCAACAGATTGGAGTTTGACCCGATCTGAACTCTACGCCGTCCTCTATGCTGTAAGCTTCTGATATGTGTACAGGATAGTTAAGTTTGCATATGTGTATATTGGAAAACACATGTTTCTGCGACATGTTCAGATGTAGGAGTTGCATCTTACAACCAAGTTGGACTTTAAGGATCTGTTGGGGGGCATTTATCATTTGCTGTTGGAAAATTTATTTTTAAGTTACTTTAAGGAGCAGATTTGAGGACTTTGAAAATATTGAACAAAAACATAATCACCTCGCCCTGTCACTGTATGTCTTTTTTAGACATCTGCATGGTATAGTAAGCATTTATCGGTTGATGGAAGTACCTCGTAAAATTGTTTTGAACAACCAAAAAATGCTACAAATTATGCAGTAGGGTCGTTTGTTCTTTATTATCTGCACATTAGCTGCTTCATCTCTTAATCAGGAACTGAAATTGTAATTCTACACCTGGAAAGGGAATTGTTGCATCTGCCCTAAACTATGGGCTCTTGACTTGGTCAAACAAGATACTGGGTCCTGCTCTGGTTGCTTTGTACAACCCGCTCCAGCCTGTGCTATCAGCCTTACTGTCACTACTGTTCCTTGGAAGCCCTATCTACCTTGGAAGGTATAACTCGATAATCCAGTCCACCTTTTGATGGCTCTCTTTAGTTTTACAGAAGCGAGAAAAGCTCTTCCCAATTTTCCATATATCTCGTCTTAAAAACTAAGAAAATAATTGAACAACATGTGAAGATATTTTACGACGCAATATGTCTTCCCATCCCAAGTGCAGTTTAGTACATTACTTTTCTTATGTCCTTCAATATTTAGGATGAGAAAACAGAAACTAGAACCGCAACAAGCTGCATGGTGGTACGAGGTCTCGATTTTTCACTTTGGAGAAAGCCTGACCCTGTTGTTTGCTTGTGGAAACAGCGTTGTAGGTGGAAGTCTTATCATAGGAGGCCTGTATATATTCACATGGGCATCGTACCAAGAAAGACAAACTGCAATGGGAAGTGTTATGCCGAGCACACCACAAGCTTCGCAGCCTCTCATTCACGAGGACTGGTCAGGTTCCTCGACCTCAGTGCATAAAGAATTAGACTAAGAGACCGACGGTTAATTGTGAAACTGAATGTCAGTTCAGAATCTCTCCAATACTTCTGATGGATCTGTTTGTTGCCTTTTTTATCTCCTTCCACAGTGACAATGCCTAGTTAAGGAAAAGAAATCATACTCTGGAAGCACCGATCCAGATGGGTAATCGTTTAGATCTACGTTTTATTAATATAGGATTCGAGCGCATGGGATCGAATGTAATTTATGAAGTTTATTGTAGCTTGGGGAGCTCGCTGCATATTCAAACGGGGAATCGATTATGGGAATGATTCCAAGCAGAAGTTTTTTCGTCCAACCTCGCTTGAGCAATGAGAGCATGATGCACTGCTCTGTACGGCCGCTTCACCGACCAGCTCGTAGTGGCAAAGTTCTTCATAGATCTGATACACGACGTGAATTGCGGACCGACAGGATTCTTCTTCGATACAGTCATATGCCGAGCTATCCGTTCGACTATTCGTAGAGTTACCTTGTCCTATTTACTCATGCTATGATAAATTTTTTTATTACCCTATCTCGTCATTTACCATGAATAATGATAAGGTCAGGTTACTAAAATCCTCTCAATTTGGAGATTGATAGTAAACTCTCAACCAATTCAATTACGCATACTTAAAGGTGCTCTTCGGGCCCTAGATTTGAGGCACTTCCACCGTCGCGGGATCTGAATCTGAAGCCATAGACGAGAGAGACAGAGAGATCCGCTTGGGATTTGATTCACCGCCTCCATTTCACTTCGAAATCTGCCCGGGTGCCCTCCTCTCACTTGGCATTCCGTCCACCCATTTGAGGGGCCAGTCTCGGCGACCTATCAGTTTGACTCCTCCATCGATCTAATTTGACCACCGAACCAACCTCCGCGGGCTCATCGCTTGTGCTTTCATCTGCCTCTGATTGAATTCAAGCCACTCTTTCTTCCTTCATTTTTTTCTTGTTTGATGAATTTCGGTCTCTTGTTGGCTGGGATGCTGGTTGAATGACTTCCCCAGGATCCGCAGCAGATCAGTCGCATTTTTTGGTACATGACCTGCTGCAACGGGGGGGAAATGATGGCATTTTTTGCTCGGCCATGTCTCTCTGTTCTTTGAGTTCTTTGCCTAACATGCGGAGAGAGGGGCATAAAAGTTATGGTTGTTAGGACGATCCTGTGGAAGATTTTCTGGGGGGATCTGATATTATCCGCGAGAAGAATTCGTGCATTTTCAATCTTCATAAGAGGAAGGCGTGGTCAGTCAAAATGGTGTTGGGTAAGATCACAGATATTTTCTCGGGATTGAAGGGCACCTTTTCAGGGCGGAATACCTCTTCCGTTCGGCTCATGCCAGCTTCTGTGGCCTCACCAAAGGCAGGTTCAGTTAGCCTTGCATTCGGTTTCTCCAGTTCCGGGCGGAAGAACCCTTTGAGGCTTTCGACATCTTTACAAGACCTGTCAACGTACGGTGGCCTTGTTTCAGAGGATGGTGATCTGAAGGGAACGACTTTGAGGCCGTCCCATCTTTTGCTTAGAGAAAACGCCGCGTCTAGCTTCTCAAAGGAGTGGGCCTTAACAGGGGGTGTCCTAATCTCGCGAATGAAGTGGACACGTTTGCTCTTGTTACTCTTATGCCTGATGTTGTTTGGCCTCTTAATATATGCAATGGCGATGTATATACACACTAATTGGTCCAGTGAAGCTTCAAAATATTACGTTGTACTGGACTGTGGGAGCACTGGAACCAGAGTTTACGTATATCAGGCATCTTTTAGTTACAGAAGGGATGGGAGCATTCCTGTGGTCCTGAGGTCTTTCAATGAAGGGATTCGCAAGAAATCGGGCCACCAGATCACACATGCCTATGACCGAATGGAAACAGAACCTGGTTTTGATAAGTTAGTGTATAATTTTTCAGGATTAAGAAAAGCAATTAATCCACTCATTCAGTGGGCAGAGAAGCAAATTCCTCAGCATTTTCACAAGTCTACTTCTCTCTTCCTGTATGCAACAGCTGGGGTCCGCAGACTGCCTCCTGCTGATTCTCAATGGCTTCTTGACAATGCCTGGACTATACTGAGGAGGTCACCTTTCGTGTGCGAGAGAGGCTGGATTAAGATAATATCTGGCACTGAGGAAGCTTATTACGGGTGGACAGCTCTTAATTACCGCACTGGTACGTTGGGGTATATGCCAAAGAGGGCAACATTTGGTGCACTCGATCTTGGTGGTTCCTCATTGCAGGTGACCTTTGAGAGCAGAGAAATTGTGCATAACCACTCTAGCTTAAAGCTCAGAATTGGTGAAGCCAACCATCACCTTAATGCCTATTCACTCTCTGGCTATGGCCTGAATGATGCTTTTGACAAGTCGGTCTCACGGATCTTCAAAAATCTTCCAGACGGCCTGAAAGTGGACTCAGTGAATGGTAATTTAGAACTGAAGCATCCTTGTCTGCAATCTGGGTACAAAGAGCAGTATATTTGCTCTCGGTGTGCTTCTCATGTCAAAAAAGGTAGGAGCCCTGTCAATGTGGGCAGGTTGGGCAGAGGAGGTAAACTGGGAATCTCTCTGCGACTCATTGGGGCGCCAAACTGGGAGGAATGCAGGGCACTTGCAAAAGTTGCTGTTAACCTCTCTGAATGGTCAAATCTGAGCCCTGGTCTTGATTGTGATTTGCAGCCTTGTGCCCTACAGGAAGATCTGCCTCGCCCTTATGGCCAATTTTATGCCATGTCAGGTTTTTTTGTTGTGTATCGGTTTTTCAATGTGTCTAAGGATGCCACACTTGATGATGTACTAGAGAAGGGAAGGGAGTTCTGCGAGAAAGCTTGGGAAACTGCAAAAAGTAGTGTTCCTCCCCAGCCCTTCATCGAACAATATTGCTTCAGAGCACCCTATCTAGCTTTTCTGCTCAGGGAAGGTTTACATATTACAGATAAGCAAATCACTATTGGTTCTGGAAGTATCACATGGACACTTGGAGTAGCACTATTGGAGGCAGGAAAGGCATTTCCCTTACAAGCAGGACTTCGCAGCTACCAAATTTTCTGGCTAAAAGTTAATCCAGTGGTTCTCATCACAATTTTGTTGTTGTCACTGTTCATTCTGATGTGTGCGCTATCATGGGTTTGCAATTGGATGCCAAAATTTTTCCGGAGACCATATCTTCCACTCTTCAGGCATAACAGTGCTCCTGCTGCTCCTGTTTGTAATGTTCCTCCTTTTTGGTTCCAGCGGTGGAGTCCCATCATTTCAGGTGTGCTCTTATAACAGGCTGTATGCCGCCTTGCTCTTGGACAATTGAGGACCCATATCCTGCTTTACATATTTGATGCATTTTCAATGTACGTTATTCCTTTAGTTAACATCATACTTCAAATTCTCTTCAGGGGATTCAAGATTTAAGACTCCTCTCAGTCCTACGAATATGGACTCTCAGCAGGGGCCATTCCAGTTAGGACACAGGCATGGTGGCAGCAGCATCGAGCTTAGTGATTCATCTTTCTTATACCCATCAGCTAGTGGATTTTCACACAGTTCTTCGTCCAGCAGCTTGAGGAATATGCATTTTGATGGCACTAGCATAGGTTCCTTCTGGTCTCCTCACAGGAATCAGATGCGTCTACAAAGTAGGAGATCTCAATCTCGTGAAGACCTCAATTCTTCAATTGCAGAGGCACAAACAATCAAAGTATAGGGCTTTCTAGCGCGGGAATTTGGTATAGCTCTTCTTTCTGGTGAAGGTTTCATGAAATATCGGAACTTAGAAAACAGGGTCATTTTTGTTTCTTTGAAGACTCTTTGTTATTCCTGTGTTCTGCTGATCTTCCTCATTTCCCCTGCGCACCTGTGATAGACCCTAGTCTCAATCAGTTCTTAACATGGAGTCATATGAAGCATTGCACGTTAATGAGAAAATATGACCACTGAACATTTTTCGAGGTTGATTCTTGGTGAAAGTGAATCCATTGCATGTCTCCCTATTATTTTTTAAGATTCCTATCTGATTTAGTTTTTGCGAAAGAGTCTGATGCTCTTCAGTCTTTCTCAAGGAAAATGGGAACTTAATACCATGTCCAAGAGTTTTAGAGGGGAATTATTGCACGCCACACTTCAGAAGTGACATCTGCTGCTTGTACATCTTAAATCTCTCATAGTATTCCCTCAGTCCCCAGCTCGATTGCGTCACTGCGTTTCCAAGTTTTTTGGTTTTTATTGTCTTGCTTATCCGTGGAATCATCCATTCCGATGAAATCTTCTTGGCACGATTAGAGTACTGGTGTTCTTTCTTGGCTTAGGTAATGAAATGATTTTTTATCATTATCCCTGCAGGTTGACCTCCCACTGGACTGGCTTCCAGGATCTTGGCAGATTCGAGGTTACCAGTGCATTCCTGGATCAGCAGATGTATAGGTTACATCACTATGAACCCGCTGTCTCTTTGAATCTTGGTTGTCAGCTCACAGACTGCTCACAGCATAATTAGTCAGGATAAATAGTTAAAGACGAGACTGATTGTTTGGTGTTCATAACAGAATCGGCTCAGTAATCACTAACCCAAAATGGGTTTTTTCCTCATGGGAAAGCAGGCAGGAAGAAAGTCATGAGGCACAAAAATGAAAAAGCTTGACAAATTTGTCGATAAATATCCATTCGACATTCTCTAATGTTCCTTTGTAAGTGTGAGAGCACGATTCGGGGATACTCTCACATATATAGCAGTCAGTTAGATTTATTGATTGGAAGTGATGAGCTAATGGTGAATGATTATACAAAATCTCAGCTTCTCATATTATGTCTTTGTATTAGAATTGAAAATTTACTTCTTGGATTACAGACCAGATAGAAGATATGATCTTTACAACGGACAGATAACATATAAGCCTATGTTTTTCTCACCTCAGTCGAACAACATACACGTCCTTAACAAGCCGAGAGCAGTCCAGGGAAGAACCAAATCATGGATTCGAGATCCAATCTGAAGGAAAATTCCTTTTAACGAGCTCCGTCACAGCCGTTAATTGCTGCTGTCTCAAATTGACCCTTGTACAAACCATTAATATCAATAGCTGGCGATGATTCAGTGCAGAACAATATTTTGACACTCGACAGCCTCGGTCAGGATTTTCCTCTCTCAGGTGTCAGCACCACAGTTCATATGTCTGCAACCCCCCAACTTTGGCAGCATTTAAGATGTGCGTTTTGAAAATGCATGGTCTGATCTATTAGAGCTGTCAGACAATTCCAGCTGCACGTTCATCATCTGACACAATCGAGAAACACCTGCAGAGGTTCATATTAAACTCTGCTAAGACTTATCTTGTCCCTCCCCATCTATATTTCAATCAACTTCCTGACAGTACGCGAATCTTATCGAGCAGAGATTCTGGGCATGGTATCCCTTTTGCCTTCATCTGATACAGAAGCTTAATGGCTTCAACAGATAATCCATCATGCAGATAACCCTTGAGCATGGCATTTGAGCACACTATGTTCCTCCTCTTGTCAACAGCCATCTCATCGTAGACTCTTCTCGCATTTATTAGTAGCCCATTATTTGCATACATATCGACTAACCCACGCTGTACAGATTCATGAGTATCCATCCCAACCTTGATGACATTTGCATGAATCTGTTTCCCACAATCCCCTTCATCCTTTATCCGACCAGAAGCCTTTAATGCGCTCGAAATCGTAGAGCTGCTAATCCTAGCACCAGACCTACCCATCTCCCTGAAATCACTAACAACCTCCATAAACCGCCTTTTCCGATACCCACTAGCTATCTTTGCTGTCCAAATGATAGCATCATGACATGGCAGTTGATTAAACACAATGTTTGTGTCATTTCCACTTCTAAATTTGCCATAGAAATTGATCAAACGGATTGGAATGGGCTTGTCATTGGAAGCACCGGTCTTTAGAATCCACCCGTGGACTTGCTTCCCCAGCTCAACATTCCTAGAGCGGATGCAGGCCCTGAGAACGCAACCCACCATCCATGATGGCACCTCAGATGACCTAAATCTGTCCCGAATACCCAAAAACGCCCTTATGGCCCCATCATAGCTGCCATCCTCCATAAATGCAGCGAACAGGATTGCCCAAGTCAGGAAGTCCCTCAGTGGCATTTCGTCGAACAGCCGACGCGCTGTTGTCATGCACCCGCATGAGACATGCATTAGCAGGAGCCTATTGTGCAAGCCCAAGCTGGGCCTGAGACCACTGCGCTTCAGGTGCCTGTGCAGCTCTAGGGCTTCCTCGGAGTCACCCAATACAGTGCACTCCTTGACGAGGGACGAGTAAATCTCCAGCGGCACGGGTAGGGAGAGAGCATCCATTAACCGCAGTATATCCGTGGTGGATGTCTTCCTTGTGGATCTGGTCTTCGTGGGAAGAGTTCTCGGAGGCCCATCCTTCTCGATGGGCCGAGACGGAATTTCAAAGGCTCCAAGTGGGGCGGAGGATGGTTCTTCGGGTTGCCGCAGAGAAGACGGCTTCGACGGAGGATGAAGCAGGATAAGATTATGATGACGATGATCCCTTACAGCGAGGTCCAGAGCATGACGATGTGATTGAAGACAAGCTACCGGAGCTGCTACAGCCCTAGGAAGTGAAGGTGGTGATATCATATCACTCATTTCATGCCGTGTATCATTTTCCGGTGAGGAGCTGAGAAGCAGAGGGGCGGACGAGGAAGGCCGAAACCCGAAAGCGGTCGGCGTCACAGGCCGAGCAGGATGATAAAATAACTAACACACACGGTCCATTGTTGAGAATCTATTGGGGAATTAAATAGAATCCACAAGAAAAACGTTTCGATTCGATCATGAATTTTGACAGTTTCAAGGTTGGTCTGTAAATCAAAGTTAGTCCGAGCTCAGATTTCGAGAAATATATTGGGATCATCCGGTCAATAACAAGCGACGAAACAATCATCCAAACGTGNCAGAGCTCAGATTTCAAGAAATATATTGGGATCATCCGGTCGATAACAAGCGACGAAACAATCATCCAAACGTGCAAGATTGAGGATGTCTGTTACGGTCATAATCTATGAGCCGGAACAATGCGTATCGCAGGTTGTATCTTGTGACTGCAGGAGCGCATACGTGCTAATGCAAAGCACATATCCAATGATCGAGTGCGTGGAGCCCGACTACTCNTGGAGAAAAAGTTTGTGGTCAGGAGGCTAAGCTGGACAGGAGATTTGCTTGAGCAACCAAGCGAAGTGGTGCGGAGCAAGGATTTGGTGGACTGAAGGCAAGTGCCATGGCCTTGGGGTCGATGCTGGTCAACCAACGCAAGGTGGATGATCGCTAGACAGTCCAAGAATGCTAAGGCACGAGCGGAGAGTGATCGAGAAGCGCTTGATCACTTCATGCTAGGGATGATCAAAGGAGCCATGTGTTGCTGGTCGGCGACAATGCACGGTGGACGAGTGGAGATGCAGACATGCAAATGAAGTCTTGATCATGCGGGACCCAATGATCGAGTGCGTGGAGCCCGACTACTCACAGAATGTGCGCGGGATGCTGTGGGGCGCAGGATCGGTGCTCACAGGATAAGGATCGCTGACACCAACATGGAAATGATCAATTGTTTCCTTATGCGGAGCGACTGGTGATCAATCACGAACCAAGTGGGGCACAGGTGTCCAAATGCGTCCGAGAGTTGTCCAAGTGGAGCCAAGAGCTGTCTAGGTGGGACGAATAGGGTCAAGATGGAGATCGTGTGATAGCAAACAATCGGGGAAAGTTTCTCTAAGAATATGACAATCAATCTGTTATAGAAACAATCCTAAAGGGATTGGACAGATTGGAAACTTGATGGAGTGAATTAAGGGATTCGATTATATCAATTGCTATATCAAGTTTGCTAGGCTCCTCTATATAAAGAGGGTGAGTCTCATTCTGCAGAGACACCAGGAATAACCGGGAGGCACAACCACAAAGGTCTCAAGANTATATCAAGTTTGCTAGGCTCCTCTATATAAAGAGGGTGAGTCTCATTCTGCAGAGACACCAGGAATAACCGGGAGGCACAACCACAAAGGTCTCAAGACGTCTCAGAAAAGAGAGCCTAAGAGAGTAGTTAGAGGAAGCTGGGAAACACAAGGGAGAGCGAGAGAGGCAGAGCATAGAGTTGCTACTGCACGTTGTAGTTCAGCGGTCAGTGGGAAATGAGTCCTATCTACCCTTGTAACGCCAAAGTGTGTCGGGTTAGGATGTGTCGAGTGAGGAGTGTATGCGGCGCAAAAATCGTGAGACATATACTCGACAAGCTGAGTGAGTTTGCTATTGTAAAGGGTTTTTCATACTTATACAATTGTAAATAGAAGTGGAGTTTTCCCTTTGTATATTGTTCGTGTTCGTTCCTTGTGGTATGATCGTGTGACAGGTGACACCAAACCTCGGTTGCAAGTGGGGGCTGGTTGGCAGACGAAGCTGTCAACGCCTAGCGGAGTGCAGAAAACTTGTGGTCCACATTGGCCTCGTGAGGATGTCCACCTTTTGATTGAGAGAAGCAGGCACGATCGACCAGGCATGATTCTGGGAGCTGCTCGGCTCATAAGGACGTGAACTGTATCAGCTACACCAATTTTCCACTTCACTTACTTTTTACGAGTGCATTTAGGAAATATTCCAAGACACCTCTCAGGAAGATTCGAGTGCACTTGTTCAGAGTATCAATCGCATTGATCCCACGTAGCTGCAGCATACCTCGACCGTCTTACACCAATGTGTAGGGCTCAATAACCTGACTATAATACTCAACACGCGAGCAATAAAACGTGCAGCAGAAAGCTAGGCAGGATGGTGAGGAGCACTTTTTTCTGGGTTATTTTGCTCTGTAACAACATGCAATGAAGTAACAATGTAATGGGATGATTGCTAATACTCTCGTGATTCCAAGTCCAAAATGTTCTCTTTCTTTACTGTCGGCTCCCTCGTCCTACTATGATGGATGCTAGAAAAGCATGCGATCGCAGCATGTTTTACTTGGGTGCACGGGCAAAATACTTCACAAGAAGTACATTCATAGAGAAAAGAGTAATACAAGTTTCATCGCAAAGCCACTTAGCTATGGAATGGTCAGCTGATCCGAGTACCCAAAGGACTTCCACGACGATTCAAGGCGAAGCAGATGCAATTTCTCGACAAAAGGTTCCAGAATCTCAGCCTCCTCTTCAGGGGCAAAGGCCATACAGATGCTTAGCTCTTGGACCGCCTTCCCATATTCTCTGGATGTAAACAATGCCGTGTTATATCAATCACTGCCTACCTCTTGATCTGCTCCAGAATAATAGGATTCAGGGCTCATACCTGTTGAAGTACAGCATCATCCCATGATCTCTCCTCAGAGCCCAGTTATGGGGCTGCAGAATCAGCAATCTCTCTGACGCCATGATAGCCAACCTAACACAGATACGAGGAAACAATTTTCTGGAGAAGTTTTGTTTGCAAGAGATTCGAACATGGTGAAACCTTCACAGCTGATGAAAATTTGGTTTGATGACTGGAGGAGTGCAAAAATAGATTCGACATGATCACTGACCATTAAGCAGGAAAAGTTTAAGATTTAGATGTACCAATAGTGAACAAAAAAACTACCTAAGATCTTGGGGCCTCAGTAATGGTGTGCTCGAACCATCATTCTTGTTTAACTTTTCAAAAGCGTTGTGAAAATTTCTCAGAGGAGAAGCCAGCATCAGCCCATGTGCAAGCCTTGACGCCCGTTTCCAGTAAAGCCTCTGCAATAATTTTCAGCTCATACTAATTTTCTACGAAAGATTGTTTCAGATAAACACGTTGAAGACCAAAGATATTAGTTTGGGCATCTTGCTTACAATCAAGTTGGCAAGAGCAATCCCGATAATATCCTTCTTTGAAGCTATCTCAAGACCCAAAAGAGAATTGCCAGTTAAGTCTGAGGCCCTCGATTTTGGATCCTCCACACAACTTCCATTGACAGCAGCAAACAAGCTATGACCTGACGTAACCTTGAATAGTTCCTATACACAACCCCGAGCTTCAGTCCCATTAAATGACAAAGGAACAGAGATAATTTACCAACTATCAATAAGAATAAACACAACATACCTCTGGGTTCTCTGTTTGGGGCCATATTAAAAAATCTTCCCCAACACAAGATCCCACAATGGTCAGACCGAGTCTCCAACAGACCTCCATGTAAATTACGCTAAGTAAAATTGCTGTCAGAAACCAGATTGGGGTTATGACTACATTCATATAACACAAACAGAACCAGGAAAAATGGGTGATCAAGCTGAGGAAAGCTAAATACAGTCATATTGGTCACAACTGCCTGAAGTGAGAAACCTTACCACTGCCATATCTAGAGCTCAGCACAGAATGCAAGTAAGAGCACCTCGGATCTATAAGTATGGAGGCTCTCTTGAAGCCTCTGAACCTAAACAGGACAAGATTTACTGCCTCTAACACCTCGACCAAGTGACATCCTATGTCTCTTGGAATGAGTTCCGCCTCAACTTCTTTAGCAATCAGGTCAAGCTCCCCCATCCACTGGCTTATGTTTTTCCCTGCCAAAGGCATCTCCTCTAAACTATCCCACTCTAGAGGATCTGGTGGGGACAAAGTAGATCTCCTCTCATTTAAAAGGGACAGAGCATCCATCTCTCTATTCAAGGCAATCAACGCCTCATCTTCTGCAGCCACATACAGCAGAATCTGCTCCATTTTACCAAGAACAAATACATCATGAAAGAACTCAATCTCAAGAACAGCATAAATCAAAGGAGGAGGATCCTTCGAACAATAGAATGAAAATAGAATAAAAGGAAAAAGAGATGGCAAAAGATAAATAGCAGAAGTCTCTCCTCATTGGACAAGGTCCAAGAGTTGATGCAACAGAGCTCCACCCTGGTTGTACTCCATGACCATTTAGATGGCCTAAGAAAATAGGGTGACTCTAAATAAGACTATCGAGAAGTATACCTTTGCAAGAGAGATGTCTCTGCCCTTGGACGGAAAGGAGATCTCTTGAGTGAACTTTTCCCGGGCAGCCTCAAGAACCTGAAAATAATACTCAGCAAAGTCCACGAATCAGTGGAAGCAACAGATATGAACCAAATTACAGCATAGTTACATTACGAAAACAAGGAAAACAGGTACTCATAATTTTTTTATGAGTAAGCATCATATAATAATCATAGCAAAATCAACCTCCTGGTAGATTTTGGAATGGGACGTGTTCTTCTTCATTGCTTGGTTGCTAGAAGGAGGGGAAGCTGAAGCAGCAATCTGAGCATGCCAAGCAAGGACAAGGTTTCTCCTCCTCATTCCATTCCCCTTCTCCTCATTCCCATTCCAACACTGAAGACGACGACAATCACACCTGACGATGATGGTCGTAAAGTGTAAAGGCATATTGGGTTTTGCCTTCCACCTCTATTGCTATAAATACAATAACTAAATACATCAAATGCTGCCCAACATTCTCTCTTTTAATCAATCGAAAGTCAATGCATAATAAACATAAACAAAAGAGTGCAATCATTAATCCGAGAGTTCTTGGTGTCACAAGAGACGACTACCATCAGCTCATCCATTCATGTGCTTACTTGCATTTATCAGGGTCCTATATGACATCTCTTTACTAATGCACACTGCCAACGAGAAATTTCTAAGCGGTCCTTTGCTTAAATGCTCAATTGCCAGCAGTAGGCCTCATAATTTCATGCTTCATAGCAATGATCACCCAAAACTTTTTTTTTCCTTGAGAACCAATCTAACCACATAATTTGATCCAATAATAAGCAGGATAAACATCAAAGAAGAGACAAAAGATTTAACTGTCTGATTCACCTGAGAGCTCGGTGATCACCGTGAGCAGCACAAATTGTCGAGGGAGCCATGCTTACTGGCTCAGCCGTCGCAGCCACCGGCGAGAACAACGGAAGGAGTCCCAACATCTCCGACGTCCCCACACGAATTCCAGTCGGTATCTTTAAGGAAAAAAGAGAGAGAAAATGGATGCGCAGAGGTTATTCTTGAAAGCAAAGAAACAGCAGACAGCGGAGGGGCGAAATCAAGTGATGGGCAAACAGTCTACAAAGAAAGGGGAGCTAAGGGGAAGGAATCAGCGTCATCAAAGGCGAGCTCGGATTCAGAGACAGAGGATCCGACGGGCTCCCTACACTTAGTCCCCGAAAAAAGAGCAGGCGACGTCGATGATGGATATGAAAGCGACAGGGAGGACGACACAAAGCGAGAAGCGTCACAGCGAGACGAGGTAGAAGGAGAGCGAGAGGAAACAGAAGGTGGGCATCCGCTAGTGAAGAGTGTGGAGCAAGAATCGCCAAGATCCATAATAATGAAGGGGCTGGCTTTCTCGATCCTGGCCGGTGTGGTGAGTTTTCTATGTCCTCGCAAATTCAAGAGCAATGGCAGCGGGATCCTTCGTCTCCTGCCGCAGAGCTGTCACGCAGCAGAAGAGCAGAAGCAGCCTTCAAGCATGGTCACTCTATAGAAGAGGAAAAAGGGTGAAAACAGGCAAGGAAGAAAGTGAGTTGGTCTATTCTGAGTGAAGAGGAAAGCTCTGCTTTCTTCCGTCTCCTCCTTCCTCAGACCCCTCTGCTACCTCTTGGGGTCCATGGAGTTCATAATTATAGCCTTACAGGGGTCAAAAACACTTACCAAAAATATAAAATATATATACATATATAGGCGTGAGAAAGAGGGTAAGTTGTAATTTTTTTTGGAATTGGATCCACATTTGCTATAAATTCTTTATTCATTATTATTTCACCTTTTTTTTATTTTAATCCCATAAAATTTATCAAATTTAAAATCCCATATTCAAATCTTCTCTCTTACACTTAGGTTGAAAAAAAATTAAAATTAGAGCTTTGATATTATTATGTTGAGGGAGATCCAACGGCTCATCTCATCTTATGTATTCGTGACCCAACATCAAAGGCCACATGTGATGTAACAGCCATTGAATCATTGGAACTGTTATTTTATATAAAGATTATTTTTTTTATTTTTATATCTCATTCTAAATTATAATATGTATATTTTCTAAGGAAAAGTTGACTGGGCTTCACCAAATTTTAGGACTGATTTGACGTCACAATTGCCATTATCTACATTACTTTAGAAGCAATATTTTAATTTTCTAAAATTATATTTTTGAGAGGATTAATTCCAAAAATAAGAAGCGGTAATTTCCTCACGCATTGCTCTTTTTTGGGCCCAATCTTTGCGGATCGCTTTCCTAAAATCCAAATTAGCAAACCAAATTCCATTTTTGTTAGGGAAAAGTTGTGATTTTCAATAAAAGTTTTTTTTCTTAGCCATAACGTTGAGTTTTTATTTTTTTTACAACTTGATATTTATAAATTTAATTATTTTCTCAGTTAAATTTGACTTATTGAGGGATTAAAAATCTCTTAAAATTATAATATTTTTATTATAATATTTGAATCTTAGAATCATATTTAAATAAAAGATACGTTGAAATATATCAAATCGTACCATGATAAGTTATATTGAAATTCGCAAACTAAGACCGATAGCATACATTGATCACATTTAGCTACTCGGGAAAGTACATGACTCGGATCTCATACCCGTAAATCAGACGCTCGAGAGGACCTTACCCTATGGCAGGAGGTGGAACCTGTTGGAATGGGGAAGACAGAGATGCCCATGTTACATCCTCTCAACAATCAATTATGGATAGAACGGTAGATAGAGATGTTAAACAGGTCGTGCTAGCGCGGAACCGGATCGGTCAAATCTGAAGTTGGCCTGGAAAGCTCCTAACCCAACTTGAAAACCGTTTTTATTGGGTTGAGGGACAGTTAGGGTCGGGTTAGAAATTTAGGCCCATTGAACTGTAACCGACCTGAAACTGTTTGTAAAACCAACCCAGATTACCAAAATCATGCAAATCAACAATCATATTTTGTTAGATCGATTTAGGAATCTTTAAAAACTATATAATCAATTAAAATAAAATTTTTAAAAATAAAAAAGATGGATAATTTACGGGTCAAATGTTCCGAACCATGAACCGACCCACTTATAAACGGTTTTGAACCAGTTCATATATAAATGAATAACTAAACTGATCTGTTAAGCAAACCGTCCGAATCATAATTGGACCAAATGATTACATGCATGCTTTAATAACACTGACGGTAGGAATGGAAGTGCCCAAATTGACCCTGGTATCATGTATCTTTTTTTTTTAATGTGTACCGTTGGAGTATCACTGTTTCACTTGCGGATGAGTAAAATATCTAATTAGCATGGAATTTTAAGTAAACAGCAGTACTATTACGACGGCGTATTTCTCCATTTAAATCAATTATCACACGACAAAGATAAGTAGCATTCATCCACTATTTGACTAAATGTTCCACCTAACGGTCAGTTGCCTACTCGGCAGGCATCGACAAGAATTGCCCGCAAACTAATTAAACGTGTCTCATCACCATTTTTGACAAGTTATAATTCAAATTATTATTATTATTATTATTGTTGGGACTTTTTGTTTTTGTAGAAAGAATTTGCCTTCCTTTTAGCTTCTATAAGGGGAGGGGAAGGACAGTGAGCCTGACGCAACGGAGAGATGGATAAGGCTTCAGACTTCAGTGGTGGGGAAGGGTGAGACGATGGAGAGAGGGAGACCAGAGGAATCAATAATTGTTGCCGTCTGTCTCCTTAATCCTTCAAAATTCAAATAGTTGTCATTTCCAATGGAGGAGAGAGTGGACGATGACGGGGATGCTGCAATTTGGCCATATTTATATGATTGGTGGAGTATGAGCCTCCCTGTTCCCGAGTTTGTCCTTACTCGTATATCGAACCGGATTGATGAAATTCATGATGAGGATGGTGGTGCATACTGTTAATTAAGATGGAAATTATCCGTGCGGAGACTTCAATGGATCATTACTACTACTACTACGATCACAGGATGACATCGCAGACCATTGCAATTTTGGGTCGAAAATTAAGCAGATTTTTCATTCACGAGATGGGACATTAAATGAGATGTTTGGTTCTTTTTTGTTTTAAGGGATTATCCTCAGGATCTGTGAGGAATATCCCATAATCTGCTTTTTATGCCTCGGGCATCGGGAAACATCAAGTTCAATGATATCACTCGTGCTGATTAAACGAATTGGAGAATCAACCGAGGTATCAGCATCTCTAATCATACCCTTCTCTCTTGTCGAACCGTGTAATTCAACTGTCGAAAAGATTCTTTCCTGTTCAAAAATATGCCCATCTAAATTGCCGCAATCGCAAACGAGCCGTGGTCGAGATCTCTCTGGGAATGTTTCGTCCAACTAAATCTCGATCTCTAGAAGAAGAAGTCTTGATTTCAGAATGAGCTGCAATCGAGATCAGGCCTTGGTCTCGAAGCTCCTTCGGCCTTTGCGCTCCTCCTAGGGTAATCCCAACTAAGGCATACGACAGAAGCACGGCCCAGCCAGCAGCGTGGGAATATGCTGCGCGCATGGAAAAGAGTAGCATCGTGGATAAGGTTGTGGCCCGAATAAGGATGCCCGACGGTCGGATAATCCTTTTCTCATATATATATATATATATATATATATTTTAGTGGCTCGGCCTACTAGAAAACGGATCGACCGGAGCCCAGAAGCCAACGGATATAAGGCGGTGCATGCCGAATGAGGCACGGGATCCGATCCCATGTCACAGTAGAACAACAGACTCTGGACATGCTATGTTGACGCAAATCGGAAAGAAGCAAATCATCTGTGCAGTTTTACAAGCGCAATCTGATGCCCAAGTCGTGATCGGCACTGAAGAGAGCTCGTGGTCTTATCATAAAATCACACCCAACTCGGATAAACCTATGCCCATAGTTTTAAAAATCGGACCGGACTGGCCGGTTCGACCGGTTCAACTGGGAAAGGCCACTCATCCGGTCCGGTTTCTATAAAAAAAATTCGATTGCACATTCAAAAAGATAAATTCCAATTGAACCGACCGGTTCCTGGTTCGACCGATTAACCCAATTGAACCGGTGAAAAAACCAACTGATTTAAAAATAAAAATAAAAATAAAAGCATATTATAATATACGTGTTTTATTTTATTATGGTTATATTTATATTTTATGTTAAATTTTTGTTTNCATATTTTATTTTACCATGATTATATTTATATTTCATGTTAAATTTTGTTTAATATAATTATTGTATTAATTATTTTTGTTATAAATCATTATATATTATGTAAATTTATTAATAATATTGTATTATTAATATTATTTATTAAACATACGGTTCAACCCATTAAATTATCGGTCCGATTCATGAACCCGTGCATATATCAGTTTCCAGTCCGGTCCGATTTTAAAAACTATGCCTGTACCAGAAGAATTGTTAGCAAAATCATATTGATAAAATATCCTTGTAATTGTCAAATCCAACTCTTTTTTGGATTATATAAAAGTTTCATAAATTTAAAATGGTATAGCATAAGCGAGAATGGAATAAAGGGATACGATAAATTTTATAATGATTAATTTATCAATTATTAAGTCAAGAGCGATATCATCTTACCAAATTCCATTTCTCGTCAAATTTAAAATTTGAAAGCAAAAAAAAAAGGTGAGCTTTATCTTTAAGATTGTATACTTATTAGATTTGGAAAAATCAGTGGAATTTTTACCAAATTCACTCGACATTGTATTTCTATTACGAATTAACTCTTCTTCTTTTTTTAACTATCTTATCGAGTTTGATTTCCCATGGACGAGTCATCTGAATGAACATCGGTGAGACCCAATTAGTGAGAAGAGATGCAGCAAAAACAAAAAAAAAAACAATCACAATCTTTGGTCACAAACGAGACATTCCAATCCTCCAACNCATTTTATTTTATGTTGTTTAACTATCTTATCGAGTTTGATTTCCCTTGGACGAGTCATCTGAGTGAGCATCGGTGAGAGCCAATTAGTGAGAAGAGATGCAGCAAAAAAATAAAAAATACAATCAATGGTCACAAACGAGACATTCCAATCCTCCAACACTCAATAATTCACTTGTGCCAAAACAGTAGCACTTTATTCACACCACACCATTACTACTATCAAACAGCACACACCACGATAGGGAACACAGACATAGACCACAGCACACATCAAATCCTCCTTGTCAAATGGACGTTACCAGGCACATCACCCAGCTACCACACATAGTGCCCGACATTATTCAAACCCTTGGCCCGAGGGGACTTCCTCTCGATCACACCCTATCCCTCGTCGCCTTTATTCCTTTCTTTCTACGTCTCGGGGCTTTTCGGCCCCTTCACATCACGCGCAAACACGCACACACACTACGACAGTATCAGTCAACACGAGCCACCATTGCGGTAAAGAAAACTGGGTCTGGAAACAGTCTCCTCCACTACTAATGGTTATAACGCGCGGAGTCCGATTTTCTTGCCTAGGCCAGATGCCGTGATCGCTGGACCGCAGAAGATCTCGAGCACCTGGTCTCTGCAAGATTCTCACTCCCGCCACCACCGAGCGGGGGTCCCTAGCGACGGAAGCTCCGCACCTGGCGGGGCGGATCGGCCTCGCTCCCACGGAGCTTCACGATCGTGTAGGTGCCCGCACCGGCCAGTGCTCCGAGGGTGGGCGCTATCAGGTAGATCCACAGGGTCCTGTAGTTGCCTGCCGCCACCGCGGGGCCCAGACTCCTTACCGGGTTCATCGAGCCGCCGCTGGAAGGCCTGTAGTCACGCCAAAACAATACAAAGAAACGTACAACATGAATTATTGTTCCGGGAATCTTTATTGTCTATACAGCTGCAATTATAGGGTTAGGCAGGCCCAAAGAATAGAACAACTAATTTCTGACACTTGTATAAATCGATGCGTGACCGACCGAGCCGCATAATGCCTTCGACTGATTTGATCGGATGGCATACAATATCTCATCTGATATGGTCCATGTCTTTGTCAAAATTGCTATTTTTTTTATGTCACCGGCCCCAGCCCACAACTACTGATCATCCATGGAACACCCCTAAGGTCTCGATCGTTCGATGAATTTTTAAAAGAATATAAAAAAAGATATAATGTTCATGAAGAGAAGAGCGTACCCCGCGACAAGGATGTTAAGCATAACTGTGGCCCCGACCGCTATGCCAGCTAGCTCTCCGACCTAACGAGCAAAGAACATTACGTTCAGGAAGAGACAATATACGACGATACCATGACAATGTCTCGTTGTAATGACGATGGAGTCGAGTTAGTATTTACCGCACGAGTGTCTGTGGCGACAGCAGTGACCACGAAGAGGAGATTGAAGGCGATAAGGAACTCGAGGGCGAAGGCCTGGCCGTTGCTGACGGTGGGGACCGTGACGCCGCCCGACATGTATGGATGGAAGATGCCCTTGAGAGCGAACGAGGCGCAGATCGAAGCGGAGACCTGGGCGACGATGTACGCGGGGACCTGGACCCAGGGGAAGTGGCGCAGGGCTGCGAAGGCAATGGTCAGGGACGGGTTGAGGTGGGCGCCGGAGATGTGGCCGGCCGAAAGGATTACAATCATGGCAGCGAGGCCGGCGCATGCCGCGTTCCCAATCAGGGTCTCGGAGTTGGCGTACTTCTCGTTCACGATCGGGCCAGCCGTGGCGGCGAATACGAGGATGAAGGTCCCGACGAACTCCGCTCCTAGCTGCATCAGTAATTATATTTTTACAGAATTAACTCCTTCGCATTATACTTGTGTGAACCTGAGGGAGCCAAACAAAGCATAAGATTCATCTGGCAATGAGGTACACTTGCCAGTACAATAAGAGTACTAAATCCTCTCCATGTTTATGGAACAAATTAACCACAGAGATTCCCCGATTGGCCCATTTACTCTCCTTCTTCTTTATTATATCTAAATTCATAATTGCAATAAAAAAAAATTAATTCCCATTTATAATTTAAAATTTAATCAACCTCTAATAATTGAAGCTACTAAATTGGCATCTTGTCTGGAAGCAATCAATACCAGCCAGCGCCCTGAAAGGTCAAAACCTAAATTAAAATTAAATATCGCGATGCACCTGCCCTCGTCGGCCCAAGGCGATGCCAAGAAGTATTCTACAAACGGCTACGTGGTTCGTTGCACATGGTTCCTTCAAGATCCCTTTTTTTTTTATTTTCTAATTTTAAGGATGCATCTTCGCGCTGCTTGGACCGACAAAAACATATTATAATGTTTTGGTTATACTAATCTTGACGTAAACAAACTAAGGTTCCACAATTTGACATGTTTTGGTGTTGATCTCTGGACTCGGAACCCACCACTAATCGACAACTCTCTAGACCTGTCGGGGCCTACTCGAACTCTGCATACGTGCTATATGACAAACATAACACGTTAGTGTGAAGGTTAAAGTATATGTGATTTCGGGTCTATCACCTGTACATCTCTCATCGTCCAAGATTGGACGAGAAGTTACAAGGGACAACGTTTGACGAATATTGCATTACTGCATGATCTCGTGTTATATGTAAACAGTAGATTATTGTGGACGCACGACACGTATTTCCCTCGTGCTCTTGGGCGCAAAGTGTGCCCAACTGATCAGTTAAAAGGCCATGCCCAATTAACTGCTACCCTTTGACCTTGCATAAAAATCTTATATATATATATATATATGTATGTGTGTGTGTGTGTTTCAACTAATTCATAAATTAGTTAATTAAAAAATGAAAAAAAGGTGGGAGTTTAGTTTACCTTGCGGGTGAGGGAGACGTCAGGGGCAGGAAAGTCAGTGAAGCACATGTGAGGCTCGCCCCACGTGGGAGCATACACCGGCAGGCACTTGCACCTTGGCATTGACTTCCTTTCGTATGACAGCGAGTCTATCCTCATCGACGGGAACAGCGGCGCTGGCGTCCCCGGAGTGGCTGGCGCCGATGCTGCCGTCGGCGACTCCGGCGCTCTCGGCGTCCTCGCTTCCGACATGACTAGCAGCTAGCAGATGCAGGTCAGACAGACAGAAAAATAAAGGATAAAAAAGATCTAATCTTCTTCTTTTTTTTTTCTTTTTTTGGTGGGGGATCGAGGATCTGCGAAGCTGGGGAACTGTTACATGCTTCGTAGGCTTTTACAATGTTTCCACTACACTTTCGTCTCGATCCTGTCCAGACTTGGGAACCCTAGATGAGTTCTTAGTAATAAAACATAGACATTACGGGAGAGAGAGAGCAGCTCTGAATCAAATGCTTTTTTTTTTGGGTTTTTATGGGAGGAGGGGAGGATTTGAGGTTCGAGAAATCGAAAGTTACATGCTGGGAAGGCTTTTGTAAGCGTGCTGCTAAGGAATATGATGAACGAAAGCAGCCAGTTTAGAAGCTACGATATAGGAAGAACGTTAACTGAAATGCATTTACTTGAAGAAGAAAATTTTTTTTTCTCTAGAGAGACTCGGCTTGGGGTCTTTCTTTTTTTGGAAGGTTGATGCAGAATGTCAAAGTTTTACATGCTGAGGCGACTTTTGCAGAGCTGCGATCATGGAAATGCGAAAATGGAGGGATCCGGATTCAAGATCGAACTGGAAATTGCAGAGAACGGCGTATGGATGGGACTGGCTAGCGGTGGAAGAGGGAAACGGTGCAGACGACGATGGAGAGAGCAGACGAAGACGAAGGAGAAGAAGAAGGGATGCTGAGGAGAGGGGAGTAAATGCATGGGGATTATATAACACAAAACGAGGAATCCTTTTCAATTCCGCGAAATTTCTCACTCATTAGTAATTACTCATTAAAAAAAAAAGAAAAGAAAAGAAAGAAGAAGAAAGAAGAAGAAGAAGAAATTTCTCACCTATACGATATTTGGGTAAATAATTATTAAATTATATAAACTATTAAGATTATTAAAAAATTCCAATTAGATAATTTAGAATTTTTCTTGGATGTCCGTCAAAAGAAAAAGGTTAACTTAATTTGTACGTACACGAACAATGAACATTTCCTTGGTTCATTTACCACCCCAAATTTGATCCTCTCTGTCCATTCATTTGTCTGTATGCATATGCAGGTATATATATATAGAGAGAGAGAGAGAGAGAGAGAGAGAGGTTGTCTGAAAAAAAAGTCATCTCACCGTGAGACTTATTTGAATATGCTAAAAAAAAGATGTATATATATAAAAGAAAGAATAAATTAATCAAATATTATTTAAATAATTCAATATTTTTTTAAAAAATTATATACATAAGTTTTATTAATAAAAATAATTTATAACAAAATTTTTAACCTCCCAATAAATTACTTCAAATGGAATTGATTTAATTGTGGTATAAGAGGAGGGAGCTCGGAACATACGTGCAAAAAGTCAATGGCTATCCCATCATCTTCTCACAGGCATCTCACTTACCCCACACACACACACACATGGCGCTAAAGTCACCGGATCAACAAAATTTGGCCTCGTCACGGCCGTTGGATGGTCAATGAGAATCCACCGGACGGCCAGGATCGCGACAACGTTGAGGCAGTGAGGTGAGGAGCGTCTCACAGCATTCGCACCGTGATGTAATATCCGACCCGTTTTTTCTCTCTCTCTCTCTGTTATAGAATTAAAATTATTTTATATAAATAAAAAAAATTCCGCCTTCCCACCGCCCAATAATGTAACTAGACAAAGCGAGTTGGAGGTTCCGCCATGAACGAATAATTGACTAGTTTATAGAGAGCTCTGTACTATTATTATTAATTTAATTTATGATTGGCTTTAATATATATACATACATACATACACACACGCACACTTATGGTAACCGGTATCCCCTTATGGAACTGGTAACCATTACTTAATATACAAGAATTTGAGTCAACTTTTAGAGGATATAAGCAAGTGGGGGATTGTCGGCTGCATACGCCTTCTTCTAATTTTTTCATTTTACTTTTAAAAAAAAGAAACCTAAAGAAAAGGAAAAAAAAATAGTCTACCCATTAGACCAAAGAAAAAAGAAAAAAATTGGTGAATAAAACCAACTATCATTAAGATTCTTACCTCTGGACTCTCCCTTACACGGCACTCTCCGGTGTGTGCTTGTTTCCCACTTCTTCCTTGTCATGGCATGGCAAGTAGAACAAAAGACCATTTACGTGTCGGTTTAGGGAGCGGTCTGGACTTATTCAGGGTCAAATCGGCCGATTTGACATATCTGTTCTTAATACCATCATCTATATATGTATACATGTATGTTTTATACATGAACTCACTCAAATTCATGTATTCCTAGCAAGTTAAAAGCTGAAGGACAGGCTCGGACATTATCTTCTAACTAATGGGAGTCTCTCTCCCAGAGGAGAGGAAATCAAGAAGATTAACTAAGCTACTCACAAATAAAGTGGTTCTATATACGTACATACATACATACATACATACATATATATATATGACTGGTTGTAGGGCTTCTATGTCATTCACCGAAGTTGGAGTTGGGGTCGCGAGGAGAATAATTGCAAGAATATACAGAGGAGATCACTCGCCAAATTAGATGGTCGGATCAATTTGGGTGCCGAGGGAAAATCATGTGATGTCGACTTGAGTTTGAGTAGAACCACAAGAAAGTGCACGTTAACGGAGAGCGATGGGCTGCTAAAATTTAATCAGGCCCCCTTGGGGAGACGTGGTGGGTGGTGGTGAGTGACAATTTTTTTGTGGTGGAAAGATCAATGTTATGTATATTTTACACTTTATAGATCGGCACAAGAAGTCCAATTTCTCGCTTTCCAATGTTATATAAACACATAATATGGATGATGATGATGATGATGATGATGAATCTCTCTCAAAACCTTGTTCACACATGTGACAGCTGAGCATTGCTACCTTCTCTTTTAATTTTATTCTGGGAATGAACCTTTCGAAAAGAAGCTGGGCTTGAATAGCTATGCATCATATTAGTGTATCATAATCATTTTTGTGTACTTTTTAAAAAAAAAAGTATTTGGTATCCATTGTTCCATCATCGAGTGCATTGTGGGAGCATTCATTTATCTATGTTCATGAGGAATTACGCGCACATATGATCTCCCACATAGTGAATACAGGTAAATGGGGGACGTGCCGATCGTCGAGGAAATTTGGCAGTGGATCATCGGATCGGACCATTTCCAAGCACCTGAAAACAAATCCTAGTGGGAAGGTCCTTTTGGTTGGAGAGATCAGTATTCATTAGATTTGAAAATCTCCAAATCAATGTTGGGATCCTCCCTCCTCGCTCTCCCCTCTCTCAGTCCGATCCTTCCCCCAATTGATTCGTCAGATGTTGGACGTTCGAGAAAGAGGGACTGGCCGATCGATGTTGATCTTGCTGTAAAATCACCGTGTTTATGGGTTTTATTATCCTCAGTAAGACTAACTATGCTATTTTTGGTTCATCCAAAAATTTTTCCTAACCTCATAAATCTCCACCGAATCTGCAGGCAACTTTTTTTTGGTGGCTACAGCTACAGACTTCTGTTGCTCAAATAGAGCCAATTGATGCGCTTACCTTTGTGAAGAAGTCTCCACCGTGATTTGTTTTCCGACATTTTCAGACAGTAAAGTTAAAAAGAGGGAAAATGTGCCCATTGGCTCACACAATCAATCTCCAGTAACTTCATGATATTACAGTCCCACCACCATCTTCCATTGCCAGAAAGAGACAAAACCCTACTCCTCCTCAACGTATAGAAAAAGTAGAAATGGGGATTATGATTAATGATGATTTTCTTGTGGAATTGGTACCCAACAATTTCAGGCATGCGCTCTTTCAGGTCATTGTAAGAGAAAGATATAGAGAGCAATTAATTAATCACAAGACAAGAAAGGGAAATATCTGGGCCGTAACCTCACATCCCATGATTCACTACGACACACTCCGGGGCTGCCTCGTCTACTGTTCTAACTTGATTCATCCCAGTAGTTACAGATATATTAATCTGATGCTGCTGATGCAGTCACCAGTATATGCAGACAACAGTTATATATCATTTAGATGAGAAATAATTGATGTTCACTCCTACATTGCACCTAAAATGGGTTGTGGGTGGGTTTAACATGTAAGACTAACAAAAGAGTGGCTTAGTGGAAAAGTTTCCTTTAGAAATAAGAATAATGATTGCTCGTGGGAGAGCATAGAGTGTGGTTTGACTATCACTTAAACTCATCATTCCATCACTTTCCCATGTACAATGGAATTTATGTGGTACAGACAGTCAAGAAAACTAATCCTGCATCTCTACCGGATCCATCCTACAAGATGACCCCTTGGGATCGATCACCAGCCTAGGCCTCGACCCCGGTTAAGTTCGATGGAAGGGTTTCAACTCCTCCTCGAAATGCGAGTTAATGGCCAACTTGACTAGCTGTTAACAGTGATATAATAATGATTGAGATGAAGACGGGACACTGGGGGCATGATTCTGAAGGAGAGGTCGGCGATCATTCTTCAGCTTTTTGTGTTCCCCTCTTTCTCCTCTACTCCATTCCTTTTCTGAAAGGAGTGGAGATTGAATGGCCCAATCAAACAGAAGCTCTTTATGCGGAAATTCCAGGCTTGGCAACCCACGGACACCATCATCGAATCGACGTCCATGAGCCAACCCAAATCAATCAATCAGAGGGATCTGCTTCCCCAGAAGCTCCCCTTTCTTGATTTGACTGAATCTGCCTCCATCAGATGCATGACAACAGCTTGCTCAATTGGTTTCTTACTCAAGTTAAATGAGGAATCTGTATGCTTCTTCATTTTTGGCTCTCTTTACTCTTCCTGATATCCATGAGGGAAGCATTTCTTGTGCGTGCCATAGAGAAGGGGACTTTGTCATTACGTGACGGGCAACATATTGGTATCCAAACCTGATGCGTTAGATGAAAAGAATAACCAACTTAGATTTTTCGATGCAAGATCTGATTCCCGATATATGTTAGTCCAACAGATCAGTGACCTGTCTAAACGGTGTGTCTACAGCATCACATAGTCTGTTCTACTGTTACAAGAATTTACATGCATAAAATGCCTTCAATGTGTAGGCATCCATGTATAAATAAATTGGACCTGTGTATCCTCATAAAACTCTTGGAAACAGGACTAAAATGATGTCGAGTGGGTAGATAGACATCGTGCATGTATCTGTACAAGCATCACCTTGGATTCTCAAAATAACTGTTGAAAATGGTTTCGAGTAGACTATTCATGATCTGAAATATGTCGTTAGTTCAGTATCCTTTCACAACCAATCCGAATCCGCATACTCATTTAGGGCTCGGTTCCTACTGATGGAATGATATTTACTCGCTCTGTCTCTTCTCTGTCCCCCCTGCAAACAGTCATGGAAATCCATAAGGAGACAATGCTCGTGGTGGTTCACTTTGATGTGGGTACCAGCGCTGGCTTCACCATAGATTCATGTAGTCCCCACCGGCCACCACATTTGATAGACGATTTGGAGTAGATGTGGGCCGTGGGCCGACGAGCACGAGGCACAAAGTCAACTTTCATGGTCCAAAAGCTGTCGGTGTATGTAGACAAATAATATTGTACATGCACGAGATGAAACCTGCAACATGCACGTTGACCTTGAAATCGCATGTCTTACGAGCAGGGCCAGACGTGTGGTAGAGCAATGTCCGGTCCAGCCATGCTTCTTATCTCCTCGTTTTCCGTGGAGTTGACAAGTAGCATACTGTATATGATTAGGCAGAATCTGTCTCTGGCAAGCACCTTCCCTGGTGGTGGACTTCACATTAACGACTTCTAAAAACGGAACGAAACCCAGATCTGCACAGTTCCTCTATAGCATTCCAGCTAATGTAAGATCGGCAAAGTTCAAACAGTTCGTTACACATGTTTGATGCAGATGTTTTGCTGGATTTCCAAACGGTTTATTGATCGATGCAGATGCAGATGCAGATGCAGATTATGGGCATATAACGAGGAATAGATACAAATAAGCTTAGAAAAATTGTACGAATACAAGCTGGATTGGAACTCACTAAGAATTCCAGACAAGAGTTACTCAGGTAATTGTAGATCATACAGTGTCTTGAAAATATGCAGAAACAAAGACAGCTAAAGCAGCAAGAGAGAGACCCAAGAGAGGGCCCGAAGGAGTCAGCTTCCGTGTAGCCGCTATGCGTATTCCTGACAAGAGAGTCCAAGATGGGAAAAATCATAATTTGCAACAGACGAGAAGTTGAAAATGCATCAACTGGCTTCAAAGGCAGATGGTTGACAAATTGAAATGCTGGGAAAATGAGGCTTACCAAACACAGAACTGAAAAGAAAGGCAGAGCCAAATCCAAGTGCATCTCCTGATGCTTTTGTCTCAGGTGATTGCATCAGATAGTAGGCCTATACAAAGTGCAGCGTTGTTTGCATTATTGAAAAATTCTTGAAAGAATAAATCTAACATCCATTAGCAAGGAATAATTGAAGTTTGGACCGACAATCCAAGTTAGTAGCATTAGAATGAACTCTGGCCAGAAGCCAAGTTATGCACAGTAGCTCAGCTTCATCACTTTTTGATGCAATTGAAACAAGTAGCAAACAGAGCCATAACCAATACATCATCAAAGATAAACTTCACTGGAAATGTGGAAGGAATTAGTAAGGGTGGAAAACAGTCAAATGGGTCCCATGCTCCTGTTTGGAATGCCTTTCAGTCACGGACAGATCCAGGAAATTCATCCAAGGGGGGCAAAACTTAACATAAGAGTCCAAGGTCGAGTTTGAGGGGCGACATGAGATAATTTAGTAAAATATCAATAAAATCAAGTAAGATTTATATAGTACTTCAATGGTTTTCTTGAATTCAATGGGGTATCAGCCCCCACGCCCCACCAAATCCATCCCTGCTTTCAGTGTACCATATGCACTCGAAAAGTTGACAACCATATTCTCAACTCAGAAAAACATTCAAGCAACTTGTAAGAGTTGGAACAATTGAACCTTCTGTCTTGGACACCACTACGACAAGATCATAACACAAGCACTTATCGGTACATTCCAACACATAATGTCTATGCTATGATTTAGCGTGCTTTCATCAGCATTTAGTCTTGGTTACAACAAGGGTCCAGTGAGAGCTTATAGGAGAGGGGCAGTTTCCTTTTCTATCTCATATTTTGTGGTTGATTCCATTCTATCCTCCTATAATTTGATACACCAAATTCCCAATTTCTTAATACATTTACGAGCTCCAACATTACAAAAATGCCTTCACAATCTGAACAAGATCAGGAGATCACTATTTACGTAAGGGTCATCAAAGATCATAGTGTTGAAATGATTCAAATGAGTGGGGACACACACTCCAAGCATTGCAAAAGAGATGAAGGATCCCCTTGGTATACTTGGACATTATAAGCAAAACAGGGCATTGAGGATGACGTGCTTTGGTGTTGCTTTGAGTTTATGGAAAAGTGACAGCTGATAGATTTTTATTCTTATCACTATCTATTCAGCTGCTGTGGATCATCAAGCTAAGAGGATTTTATTTCATCCGAATAAAAGGGCCTAATAGTGATGCTTCATCTGGTATCCAGTTAACATTTAAAATATATTATCAAGGAGAGTTTGACATCAAGATCACTCTGAATGCTAAGAAAAAAGCTGCGGCCCCAGGAATTTACAGCGTATTTCAAGGGGAGAGACACGAACATTTTCCTTAATGAATCGTACAGCCAAAATTGGTATCATATAATCTACGAATGACCATGTTTCAGTCAGCATTTCTTTTGCGTTGTTCATCCTTGCAAAAGACTGTCATCCGACAAAGTTCAACTTTTGAAAGAGCAACTCGGAGAACAGAGAAGGGGTGAATGTGTACTTACAGCAGACATTAAAGCTGCACCGGTCAGCCCACCAGCGAGCGAACCTTTGCTTCCTGATCTTAAGTCTGCAACCAACATTTTGAACAGCTAAGCATATGTAGAGGGCCTTTAAGTGAGAACAGGACTAGGCGAGGCTCGTCATAGACACAGGCAATTGTTGGGACACATATTCTGACAGAACTGGAGATGACAAACCAAGAACAGCTACAATGAGAAAGGAAACATTTCAACATGGAAGGGAAGACGTGGGGGAAATGCTGACAGGCGAAGAGGCCACCGCCGAGGAGGAGAACCCCGTAGACAGCGGAGGTGGCGGGAGCGAGTTCGGCGAGCTGGGAACTGCAGACCAGAGGCAGCCTATCGGCGTTGGTAGGCCCGGATCCTCTGAGGAGCCTCGAATTCAGCCTCAGGCTCTGGTTCTTCCGAGCTATGGAGCCCGAACTCGACAGAGGGCAAATGGAACAACCGCCATTGGAGCGTGTCCTTCGAACGGCCGAGGCCGGTCCTCCTGATGGGAGCGCGAGGGAGAACACTAAGGATGACGATGACATCTCTCTCCCTTCTCCCTTCCCTTTCAGGTCAGGTCAGGTCAACTGCACACTGCTGCCGGAAGAAGAAGAAACGTATATAATGGGCCTACGATTGTTGGGCCTAAAGTGGGCCGGCTTCAAGCTGTCCAGTGCTACAACTTGGGCCTAACTGGGCCGGACTACAACTCAACAGGAAATGCTATGAGCAGACTTAGCATTGCTACAACGGCAACTCCTCTGTTCTCTATCAACATTGTACAATGTCGAACAATCCGCAGCGTGCATCTAACTCTCTGCAAGACGTAGGTTTAATCTGATAATCATTTTCCCTTTAACCATTTATTCGGGAATTGCAGGAGGAGTCGGATCACACGATATTGTCAACCCATAAACTGAAATTGGTTACCATCCAGATGTACATACACCATGAGAGGTCTCGACTCCTTGTATTGCAGGTAAAAGTCTGTCGAATGGCAGCTCTGCTGTCCACAGAGTCAATGCATGCCAAGAGAACTACAAGTCGCTGCTGCTGAGCCACATCTTCACGGTCGAATAATTGCATGGTCTTCAGTTAAATTGATCAACTTGCAGATCTATCCCGTGGCCATACACGTATAATGAATACCGCTCATTTTATTGTACACAAACTGACAGTCATTCAAAATCGATTTGACTGGAGAACTTGTCCGATTCAGATTAATTTGAGGTCCCATTTCCCTCTATTTTCTTCTGATCAGGTCTTGATTTGTAGTGTGAATGCGACTCGATCTGGCTGAGGCGGGGATGAGGGACATCCCCAGGACAGGGACTGGTCCAAATTCCTGTACATTATCGGGGTGTATGGGCGAGTGGGCTTCTATTTATATGTTTAAATTCGATGCCATGGTCGTGGGTGCACTCTCTTCCTCCCTATTAATTCCAATTTCCCATAATCGTGTCAGCCTCCCTAAAGAAGATGACTTATTGTGTATGGAAATTGACCAAAACTCTCCTCCTTTGCCATTTCTCTATCCATACTGCCACTTTCCAATTTTTACAAGAGAATTCACCTCTCCAAATTCGACTTTAATTCTTTTTAGTAAAATTTTATTATTTTAATAAAATGAGATAATGCAATGGGAACCAATTGCAGCTCTTATTGAATGAGGAATGCCTTCTCCTACTCAACAACTCTCTCTCTCTCTCACAATGGCATGAATGCAGTGTACGTTCTTCATTCAAATTAGTTAAGTTGCTGTTGCTTTCATGGAAAACTCTTGTCAGGGGAAAGCTCTTAACAGCTGCGTCCAGCCCACATCCTCTAACAGCTCACGACCCCTCCTTTGTTTCAGTAAGGAATAATCGGCACTCTTGTGCCTCTGGCCAATCTGACCTGCCACAAAGCTTCGTGACAACATAGATTCATCCGACCCTTTTTTTAAAGGAATGGGCCACGCAAATACCATACTGTTCTGAGACACAGAACAGTGTAACCCATCGACACTCGAGCCGTACGCATCAGTGAGAACCCATATCAGATCTCCCTTGCCTTAAGAATATGTTTAAAGTTGCACCCCCACCCCCACCCCAAAAAAAAAGTCACAATCATTCATCCTTTCTGTTCTGATGCACATGTTCTTACTTGAGAATCAAAGCAAACAAAAAGGACAAAGGGGGCAAAGAGCAAGGAAAGCTAAAGGGTGTCATGGAGTGAAACATGTGCCAAGTGTTCACATCCAATGACAAGCAATGCTCATCAAACTCAAAGTGATGTGATGGGGTCAGTAATAGGAACCAAAAAAACAAAAAACGTGTTACTTGGATTGTCCAAGTGATGTGACTTGGATTTGATTTAGAACACAAATTTATTAACTAAATATTATAATAATAACTCAAAATATACATACATAACATATATGTAAGGCTAAGCAGACCATAACAAAGACTATGCCCAGTGAAGGCAAAGACCCTAATGTGATAAAGAGGGAATTCGAGTGGTGCGTCTAACATCGCCCTTGATCATATTCATCTTTACAAAATCATTAACCATAGTGTTTGATCCCATATATCAGCTCTACCAATCAGTTCTGCAAATTGAGCCCACCTCCTTTCCCAGCCGAGGGAGATGAGGAGAATGCTGATGATATGTTGTCCCTCATTAGCTCCACCATCTCTGTGGCAGAGGGTCTCAGGGTCGGCGACTCTTGGAGGCAATCCCTCGATAAGGAAACCATGGCCTTGGCCTCTTGGAGGTCGAAGTCCCCGTTCAGCCGTGGGTCCATCACAGCTGGGCTGATTTCGGAGTCAGCATCGCCGAGGAGGAGTGAGGCTGCGGTCGAGGTCAGGAGCTGCCCTCTCTTCGAGCAGAAGGCCTCCATGCCCGTAATAAGCTCGAGGAGGAGGACCCCGAAGCTGTAGACGTCGTTCTTCTTCGAGGCGATCCCTGTCCTCAGGTAATGGGGATCTGTGTAGCCCGGGGAGCCCATCATGATCTGCTTCATCCTCGGACTTGAAGATGATGGAGGCGGCATCACCTGTTCATCCATCAGCACTGACTCGATGTCATTAAATGACCGACAAACAAGTATCGAATCGAGGTGTCAGTTACTAAACAGGAACGCTTCAACCGTACCAGAGAGGAGAATCCCATCTTAGCAGACCCGAAGTCGCACAGCTTGCAGCTGAGAGCCTCGTCGAGCAGGATGTTCGAGGCCTTGATGTCGCCGTGGACGATCTGAGGGGAGCATTTCTCGTGGAGGTACTCGATGGCCTGGGCGAGTTGGAAGGCTATCACCATCCGGTTTCTCCAGGAAAGAACCGAATCCATCTCGGCGGTCCCTCCACTTCCGTGGCCGTGTAGCTTTTCCTGGAGGTTCCCGTTTGGAACGTACTCGAGTACCAGCGCTCCTTCTCCTGGAACATCGAAGGGGAGAATGCAAAACCCGAATCAGGCCAAACGGTACGTAGTGTCAAAGATGACTAGGATTGCAACGCTACAGTTCTGAATTGAATTTAGAAATGGACTGTGAACATTAAACCGCGAACAGAGAAGAATTTCATCGGGCATTTTGCCGGAAGAAATAAAAAAGGAAAGTACGCTTAAGAACAAATGGAAGGTACCTTCATCGTCGCAGAAGCCGATGAGCCTCACAATGTTCTCGTGGCGGATTCGGAGCAGAATGTCCAGCTCCTGCCTAAACGAAATGTTCAGCCGCTCACTCCCTGCGTGAACCTTCACGGCCCCGAGACCCGATCCAGCGGCGGCCCCGCCTGAGAACCGCCCCAAGTAGACCGTGCTGAACCCGCCCGCCCCAATCAACTCCCCGAAGTTCGCCGTCATCCTCGTTATATCAGCCCAGTTGAACTCCCTCACCGCTGCCACCGCTGCCGCTGCGCTAACCTCCACATCCTTCTCGCCCGTAACTGCAGAGACACCGCTCTCCCCGCCGTCCTCTGTGACGTCGACCACGACGCGGTTGGATCTGCGATGCCGGAGCTTGAGACACAGGAGCTTGAAGATCCCCATGGCGAGGAGCAGAGCAAGAAGTACAGAGGAGGCAGCAATCAAGGGCAAGGTGATTCTGGGGCCAAGGCCGCTGGGTTTTGAAGCAGGCGTGGGGGACCCAGTCCCGGCGGTGTCGGTGGTCTTGGAATCCGCGGCGAAGGCGGGCTGGGGTGAAAAGGGGGTCAAAGAGAAAATCAAGAAGATGGGCCAGTGACCGCCGAACCAGCAGACAAAGAGAGATTGCCCTTTCAAACGCAAATCCTCCTCACCTTCCTCCATGGATGAATGGATTTTCTTTATAGAAAGGGGATGGGAGCAGGATCAGATCTGCGGATAGAGGGCTGAAGCTTCCTCCATGGGAGAGCGGGTGAGGAGGTGAGTTGGTTTTATCAACAGTGTGCTTAAAGTAAACCGACCGACATTGACTGCCGAGAAAGGAATAATGGTAAATTTATAAATTTAAAGAAGTTTGGGGGGCAAAAAGGAAATAACCAAATATACGCACATGAACATATTGATATAGCTCAATATTTCCTCATTCAAATATATCATTTTTTTCAAATTTTATAAATAAATAAAATAATAATAATAATGAAAAAAAACTGTACCTCTGGAATGTTAGTCAGGTTTAAATATGGATCAGTAGGTATTCATCGGAGACATGAAAGTCAAGAAATAATTTAATGCAGGCGGAAAATGAGTTAATAATGGTAAGTAAGAAATTGAATGGGAAAATTCAGGCAGGGCTGGCGCCACTCTTTTCTCATCAATTATATAAAACATTTATAAATTATAAAAAATATAAAAAATCTTCTTATAAAATTTAAATATATTATAATTATTAAATAATTAATAATATTACTATATTAAATCTCACCTCTTAATCCTCCTTCTCTTATTTTCGGCTGCCGTACTTACCATGTATATATCTTTATTGACGTGTTCATGTCATGTCGGTAGCTACCTGGAAGCACTCAGTAGGATAGGAATCAACTTCGCTCCACCGAGCTGATCCGGTGCTCCCTCCCGCACCGTTGAAGCACGGCAGGGTAAAGAGAGAGAATTCAGAGATAGGAGAGTCACGGCTCATTTTGGCGGTAATCTAACCCGAGTGAACGCTCGGAAACGAAAAATTAGTAAGCGGGATGGGCAAGGACTCTGTTGTCGTCAACAAGACGGCAAAGATTGGGAGTCATGAAGGGAACTAGACTTAGCGTAGTGCCATCGGCATGATTAATTTGAAAGGTAGCCATTGCTCACCCCGCCTAGCTACTTTTCCCTTCCAATAAAGTTTCCACGGTAAGTATGGGAATGAAAAAAATTTTATAATAAAAAAATTACTTTATTGGACAAATTCGTACAGCTTAAATTAGGATACAGTTGGACATTATGATTAAAAAATAAAACTTAAACGGTCCGAATCTTATAGTCACACATGGCGGTGATGAATAATCCATGGTATTGACAAAAATAAGTGACAGAAACAGACATGCAAAATGACAATTAACACTCAGCCTCATGACAATTAAGGGTTTGTTTTTTGCCTGTTCAAGTCCCGCTCGAATATCCGATGCTGGTCCACTTGGGGATTGCTCGATCACCGCCGGCCGCCGTCTAACAACCCCACCCCCACGTTTTCATCTCCGCCCATCCTGTGATATTCCCCTCCCGCCTATTTACATGTCTTTCTATGGGTCAATCAGATGACAATATCAACCGAGTAGACACATTTTTAGAAAAAAAAAAGAGTAATGAGGGCCCATTTTAGGTAATAATTGACTTCTTTTATATATATATATATATACAACGTTGATTCACATTTTAAATCAATTTTTTTTTGGTCGTCGACCAAGAAGTTGCATATAAAATGATATTTATCTTTAATCAAATAAGCATAAAGAGAAACGAACTCTAAATCAAGATAGAGATGACCAACGGTGAGGGGGAGCTGCTGACGATGAAGGACATGGGAGGGGGGAGTTGATTACTTGGTCGGTTATAATAATTACAGCACTGGCGACTGATTGGATGGACGGATTTGGAGGGTGAAGGGATAGTGTAAATAAATTGTGTTATTATCTCTAATTTTTTTCAAAATTTTAAATTAGGAAATTGTATATTAAAATCCATCAATGTCTCTCGTAATACTGACTGATGTACTGTGTACAGACTTACGGACACTGCGGGAGGAGGCTCTTCCATGCATTGTTCCTCTCTGTACATGCTGCTGCCACATGGACATTGCGCACATTCTCCCTTCTACGTTCATCACTCGTTATCTCGTGCGCCAAACGACACGACAAGCATGTGTTTGGCTCCGATGACTCTGGAATATCGAATTTTCTTGGTTCGGCTGGTTTAACTTACTACACAAGAGTCTCATCGATAAGAATCGAATACAACAACGGCCCTTCCCTTGATCTCAGGTAAAGAAGGAACGGTGCCTACACCACCGAGTCACCCACCAAACTCTCTCTCGTGCAGTTTTAGAATGACTCTGCCTTCCGAACGGATGATGCGCGGCGGAGTTGAGCTGTGTGGACCCCCACCACCCCGAAGCTGATCTGTCAAATTTATTACACGGGCTCGTCGGCTTGATGTACTGCTGGGCCCACATGTCATCTTAGTTTAATTGGGCCGGCCCAGACTTACTACAGGCAAGACCAAGACGCTAGTGGCATTTTAAGTTTGCCCAAAATCTGTGGGGAGGTTGAATGGCAAAGAAGCAAATCAAGTGCCATCATGGAGATGTCTCTAGGGAAACCTCATGCTCTCCCGAGCTTTATTTCGGGTCGGCTCTCCACCTCGAGTCACTATCAGATATTATCATTTTTCTTCCCTATAAGGAATGGGGACTCCACTTATAAAAATTGAATTCAAAATAATTCGATCAGAGGTAGCGTTGCACCGCCTTAAAATGGAAAATGAAATCAGGTAAATTTTGTGAAATTTTTTTTTAGGTGTAAAAGTGGAAAGAAGTAGTTTGGAGTGGGGAAGGAGAGTGGCGGCACGTGCACGGACAGACTTGAGGAGAAATTTATTCATACAATTCGAAGATATAAAATTCTTAAAATATATAAAAAAAATTATTTACAAATTCCGAACGGAAGAGTGTACTTGACGAAAAAAAAAGAGAGAGGAAAAACACCAAAAAATCAAGTGAATATAGGGTGATGAAAGGGGAGTCAGGTGGGAGAAACGCCACCGCACGTTCACCTTCCTTACCCCCAACCTTACCCTATATTTAATGGGCCACTTCTACAGCTGTACCAGCGTTGGTCTTGTCCCCCCAGCCCCTCCTCCTCTCAATCTCGACATCTCAAACGAGACCATTCGATTAATTATCGTCGCGAATCGTGTGGCAGATTAAGCACTCGACTCTCCTCTCGGTTCGAGCTCTCCTTCCACCACCCACCCCCACTTCGGTCGAGGCAATTGGGTATCCAGACTGTTGATGCGTAACCCTGTTATATAGAGATCGGGGGAGTTACCTGCCCCGGAGCCCCTGTCGTCTAGTTTTGATGACTGCAACTGGACTCCCCAAGTACGCCATTGTACCCATTATGGGTCTCCCCTCCATATCCAAACAAATATGTATACGTAATACGCGCTTGCATATGTTTTCTTTTTTACTGACAGTATAGCTGATTCCAACTCATCCTTCACCGCCTTTTGCTGTGCATCCTTTAATACTGCACGATAAGCTTCTGCATCTTTTCAGCTCGATGGATTCCTTTCCGGTAAGTCTAGTTCCATTGCATCCGCCATCTCGCTGCACATCCGTCGACGAGACGCTCAAAGCAGTAGCTCGAGCCGAAGTTGTTTTGAAATTGCATTCGTCAAATCGAAAACTTTAAATCCATTAATTTTCCTTTTTTTCCTTTTTCAAGGGGAATCTACACCATCCATCCTCCTGCTGTTCAGAACGACAGTCATTGGCTCTTTCATGCACGGTGCACGGTCAGTGGAAACCCTAGCCAACACTCGCCGGCTCGATATCAGTTTTCGCATGCGGAAAATATGACGGTTGCTCATCAGATTTCCGCTCGATTCTTAAAAGATAGGTGACGATGACCGAAGCTCTTGTATTTCTGGAGTTTGCGTTGTAATCCTCGTACACGGGAGTGGGGCTAGTTCAAATAGAAAACGAGCACTTATTCTATCATCGAGCTTACGATAAATTGATCCGCAGCGGATGCAGAAGTAATTAATAAATGGAATAACTGCATAAAATAGTTGATTAATCAATTCGGGAGGAGATTGGATTAGATTCCTGGCGTGATCAGGTGGGGGATAAATATTAGCTTAGATCAGCAGTAATTGCGTACCACTGATCTTGTTGAGGGATGCAATCACATGGAAGTTATTGAAATTGTCAGATGGGGCAGGTAACTCCCCTGTTCACCGGAAAGATAACCCACCAAAGCTGCCGGAATTGGTCTAGAGTTTTTCTTACCGGGTTGATTGATACATATATAGTTTAATTAAGATTTATCGGGTTTTCAACTATTAAATAATACGTATAAGAAAAAAAATCAGTATCCGACAAAATGCTCTGTGCCCTTTATTTCTCTCAGTCGCGAGGAAAGTCTAATAGTTTAGAAGAAAAGGGAGAAATGAAAAAATTAATGGATACCAATTGAACAGAATATTATACATTTTGGACGATGATAATTAGTAATTACCATTAAGATACTGTCTAATATTAATTGAGTTGCCTTCCCACCCAAAATTATGGGGACTAATATAAATAAATAAATAAATTCCTAGATTTTGCCATGCTTACGCATCATTTCTCAGAAAAAAAGGAAAAAAAAATCAAATAAAGAAAACTTGGGATCCAGATCGAAACACGTATAGTAAACACGTACATACTAATCCAACGGCTTTGGTAAGGAATACATGTTGGACCCGCATACGCGCCGCCAGTGGGACATGAAAATGGCTCGTGCTCGGGATCGGATGGCACCGAAAGCCTGTTGGCAAGCAATAATTAGATCTTTGGCACGGTTGTGGTAGAACACGAAAACCCTAGTTCGACGGTGAGGGTAGCGCCCACATCAAGCTATATATGTATCACATGCATGATCCTTACCTTGTAGAGTCGAGCCTCTTCCAGCTCAAATACATAATTAAAAATTGAATCCCAATTTGTTGTCCCCTTTTCTTTTCTTTTTTTTATTTATCAAATTTAATAATTAAAAAAAAGATGTCTGGTAAATAAAAACAAAAAACAGATCTAGGATGATGAAATTTTCGAACCAGTAGAAATGAACTTATGTTTGTATCTTTTGTATGATTCGAGTATAATATATCATTTGAAATGAAGAAATATCAAATTATCTCAACTAATACAGATTTAAATGATCAGACGGGGATATTGCAGGAAAACTGAGAATCTGCTGCTGCGTTGGTGCTGTCAGTTGCGATATAAAATGTTAAAAGCAAAATCCAATAATGGAAGGCCACGTCAGATCAATGGAGGACTTTAGGTTAAAATATTTTGCTTCTTCACGTGGCCGCAAGAAATTCCACAACCTTTCAATTAATCTCATCAAATGATAATATGAGAAACTATCGATAAAAATACATCTGGATCAATGTAGATTACTCAAATAATCGTTGCGATTTTTGCTTGCTAGAGCAAACTCACTCGTGGATCAGCACCGGTTGATGTCACATATTCTAATTAACTTCTTTTCGGGCAGTTTTTAATTGACGTGTTCTTACTCTATTATTTTTTTAAAATTTTAAAAAAATCAAGAATTTTCAAATGGGTTCACGGGCAATATACATATTTATTGTGTACAAAATATTAAATATTAATTTCCATTAGTGGTCACATCGATGAGATCTGGATTACAGCCCCGAGAGGTTCAAATGTTTCTTGTACCTAAAGTCTCAGATTAGATAAACCATATAAAATACTTAAGATGCTACCCATCTCACATCTCAATTATATCCCAAATTTAATTTTAAAAAAATACATCCCAAATTAGGGTTTCATCGAACACATTGACACGCTCGAGTTTTCAAATTACCAATTTGGTACGTTTGCCATGATTTTTTTTAATATTTTTAAAAAAAACCAATAATGGTGATCACTCGGCTGGCTGGACGATTGACCCATTTAAATTATCTGTCTTGCGGTACGAGGGAGAACATAATTTATTTATTTATTTTTACTCCACTGAGCAACTCATTTAATAATCAGTCCTATAGATGCCCTCTTATTCAAGTAAAAAGAAAAATCCCCTCTTGGCCTTGTCCCGATCGATCTCTTTCGCTTAATTTATGAGATCTTCCCGTTTGTGGCATGCGAGCGAGTCGTAATATTAATTGAACTTGCCGTTGGGAGAAGATGTGACCAGCCAGCTATTCTACTATTCAGATCAGCGCGTGATACTAGAATTCGAGTGCGTAGAGAGCATGGTGATATCAATTTGATTGGTTTCTCCTCCGAAAGCTTAATGGGTTATCATATAGTATACATACGTACGTACGTACATACACATNGTTATCATATAGTATACATACGTACGTACGTACGTACATACACATGTGTGTGTTGTGTATATTTCTATGATTAAGATGAGGAGGGGGTACTAATGAGTAATTGAGCATGCAAATTCAACCGTTAAATTTGAAAGATAAATGAATGGCCGGTAGCTGTAGCGGAACCCCCGGGGTTGCCGTTGATAAATATCAAGGGGATGGTGCGTGGGTCTTCTTCTCATGTATGCGCTGGCCCTCCTTATCACCAAAAGAAAATCGCCATTTTTTTATTTCTTTATTTATTTCTACTTTTATCTGCCACTTTATTTATATATATATATATATATATTATTCATTCAGGTAAAAGATGTCTCCTTCCTTTATTTATTTATTTTAATCAGCTGAAAAATAGAAAAATAATGCGCAAAAATCATATCGAAAATGATGTGACTGTAGCAGTAAGTCTTTAACCATAAAACGGTATGGTTCGCAGATGTGATTATGTATCATACATATATATATATATATATATATATATTGAAAATGATTGTGGTAGACGATGTCACTTAATCTCTAAAAAGTTATAGAAAAAATAAAATTAAGAGAAATAAAATGATTTTATTATGAGAATCGAATCAATGATATCTTGTTATTAAAAATGATTTGTTTATCGTGTTTTTAGTTTGCATAAGAAGAATTATCAGTCGACGGAGTAATATGATAATAAATGAATGTAATGAATCATATAAATAATTTTTAAAATAAAAATAACTTAAATAATAAATTAAAAATAATATTATATATTAGGTAATTTTACTGTATTTGTAATTATTTAGTTACGGTGGGGGTGGGTGAAAAAAATGTTGGGGGAAATGATAATTAGCGGCAAACTGAGCCGCGCTGACAACACAGCAATCTCATCTGTTTATATCATTGCCCTCATTCATAACACATCCTCTTCTCTCTCTCTATCTTCTCCATCTTCTTCTTCTTCTTCTCTCTCTCAATCATCATCCTCCTCATAATCCTCATCTCCCTCCCTCTCCCAATCTCTCTTTCTCTCTCTCTCTCTCACTACATGCCTCCATGCCATCTTCATCTTTCTCTTCTTTTACTCTGTCAAATTGATTTTTTTTTAATGTTCTTGCAGTGCTGCAGTGCATTTCATGATTATGCTTCCCCCCCCCCCCCCTCTTCACCTTCTCTCTCTCTTCCTTTACTGCAAACCTAGCTTTAGCTTAGCTTAGGCTCGAGAGCTTTCCCTCTCATCAAAATTTTTGCCCTTTTCCCTTGCTTTCTTTAGTAAAAACAAATCCAATCTGAAACTTAACAGCCACCCCAATCAGCACTAACTCATAGGAGAAATCCACCCCCCCGTCCCCCTCTCTCTCTTCCTTCTCCTATCTATCTATCAATCCCTTTCACCTATCTGTACTGTCTCTTGCTTTTCCTCTCATCGCCCTTTTAACACTGCCCCCTCCTCCCTCCAATTTCAGCCTCTACCGGCGGAGGAGGAGGAGGTGGAGGAGGACTTAATTCACTCCTGCAGAAAATAGATCAGGCCGATCATAAGTTCACGAGTTATCGAGCTTCCGTGGGGTCTGCTCCTGGAGGTAAAGGGTAAATTCACGGCGTGATGCAGCAAGGAGGAGAATCCAACACCCAGCAGTACTTCATGGGCGGTGCCTCCGCGGCCGCAGACCAATCCCAGCAGAGCAGCCAGATGGTAGTGGAGGAGGCCTCCCCAATCAGCAGCAGGCCGCCAGCCTCCTCCGTGAACTTGGATGAGTTCATGTCCGGCAGCGGGGGTGGGTTCTCTGACATGGACGCCCTCGCCACCGCTGCAGCTGGGGATGATGCGGATCGAGCCGGCGGCGGGGGCGGAGGCGGTGGCAATAGGTGGCCCCGGGAGGAAACCCTCGCGCTCCTTAAGATTCGGTCGGAAATGGACGCCGCCTTCCGTGACGCCACGGTGAAGGGCCCACTCTGGGAAGATGTATCCAGGTAAACCCCAATTCAAGCCGATCACCAAGCGATCTCCTTTCACACAACCACCTGTCATCGAACAGCAGCAAATAATCACTGATCTGCAGCCATAATGAAGAATGCTTGGTTTCGCGAACCAATCTCTAAATTCATCATCTTCCTTCTCTCTCTACAGCAGCAGCGGCCATGTCTGTCTCTTTCTCTCTCCCCCTCTGGGCCGCACATGGTTTCAATCTCATCACGACTCACGAGTTGGCATCTCTGGGCATCTTTTTTTTTCCCATATATTTATTTATTATTTCATTTAATTTATCAAAAAAATTTCTAATTTTGAGGGCACGACCCAGATCCAATGCATGAGCTGCAGCCAATCCCCTTCCACCAGTACCACCATCCCCATCTCCCTTATTTTAATCTGCCCAAAAAAATTTCCCATATGCCAGAAAGGCATCAAATTTTAAAATTTTCAATGCAGACCCAATGAAAATCCCGAGAGGAATTGATCAAATTTCAATATTTTCTTAACAAAATACTGAACTTTTCTTTTGTTTGGGTGTTTCTTCGATCTGGGTATTCAGATCTTCTTCTCGATGAATGAGTTTGTTGCCATTTTCAAGCAGATTGGAGCAGTTATCAGAGTTCTCCTTTCCAAAAATCCTACTAATCTGTAAAGACTGTAACTTTTTGTTACGTTGTAGTTATCTAACTAACATTAGCCGAGATTGGTCCAATTTCGAGATTATTGTGATGTTGCAGGAAGCTAGCTGAGCTTGGGTACAAGAGGAGTGCAAAGAAATGCAAGGAGAAGTTTGAGAACGTGGACAAGTACTACAAGAGAACAAAAGAAGGGCGAGCGGGTCGTCAGGACGGCAAGGCCTACAAGTTCTTCTCTGAGCTCGAAGCCCTCCACAACACCGCCACCTCTCAGGCAGCACCGCCTCCAATGGCCACCACTGCTCCGTCTACTGCAGGGACATTTAATTTCCCAGGGATCGGGTACAGCAGCCCGATGCCCATATCTTCCATTCGACCACTCCTCCCTACTACCTCAATCACCTCGGCACCTCTGCCGCCTCAGCCCCACCACTTTCCATTGGCAGCAGCAGGCGCACCGCCATTTACTTCTAGCCCAATGAGATTGGACTTCTCGTCGAACAGTTCCTCCTCCTCTCCGGAGACTGAGGATGACGGGGATTACAATGGGGGGAGCTGTCCGGAGGGTGAGCCATCAAATGTGGCAGGGAGCAGCCGGAAGCGGAAGCGGGGCGGTGGAGGAGGTGGGAGCAGCCGGAGGATGATGGAGTTCTTCGAGGGGTTGATGAAACAGGTGATGCAGAAGCAAGAGGCAATGCAACAGAAGTTCCTGGAGGCCATTGAGAAGAATGAGCAAGAGAGGTCAACTCGAGAGGAGGCACGGAGGCGACAGGAGATGGCTAGGCTGGCCCGGGAACATGAGATCATGGCCCAGGAACGGGCAGTCTCGGCATCCAGGGATGCTTCGATCATGGCATTCATTCAGAAAATCACTGGCCAAACCATCCAGTTGCCCAGCCCACCACCGGCAGCGGTGACCACAGCACCTATTACCATAGCCCAGTTGTCAACCCCGGCTCGTCAACCAATCCACGTGCCAGTGCAACTGCCACCATCATACCAGCCGCAGAGGTTGCAGCAACGGCCAGGAAATGTTGAGACTGCCAGACATATGGATGTCGTGCTGGAAGCTGTTCCGGAGCAGCAAGTGAGAGCCCCCGAAGGTGTTGGCGGTGGCAGAAGCAGTGAGCTGCCGTCCTCCAGGTGGCCAAGGACGGAGGTCCTAGCTCTGATAAAGCTGAGAAGCGGGCTTGAGTCGAGGTACCAGGACGCAGGGCCAAAGGGCCCGCTCTGGGAGGAGATCTCAGCTGGGATGCAGCGTGTGGGGTACAGCAGAAGCGCGAAGCGGTGTAAAGAGAAGTGGGAGAACATCAACAAGTACTTCAAGAAGGTGAAGGAGAGCAACAAGAAGAGGCCCGAGGACTCCAAAACCTGCCCTTACTTTCACGAGCTCGATGCACTTTACCGGAAAAAGATCCTTGGCAGTGGCAGTATCGGAAGCATCGGCGGCAGTGAAGTTGCCGGAATCAGTGATCAACAAGTACAACATCATATCGATGCACCGGTTACCGCCCAGGAACAGCAGCCGGCAGGTGCCCATACAGCTAGGGAAGAGGCTAAAGAAGGAGGCAGCTCGGGGCGAGCAGCGGGTCCCATAGAAGAAGGGAATGGAGAAGCGAAGAAGGTAACAATTTCTGTCTCAATGCTCCTTGAGATAGCAACGATAAGAGAAACAAAGCGCATTCTCGATGTGAGAATCCTAATTCGAATTCCAGTTCGATAGATGGAGTCGGTTAATCCAAATTGAATTTCTTCCCTTGCAAGACATCAGCATTAATTAAATTCATATAACGTATAATTGGCCCGATGATGAACAGAATTACTGTAGCACGTCTTCTTCTATATAATAAATTAGCTACTATATTACTAACACATCGAATGGGAAGAAGGGCTGATTTGGTTTTTGGTCCTGAAGCCAGAAGACACCGTGAAAGAGTTGATTGGAGGCAGCCACCACCAACAAAATCTGGACCGGCAACTAAAGCACGTGAACTTATCCTCCAACGCTGCCGATAAGAACGGGTTCGAGTTGCAGCACTGTGATCTCAGTCCCGGGCAGGACGAGGATGAGGAGGACATCGTGAACGCAGACGAGGAGGAGGAAGGAGGAGGAGGAGGAGGAGGAGGAGGGGAGGAGGAGGAGGAGCCGCAGGATCAGGAAAGGAAGACGGCGTACAAGATAGAGTTCCACCAGCAGAGTAGTCGAGGAAACGCGGCAGGACCCCCAAATGGTGGGGGGAGCGGCGGCAATGCGGCAAAGACGACGTCGTTTATGGCAATGGTTCAGTGAGAGCCCCACCTCCAGCTCCCCCACATGCAAAAAGAATGTACCATATCATACCACTCCTTTGCAACATCTCATCTCTGGTAATAAAAAAAACCAACCCAATATTCTCTTAATTTATTCTCATAAAAATCGAACCCTGTTCTTCCCTCACTTCCTCAACCTTGGATCGGATCATGAGTGTTGATTCGATCCAATAGATTTGCTATGAACAGTCCCTATTTCCTTTACCCATCTGCTCTCTCTTTTTCTTCTTCTTTTTTTTTAATCTTCTGAGTGTATTAAACCTTTTTCTACCGCCGGTGATCGAGTAGCCTTCTCTAGATTCATTTGATTTGCTGGTGAATAAGGTCGGTCAAATTTTGGAGGGGAAATCGCATTTGCTAGGCAGGAAGAGGGGAAATAAGAGTGCTCTTCCCCGAGCTGCGGAGAAGAATCCATGCTCGGCGAAAATCGGCCCTCTGGTAGCAAAGTCTAATTGTTGGAAGAGGAGGAGGAGGAGGAAGACGAGAATAAAAAAAATAAAAATATAATTTTCATTTTAGTTTAGATTTTCTTGACACTTCTTTGAGTGGAAGAATTTGGTTCGTCTTTGTTCAGTTCATCATTCAAATTGTATAACTACAACCCTCCCTCTGTAATAATCTTAAATGATTATATCCCATATATATATATATATATGGTCCATACTTTGTATTAATCGATTGTTCTCTGTTTATTGATGTTACCATTTCCATGGGGGCCGGCGGGGCAGACGTGGCCCGACACTTACATGTAACGGAACGGTCCGTCGTCGAACTTAATACGTATCGGAAGGTTTTCTCTCATCTCAAGTCGTGCTTGGTTGTGCACGTATGCCGTGTAGAGTAGATCGATTCATCACGTGTGCCCGTGTAGTAGAGAGAGTAGTCTCTACTCCTCTCTCATCCTCTTATTTCCTTTCATTCCGTTTCGTTCTAAACTCATGAGTATCGTACGTAATCGAATAAAAAAAAGTACGAGAAGTTTCATCGACGGGAATGATATCCGAAAAATCATTTGATGGCGGACCAGGGAGCGACGCCATTGGATCATACCCTATTTCTCGATTGTTCTAATATTTCTTTTATATATATATATATAATTAAGTCTCTTTTTGAAGCTTACACGCCAGGGCATTGAGGGGAGGTGTAATTAACTGTGATTAAAAGGAAAAAAAATAATGCGATGGTTGCGAGTGAGATGCCTGCCTTGTGCTTAAAGTGTGGGGTGTGTGTATTATGTGCGTGTTGTATGTGTCCGTAGATGGGCCGACTTTGAGAAAAGGGAGTTCGGTACAGTGGCACTGCTTTCGACCTAACAACAAAGAACAATCATTTATTCCTTTTTTCTGCTTCTGTTATCACATTCTATACTCATGAATTTTTCATATAATCGAAAAAAAAAGAGATAGATCTTCGCAGGTAATAGGAAATCATCCATAAGGGCACAATCAATATTGGAACCATGCAAATCCTCTGTAAGCGAGAGGGTAAAGGCGTACATGAACGAGTTCGGCCGATTATGATTAAGATAGAAGCCATAGCACGTCAATCCTAGATCGATCAAGCACGACACTTGTGCCCATCTAATCTAATATTCAATCTTGTATCGACAAAATTAACCTCTGCGTGTGTGTGTGTGTATATATATATATATGTATGTATAGAAATCTCTGCGAGCATCATGTCACAGTTGGTGAATCAAATTCCGAACATATATATATCTATGTATATACGCATGTAAACTCGACACTAAAATAACCACTGCACGTGGTTAATCTGGTTGTATGGTATATGTCCTATCTTCGAAAAGGCTACTTCAACACTACACATATATACATATACATATATATATGTGCATGTGACTGGTGGACCCCCCATCCACATAGTGTATATAAGAATTGACCTACCTTTTGCATTTTCTAATTTGTATATGAAATTAATGTGATAATTCTAATTTACATTTACTGTGACTTAAAAGGAAAAAACAAGTGAAAAAGATAAAAAAAAAAAGGATAAGAACAAGAAGTGATCATACTTATACGTGTATGTATATATATATATATATTATTTAGGTCATAATTATAATTAATATCTAGCTTAACTCGAGTATGAAATATTCAACATCGGTGGAATTTCAAAACATTGGGTATGCACATACCCATGTGAAAGTAGAGATGTATTCTGTCAAAGTGACAGATATATGCCTTTCCTCTCACATGATTCCACCACTTCCCCATCAACCTTTTTTTTTTTGGGCCAACTAGCAAAGGCAAGGTGGGCAATGAAAACCACAATCTCACCATCAATTCCTAATAGGAAATGCCCTACCATGTGCCTCTCTCTCTCTCTCTCTCTCACCCCTACACCTCTCTTCAATCTTCAATCTTCAATTTTTAGGTTGGGATTTCTTATTCACCACTAATCATTCTTATTCCATATGGAAGTGTACTTGGTATCAATCTAAGTATGTGATCACATGTGGAATGTGATTACCTCTCTCTTTGCTGTCCCCTCCCCCCACCCTCCTGATGCAGATAATTAGGCATATCATCAAATTAATAATGTGATGAGTAACAATTGTTTTTAAGTAACTGGATAGATAGATTGGGGTGGGGTTGGGACTGTAATTCTTATTTTGTGGGTGTGGGGGAGGGGACAGCACATGGGGAGGAAGATGAAAATGGGTTGGTGTGTTGATGGCTCTTCTTCTTTCTCCTCCTTTCTCCTTCTCATTTCCCTTTTGTTGCACATAATAATAATAATAATTTTCTATCCATGGCCCCATGTTGTACCCCCCCCACCCCCACTCTTTCGATCTGTGACCTGCAACAGTGATTAAAAGGAGAAGTAAAGGTCGAGCGATCCAGTTCACCCGATCCAATCGATTTCAACTATAAGATTTACAGAGACCTGTGGACGGCATTGATCAACCGTCGGACAATTCATGCAGGCTGCATCGATCGTATCTGCAGGTTAATCACGTACTGCCGACTTCAGAGTAGGAGATTCTGAATTCTGTCATCGATAATTATATGTGCCTATATATCCCTCTCACATTTGGGGGGAAGAGGAAAACAACTTCGGCGAGAATATTGTTTTTTTTTTTTGTGAGTAAATGAAAAAGGGCAGATGTGCTTCCTCGATTAGGTCTGTTCCATCGCACACTTGACCTCAACTTATTCCTAACTTGGACGTTGAGGAAACTGTCTAGTTTGGGAACATGTGTGAAGTTGTTTTCTTGCCAAAGTATCATAAACCTCCACGCACACATATACATATGTACATGTGTGTGTATACATAATATCACTCAAAGCATCAATTTGAATTAGATGGGAAGAAAGATGCCATGTGATTGATCACAGGCATCACTATCTCTTTGCCCATCTATATCTTTTTTTCATTAAACCTCAAATTCGAATATTATAAATGATAAAGAAAATTGTAATTGAGAAAAACTTTACCCATGGAAGAAGAAATTCATTGCATACGGCTTACGCACCGCAATAGATGTAAGTGGGTAGGATTCTGTCGATGGGGAATCGTGCACGAAGGGAAAAGGAGTGTATTTGGCATTTCCCAGCTGAAACTAGGGTTCCTTCCTTCCACAGCATAAATTCTATGGCCTAATTCCGTCCCAATTTGTAACTGTAAAATTGACCGGACAAGAACATGCAAGGATGCATACCCAGTTCAATCACTGTAAACTCGATTAGGGACTCCATCATACCACGCAATTATGAGGTGAAGATCCGCCTACAATTATTGAACCTACTCGACGACAGATTCGACGAGTAGTGAACGTGGTATTTCGGATACAAGGTTCCGGCCTCCAGCATATGGTTACCACTATTCACGTACGCGTTAATCAGGATCAGGGAGAACAAGTCCACCAATTTGCCATTTAAAAAGGACCCACTAGTGTCTGAGATCAGATTTATTATTGTTATTATTATTATTTTTGGATTCACTTACTATGTAAAGCCCTTCAAATCCTGATTAGGGGAAAGAAGTTCGAATCGAAGTTTAACTGATTCGTGCGGATGGTGAGTGAATGCATCGTTGACCCCTGGATCGATTGATAATAATTTCGATGATGTGGCGGTGTTGCTTGTAAATCACGGGGTTAGTAGGGGCAGAGGTGAGGGGGTATATAGCTTGCCATAAGAAGGTGGGAAATCAAATTATGCAAAATCACACCTGTGCCCGATACGACAATTAATCAACCGAATTTTAAATGCAAGCCCTTGAATCACTCCTCAAGCAAAGTCGGAATTAATTCCTCCGTAAGTATTTTCTGATTCACAGCAACCCTTTTAGTTAGCCATGATGGAGATCGAGAGCACTTGCCGCTGAAGGAATAGCCGAGAATGAGAATTGTTCTCCGGAAAGGAAGTGTAGGACCGACTTTCGGGAAGGAGATTTTTGGGTGCTGTACACACACCATTCAAGGATCCCCATCATGATGAGCTCATGGGACTTTAGGCCCCGTGTGACATAAAGCCCAATTGCATAATAAAGGCTCTCGGCACTTAACAAGACAATCTAATAATGGGCACAAAGGCAAAAACAGGAACCTCACATTGAACCAATGAAGGGCCAAATCATCACCATGGAAATAAGTGGTCACAGGGAGGAGTGACACCAAGAAAAAGAAGAAGAAGAGAGAATCATAACTCCATGACCTCTTTCCTTTTTCCCTCGATCATAATAAAGGGATGAATGATCTGTATGGTAAGACGATATGGCAAAGGGAATAAAATGTGACCAAATGATGCAAGAAATTATCAAGCTGCGAAATTGCGTTGAGTTTTCATTTCACAGGGTACCAGGCGGGCTATGAAGTTCAGTATTCAGACACATGGATACATAGAGGGTGGTGTGCTGATATCGGCAGCTAGCTGCCTACTGTTATCATCACAAGGGAGGATGAGCTTTCTTCCTCAGCATGAGAAAGAGAATAAGTAGTTCAGAAACAAGAGGCCGGTGGGCCACCCATAATATTAACTATTAACAACAGAATCAGAAGAAACCTAATCCATTTCTGCCTCTCTCTTTGTTCTCTTCATCTTCACCTTAAACCTTGATTTTTTCACGAGTGTCTTGACTGTGTTCACAAAATTTCCCACCGCCATGAAGACTAATAGCATCCCATAAAATATGACCTACCAAACAAAGTCATCCATGTTTTCAGCGTCAACACTTATACCTAATAGATATGTTCAAGAAATAAAAGGAAAATTTAGCGCACCTGCCATTCAGAAACCACTCCTACAAATGCAGTTCTAAGCAAGGAAAGTCCAACATATGCCTCAAAACCCTGAGCCCAAACAGAAGGAACACAAAATATCAGATTCTAAAACTTCAGACAAGGTTATTCCAATATCAAAACAAATCCCTATTATTTGATCGATGAGGCAGTGTGGCATAGGAATGTGCTAGGAGTTACATGTGAGCTCAATATCATGGATTTGTATTTGAATTTCTAAAAGACAAGCTAATGGGGCCATTTGGCAGAAGAGCTTATAAACATGTAGGATATTTTTATAAGCATGGAAAATGTCTTTGGATGGTATATCTTGGACTAGATAAGAGTTTGAGGCAGCAGAAAGTATCTTAGAATTATTTCTGATAAACTTGTTTAATACAAAATGGAAGGTGCCTCAGCTCATCAATTGTTGCAAAACAGCTAAAAGGAGTGACAATGGGTAAGCTCATGGCGGGTTTCTGGAGATCTGGACTCGGGCGGTGCCCCTGACCAGCCGAACCATCCTGACGCATTCCCCAGCACGGGTCAAGCACCCAATACCTGTGCCCTGCCCTGTGCTAGGCGAGTCAGATGCACCCAAACCCATTTGACCTCATATTAAAGAACTATTTTGAACAAAAATACTACAGTACATGCAATAACAAAATAAATGAAAATATTGCCCTCTAATATGAATATAAATCCATTCAAATTCGAAATTATTTCAAAAATTGTCCCATAATGTCTTAATTTAAATGACAGGCCGTCCAACAAAAATGAAACTCGAGATGGAATCCTTCACCACTGCAATATACGGCGTTGAGACGAGGTATAGAGATGCGAAGTGGGGGGGTGGTGGGTGGGGGGTTGTGGGGGCGCTTGGGTGGTGTTGGAGGGGAGAGAGAGAGAGAGAGAGAGAGAGAGAGGCAGAGGCTAACTGAAGGCCTGAAGCTCGTAAGGCACGATGAAAATGGAGTATTAGATAATAGCAAGGGAAATAAGTTTTGAAATAAAAATTAAAATGACTAAACAGGGCAGGGCAGGTCGGGTCACTTCAAGAGAAGATCTGAACTAATCCTGCATGCTCAAGGGTCGGAACATGGTCTGCTCTGTGTTAGTTTACCCGTTCTGTAGCGGGTAGCACAGGCTGCGCTTATATTCTATCGCACGCTAATTTACAGATTCCAATGACTCTAAAATTTGGGCAAGGAGAAGAAGTATAGGTCCAAGAATTCTTCGGAATTGCACTCTTTGCAAATGAGAAGGAAAAACTACAAACTTAATATGATTTAACAGCTTTGGCCCAAAAAAATGGAAATGATGTAGTAACTAACTACCTGCAAAATGAAGAGTATGCGACAAAGCAGCCATAACTGACCAGCGACCCCAGCAGTTTTTCCCCAGACAACATCCATTCTTTTAGCCTGTGTGCGTACCACACAGAAAACAATGAAACTTGCCTCCTTATAGAATACAGAAAATCATAACAGGTTTTTTCTGAAAGAACCTATAAGAAGGACATTTATGATAAAGGCAGAGCCAAATTTAAACAGACTACTGATTGTTTTATACCTTTCCAAGTGCAATGCGTGTATAAAGTCTTTGTCGTCGGTACCTATTCTGCAGAAGCATTGCCACACCTTGCATCATAGCCCACTGTAGAAAAAGTTGTACACCTCGCTGCAAAAGATTAATCTACTTATGGATTAAAAACAAGAGCAATTATGACAGGTCAGAAACCTAAAGATAGGATGGCAGTAACTTGCTTCCTGACACAATTAGGCTGTCCTTTAATCTCGCATGTGAGGCTGACAAGGGCCATGACCATAGCAGAATAGTGATGATATATCCTCCTGCAAGTCTTGGTCACTTTATGAGGTACATTATACAATTCAACTGGATAGAATCAACAAAAATATTAAGTTATGCTTATAAACTCGGGAAGCTTTCAAGCTCATGATTGGATTTAAAAGGGACGTGAGAATGCCGAAAGAAATTCCTGTAGCTGTAGTGGCGCTAACAGGCCTGCATGATGTTGGGTGAACTAGGTTACTGGACAAACGTGCGCATGTGACCGACTAATGGGGCCAATCACAGAGTTAACAGCATGCATGTCAACATTATGCAAGAATAGGCTGTTGTTGCATATGTACGTTCAAGCTGTATGATCACTTGTTTGACTTCCTGAAATACTTCAGTAGATGGGCATATCATGTTATCACTCACCATGGACGAATATCACTTCCATTTACTCTAAGTGTGTTCTCCCGCAAAGCCAACCCAATGTATAGGAATGACAGTCAGACCTAGCACATGTGATCAAAACACATGAATATCCTCACTGCATCCATCAGAGATGCCGACACAAAGTAAGAAGTAACATATAGAGTAGTACCTGGTAGAACTGAACAGGGAAGGATGGCATGCATCCTCTCCACAACCAGGATCTCAAGATTAACAGTGTTGCTGGGAATAGAAGAAAGAGAAGGACAGTCTTATCCTGCTCCAGAGAAGAAACATTTCATCATGCAGGAGAAAAATACCACACAACGAATAGCCCCTTCCCGGAGATGTTAACCTGTTCACTAGAAGAAGCAATGCCAATGAGGAAAGGCGGCCAGCAGGGGCATTACTCTGGAATTGCTGTATTCTTCTTTCACCTTCAGTTGGACATCCTTTTTAGTGGCCAGCACGTTAATTGAACCAAGAAACATCTTTAGGAACCTTCCCGCGATTCATAAGCACCCATCAGACAAGCGGACTAACGAGCATAAATTGCGTCCTGAGGGTAGCAGTCCGGACAAATATGTCGGAATATCAAGCTGAGAATACGGAAAGAGAAAGCCACCTTGAGGTTTACGGGGGAAGAAATTAAGAAGAAGCATCTCCATCAACCATAACAAACCTTGCTCTCTGCAGTTCCCCTTCCAGCTGCATGCATTCAGGAAAATTAACATAATCATCATATGGCAATAATACTAAGCAAATCAATACGTATAAACCCTGTATTTCTTGTCCAAATAGCCAGGAACTAAATATTGAAATTCCTGAGCTTACCTATGCAACATGCAAAAAAGGGGCACTCTTGCAACAATTTAGAAGCTTCTCTTCACCACTTTTATTTCTGTAGTGTGGAGAGAAAAAAATTATTGAATCTTCTAACACAATACTTCCAATACCAATCTTATAATTAGTTTGGTAATTAATTTGCTAAAATCACATATAAGATCCTTATTTCACCTAGAGTCAAGAATAAAACGATTCTATTTGAACCCTATATTAGGCATTAGAGTTTGGTGATATTTTGATCTTTATAATATCAATGTGTACTCTCTTAATTTATTGATTAATGTAATATATCAATTATTAAAAAAAATAAAAGAGATTCCGTAAATCCAGGTGAAAGCAGCTAATTTCATTGTCTTTCCATAAGTTGAGTTCCTAACTGTTGGTACGTTAACAAATACGGAGCTCATCTCGTATGCCGTTAAATAAGCAATTCTGCCCTAAAGATGAGGGAAAAACTTTCACGAGCAAACGCACACCTTCTTCTCGTAAAATAGTCATGTCGTAATTCAATTAATGCAGAAAATATTCATTAAAAAAAAGTTTTCTTTCTGAATCTAGTTATTTGGATAGGACGCGCCATATGATGTGGTTCGGTCGGAGATGATCAGAAATGACAGCACGAAAGAAATGGAGTGTGCCTTTTCGGAGAGTCCGGGATGCAGGAACTTTTGCCGGTACCGGGCGTCAGTGGAGGAGAGGAGGCGGCGGAGGATGGAGTCGAGACAAGCAGCACGCTGCCGGATGGACTGCTCCTCACTGGAGCACTTGACCAAGAGAGAAGAAGCCGCGTTCTGGAGCTCCCTTGCCTGCTCCACCACTCGCCTCACCTCGTCATCCAGTCTCTTTTCCGATTCGTCCACGACCGTCTGTTCCATTCCGTTGTACATGACCAATTCCAACAGCACAGGCGATCCGATCGAGAATGGGGAATCACTTCCCGTAGAGCTCACACGAACACGGCACTAGATTATGGAGCAGCTTATTCAAAGTCTCCTGCCGCTGCAACAGCTGCTTCAGCAATGGCGGTCAGGTGGTACGAGGGAAGAAGAGCGTGTGTCTTTCTGAGCGAGTGCTCTGCTTCCTCCACACACACACACACAGCGAGAGAGAGAGAGAGAGAGAGAGAGAGAGAGAGAGAGAGAGAGAGAGAGATGAAAAATGAATGCACGCTTGGAAGTGATACGTGAAGGCAGGGTGGAGAGAGACAGGGGAAGAGAGGGATCGTTCTTATTTTATTTTCTCAATATATAATAAATAAACAAATGAGATAGATAAATAAATTAGGAGAATTCTCCACGTGGCAACACAAGGCCTGATTTGATTTCCTATAGATTAGACGGACGAGATTCTACGTAACACAATCACAATTAACATTAAAATAAAAGATAATAAATTTAAATTTTATTTATATCATTATTCATTTTTAATCTTATATACATCTCTTCCACATCTAAAAAAGAAATTTTTATTGCGGTCGCCAATGGGTCGAACTTAGACGCAAGCGCCACATGCTGGACATAAATTATCATTCCAAGTACATGATGAGTACGCGCTGAAAATTACAACTAAAATTCTGAATATGCATTCGTCACCGTTACATTTGTGGGTTTTTTTTTTCTTTCTTTTTGTTTTTGCCATAATTGCTTCACAGGGTCTCCACGCATCTTAATCGGACGCCTGGATCTCCTGCAATCCATCAACGATGATAAACTTGGAGCCTCCCATTGTACCAACTCATCGTGCCGTGCCCGGTAGCCGCACTCACCAGAGCAGTTATGCCCCCAAGACGGGAATCTGAACTCGGCTCATGGGGAGAGAATAGTGCTCACCACCATGCTTTCCCCCATTTGTATAGAGTAGAGAAAACAAGTGAAGGCATCATAGGATTGACAATGACAAAATCAATTGCCTTTCCCGTATAAGACAGTAAAATATACAATTTAGTAAAATAGTTAATTGATACGCTGCAAATCACGATTGATTATATATATATATATATATATATATATATATAAACAATAAGAGAAAAAAAAAAAAAAAACAGTGGGGCTCGCATTGTGGGTAAAACTAGGGTTTTGCAATTTTCCTCAGTGGGGGACGATCATGGTGGGAAGGGAGACTTCCCATTGGGTTTTCCCTTGGAGGGTCGACGTTCGCCAAGGAGGCGAAACGTTTGAGCTCAATAGCACGGAAAAGCGCATACCCTATAAAGGTACTCCGTGCTGGCATCCATACATAACTATACTTCATAGACGGGGAAATAAGTGCAACGGATGAGCAACCAGCAAAGTGGTAAAGCAACTTTGTTGACAGCAGGCCTCGGGAGACCAACAGCCTACTGGTGAAAGCCCTTACCTGCGCGTGGATATCGTCTCGTGATCTCTCTCGGTCTGTATAATTGGCTGTAACGGCCTGTGAGAAATCATTGTTGTACACTCTGATACAGCACCTTAAATTTCTGAGCAGTTGCGTGATGCTTCGTGCTTTCAAATACGTCGATTAGTGACAGCAAGCCCTTTGATACGATATCTTTCTCTTGGTTCCTGGCACTGACGTTCTCTGACTCGGTAGGGCCACCTATGTCCTTCACTGATGAGCACAGTCCCTTCAACCACTGTTCAAGAAAGGACGCTCTCTGCGCAAACGGAACACAAAATATGAGAAAATAATGACAAGTACTAACAGATGCATGTACAAGCTGAAGGAGAAGAGAAAAAGGAAACAAAAAAAAAAAAGAAAGAGAAAAAGGAATCAACTGAACAAGGCCTTCAAACACACTTTTAGAAGAAAATCTTTCAGAGGCTGATGATCGGAGCCCGACGCCAGGTGAACAACATGCAATACTGTGATAGTTAGCTGTAGTAGGAACAGAATAAGGTCAGTAAGAGCACGTCACAAGGCAAAAATGATGCGCTACAAAACTGCATTGCTTTCAAGATACTGTTCCAGTTCAACATTTTAGACGCTTGAAGAAACGCATTAAATTTTAGAAACATTGGGATCGTCTACGCCTCTGCTATGGTGGAATGTGCAGGAAAGGACTACAGATCTAATTAATCTCTTTCTATTCCAAGCATGCAAACAGGCCGCAAATGAAATACAAGATCCTCAATATCACCATATTGGTAACTTCATTCTAGAAGAATCAATAAGTGCTTTGATATTACCCCAAAAAAAGGACTATTCGAACTTGGTGTATTGCTGATGCAAAATATTAGATGTCAACCTGCTTTTCAAGAGCTGACCGATACTTGAAACTTGATGGAGTTGACATTTGATATGAGTCAAGATTCTCAAGAACATGTTCCACGCCTTTGACCACATCAGGGAAAGATCTCCCGTAATCTGCATTAAGGAAAAGGAAAACATATATATTCCCATTCACAACACATAATGTATATCTGAACTAAAATATTCAAACACTATGCTGAGCCCTATAAAGGGAGTAAATATGCATGTACAAGAGTCTTGCAGCATATTGGAGCAACCACTTAGACATGCACCAACTAAGTGGGTATGCACCATTTCATTATGTGATATCAGACTCGACACAGTTACTAAGCAACAGCACACAACGATGTCTCAAGAAGTGCACTGTACAACAGGTCCATGGGCATTAATTGGCAAGTTTTCTTGTGCACCTCCAACAAGGACTTTTCCAAGTATTATAGACTTCCAAATCTTTTTTTTTTTTTAATTTCCTCAAGTAGCGGAAGAAAGTCAAGATCGACTATCCCAATGAAAATGTAAATGTATGATCACTAGAACCTTACCAGAAACATTTATCATGCATGATTATGTTCTTTCCTATATATGTAGAATGAAAGGACCTTCCACTCACCCAATACTGACTGGGGAACTGCAAGAGCAGCAGCGGCTTGTATCTTGATCTTGAAGTTAGAAGAATCACGTAGCAGTAATAGAAGTATACTAAAAACAGAAGGAGCCCTTCAAAACAGAGAACAGACAGATCATGTTGAGGGAGAGACCAACATTCATCTCCATGCCAGAAACATAAAACAGATGGATATTACATTAAGAGAGATTATTCTGGACCAACTCAACCACTCTATTATTATGTCTCTTATGGTCGAGTTTTATGGCCAAAAGCACATTATCATTCAAAATAAAGAAGAGAACAGGCAAAATGGAGTCAAACAAATGGATGTAAACTAATTGAGCATCAGAATTGTCAAAATTCTTCAAAATAATCAAGTAAACAGCCTGAAAATGTCGCATGTAGATAAGACGTGTGCCAGAAAGAAGATACAAATGGCATATAGAATCACAAAAACCATTATCAATTGTCCTAAACTATGCTCTCTACCTTAAATTTTTTCAACCTTTTTCTTTGAATGGTAAATAAAAGCCTATCGTTAATTTTACACCAAGAGTGTCTGAACCATAGGCAGGATCAGGAAATAAAAGGAAAATTATATATATGTAAAAGAGATATCTCAGGAACATGCTAACAAATCTATCATATCAAAAAATACATGAATCTTCTCCCACTGGATGCTTTTAAAAGCAAAGTGGCCTGATGTGCTCAACGACCTAACCAGCTTATAACAAGGAAGAACATATCATTCACAAGGCACAACTTCAAATGACAAGTCATCCATATATTTGACATATCTAAAAAGATTCAAACAGTCAAATCATGAAGTGCACATTACATGATACTTACCAATCCTCATCTTTAAGAGACAGTGTTTTGTTCCGAAATAAGTTGCTCAATGCGTGACAAACATTCCATTGAACCTGTCATATAAATTCTAAAGTAAGGAAAAAGAACAATCATATATTAGTCCTGTAAACAAATATTTGTCATTTTTACACATTCACCTTAACATTTCCAGTTGTCACACAGGAAAGAAATGCCTGCACAATTTTTTCCAGCCAATAAGAACCCTGTACAGAAGTTGCACTACATGTTTCTTGTAAACTTTTAGAAATCCAACAGGTGGTGCTTGATGCTGAACCCCGAATGCAGTTTGTTGAATAGGAACTGGGATATGCTACTGGGTTCCTGTGAATAATACCAGACAAGTCTCCACACTCGACATATTTAGAGAGATTTCCAAGAGCCCTAACAGCATTTGATTTGATCTAGAAGCAAAACATCAGGACTGAAGTGAGAAGCATACAAGAGATGAGATAACTGATATATAGAGACCAGAACTCTCTCATGAAGTATCAATGAGGATCACCTAAACGTTTCTAACATGCCGCCTCAACCATTTCATTTATTACCTGAGTAGCAACTGAATTCCTGAAGTGAAACCCTCAAAGTATGATTGGACCCAATATAATGCACAAGAGAGAAGCTGCACGATTTTATAAATGGCAACTGGGATAGACACTAAATCAATACAGTTTCTCACCCTGCCTTCCTTAAAAGCATAAAATATAGAGTAAAGCAATAGGAGTTGAGCATTCTTTTAAATATGCTATTGTTGAAAAGCACTTTGCTGCATTATCAGAGATTTGCTCCTCCTAATTCAACCCAAAATGTGAAGGACATAACTTTGAGGTGTTTGATTAATACTCTAACTAACCATAAGAGATCAAAACCAAATTAAGATAATTTATTAAGAGAGATTCACTTCTCAGACAAAATTAAAAAAGAAAACCAAGAATTCTTGATTTTACATGATATTTGTTTAGAGAGTAATTTTGGCATGTATTGCAACAAAAAGATCACTAACCTTGTCTCCCTCATTTGTCAAACGCAAAGCACATTCAATCAGGGCAACCATCCAAGCATTTTTCCCTGATCCAATAAAGGCAAGTTGCCTTCAATTATGTAGTAAAAAAATGAAAACCAATGGAAGAAGATTATTTAAACTGTAAATGCTCACCGACAAAATACTCTGGCTGACCCTCGGTGAACAAATGATGGAGAGACTCGCATATGTTTGCCAAAGCCCAGGAGGCTGTTATACGAACCTGGAGGTAATTGTGTTTCAGCCAACAGCTAAAACAAGGAAATAGGTAATTCTTATGCATGTATAGTACCGAAACCAAGGAATCCAGGGTGTTACTCTCCACAGCCTTGATAAATTTATGAAGGATCTCTGCACTAAAAAGATCAGCATCAAAGTAAAATATCTGCATGGTGTTCTCAATTTGCAAGAAATAACTAGTCTAGCAGATGGTGTTTATCAACCCAGTCATATGTCAAAGTACCTTTGGCAGATTTCGGGGAAGCATGTCATCACACCAATGGCTCGACATGCAGCTGATCTAACAGAAGGAACCACATCATCAACAGCAGCATAAATCTGTGATATTATGAAAGTTTGATCAATTTCCACATTGGAAAAATAAGAGAAAATGAAAACATAAGATGCTGGTTTATATATTAGATTTATGATGACAACTCACCATGGAAGATAGAATGAAGTCTTGATGCTGCTTTTGGAGGGAAAAGAACACTAAGGAAGTTATACCGGCAAAACAAGTCACCGATGCAGTTCTCACCTGCCAAAGACCAAAAGAGGGGACAACATTGTAAGGAAAAGCAATCTCCATCAAGGTGATAGAGTAGATCTAAAAGAAGTTGTAGTGAGAAGGCAGTTTTGCAAATAGAGAAAGAATGATGTCATGCTTATGTAGTCCATTTTGATGATTATCAACCTATGATTTGATGCTTGGTCCCCAAGTCCCATCATTACTTCTGTTCAAATGTAAAAGTATATACCTCCCAAGTGCCTCACTAGTATAGTAAGGACTTTTCAGTAGCCACATGCATAAGACTAGATAACCTTGGATATCAAAATTAGGTTTAGAGCAACTCCATTCACCATAATCTTTGAAACAAATGGAACTTGTCCTGAACCATGAGACTTGGCCTCCAAATGAGGAATACCATATAATTACCACATTGGCAGAGATAGCTCTCAAAATTCCAAAAGTTAAGACTAAATTGCCAAAAACCTTCAATAAGAAAGAATCGAGTGAATCAATCAAAACTGGAATTCGAGTTGCACTGATAAAATTTAGAAATGAAATTTCAGTTAGTGCAATATTTTGAATGTAAGAATGATATGATTAGATTTATTAATGATTAAAAAAAACGTTTAGAGGGCCAAAAAGGACAGCTGCATTTGTTCTCACACTGGAGTTTCAAACCCTTATCTTTCCCCCTTGAAATTTTACTATTCATAATCCAGTAAAAGGTGAGATATCTCTTAAGGGGTAAATATAATTTCATAACCAACCAGTGGTGAAGAGTGCCGTAAGCTTAGTCGCAAGAACTTCTTGATTGCCTGATCCCATTGATGGACTCCTGAATGACTAGTACTTGGGTCATTCTTAGAATCATCTGGGGCTTCATCTCCATAGTATGGAGCTGATGATATCTTCTTTTCTCTTATACAGTCAGAAGTGAAGGGTGTGTCGAGCAATTTTTCATCCGAAAGATCTTCAGTTCCTTTAAATCCAGAAAGAGCACGAAGACAAACATCCAAAACCTGAAAATTTTTTCAAATTAGGAAACATAAACTTAAAATAAAAAATCACCAGAAAAAGGGACTAAGCCTTTAAAATGTTTCCCCAACATATACCATTGTCATTCATTTTTTCTCTAGCTAATTTAGACATGAAATATTCAAGGAACTCTGTATAAAAATGGAACAAATGCTGAATATATCACCACCTTATTGCACAGAAAGATTTATCAATTGGAACATGCATACATGCATGATTTGGCAGCAAAAGATTGAGGTAAAGTACCTTGACTGCAGCTGCAGTGACTTTTTCCCTATTGACACCAACAGTATTTCCACTAAGTCCCTTGCGTGGACTTGTGGAAACTTCAGGACAAGCTACTTCCATGTAATTATGCACAATTGCAAAAACATGCTCCCAGCAGTCAATCACTATTTTCGGATAACTGTGTAATAAAGCTCTAAGGGCCTGTAACACAATGTTTTATAATCACAGCAAATGAGACAGTAAAAATCCAGGAAAATCGAAAAAGGCAATTGGAACATGAGATATATAGTGACTTAACACATCAAGAGGCCCTATAAGCTTCCAAGCGGAAATAAATTACCCTAGTAGATTTTTAAAGGAAATAGATGACTTTGTCAGAGTACATGATTTCAGAGGGCAATTTCTTCTAAGAAATAACACTGCATCATCCCTTTTTTATTTGAAGTATTCAAGGAAGAGATTCCATCAATTGTGCATCAAGAAGATGTGTAAAAAGCATACACATAGGGGTTTGAAGCTATAAAACAGCATGAGCTTAATCATAAATTACTCATGTTTACCAAACAATGAGAATCCCCCATACACTGGACTACACCAAGAAGAATAGTGCCTGATCTTATTAGTATTGGTATCTTAATAGAATATACGATAATATCCACCCCACTGTTTCTTTGACGGTAGAATGATTTGTAATTGCTGCTAAAAAAACCCACCTCAACCACGGTTTAAAAGACTAATAATAGCTGACCTACTTAAATATTAAGGATTTATGCATGTAATTAATATACAGTAAGTTTACCTAACATAGTGTCACTTTTTTTCTAATAAGGAGACTTACTGTATTCAATATAGTAATTTACCTACTATAGTAAAGTCACTTATTATTTAACAAGTCACTTCAATCATAGCCACCTGACAGCCTACCAGGACTTGTCTTGATTGGGAGCTCTCGTAATAGAGATATTCTAGGAGCCCCAGAATTAAAGTTCATTTCAAAATCATTTCAATCAAGTAGAGTTGTTGATTAACGGATAAGACTATACCTGTAGAGCCTCAAAGCTTATTGTCAGACTGGCTGGCTGCTCACAAAGTTGACATAATGTGGTGAGGACTCCAGTTCTCTTTTCATTCTTACTAAAGCCTAAGGAGAAAATTTTCAAAGTTAAACTGGAATTTGAAAAGGGAAAGAATGACAAGCAAAAGATTTTAGTCATATGTCAACTCAGTGGAAAAGCAAAGGCACATGCTGGAGCACAGAGGTAAATCAAGATAACATAGTCTCAAGCAAATGCAGCTGCCTACCTATTTGTACAAAGTCTTACATGAGATTGTCTCTACTATTCTTAACTTGTTACATAGTCTAATAGACAGAGAAGAAATTCCAGTGGAAGGTATTGCTTGCACAAAATCTGATCAGTATATATGATACCTATGGGTGCAAGCAGGGGCAATTTTATTAGCCCGTGATTTCCTGCCCATCTTGATTCAGTTAATTAATTCACATATAAAGGAACTCTAATATGCGCCTCAGCTGATAAGGCAGCATAAGCATCAACCTGTAACATCTGAGTCCGACTATTCAAAATATTGTCAATCAGATGTGCAAATAAAACTAACCCAGAATTTCCTGTGCGAGCATTTCTTGCACTTGTAATGAGGAAGGTGAGGTAGATAGGGCACCAGTCAAACAATTAACTGAAGCTGCCTGTTGAAATCATCACATCCAACATCAAAATGAAATCATGCATTTTCTGAACAAGAATGCAATGCAATACTCAATTATGATCAATGAAGTGTACTAACCAGAAGAGTAGTATGATCATTGCTGGACCAGAAACCTTCTTCCACTTTGGTCTGTAGAGATGTAATCACAGTAGGCAAAAGATCTTCAGCCATTCTTGCATATCTGCAGAAAGATCATGTGGCAATATCAGTTACATATTAAAACACATCAATAGGAAATGAGAGAGAAGCTTAGATACAATAAAAGATAAACGCCCAACCTCAGTAACATCTAGCACATCAAATGATTAGATTGACACCACAGTATGCTAGTATGAAATTAGCATCTAAAACTATCTCTTAGTATTTTGCTCTGGCTATAACAATACTAGAAGTATATATTTTCCATATAATATTGTATCATGACACTACAAGCAATATATACATGTTATATGCTATATAGCTCACTTATAAATGCTATTTACAAAATTGGACTCCAAACTGTTCTATGGGAAGTCGATCACATCAGCATTACTCAAATTCTTCAAAAATTTATACAACTGAATAGATTAAAGCAGTGATACTATCATATTCAGATCAACCAAAATGTTGTAGTTTATGTATTTACAAAATTTACCACCTACGTTATGCAAAAAAATTATAATAGGTAACTGGTGCAAATCAAAGCAGAGAGATCTCATAACAAATAGAAGATGGAAACAAGCACGAGTTTACTGATAGAGAGAATTCATACGGTGTAGATGATATTAAAAGCATAAGAATCTTCAACAGCGAACCCAGCAATCCACTATGAGTTTCACGCATGATCAAGTGTATAACTCCTAAACACAATGGCGAAGTAAAACTAATCAGACAATGAATTCAAATGCAAACATAACAAACAGAAGATTTCAAGAATTAAAAACAAATTAAAGCAAAAAAGATGAGGTGCTCCAGAACCCCATTGAATAACCTTTATGAAGTTGCATTAGAATCTGTCCAAGGGAACTTGATAGTGGTGTAAAAGATCCACATTTAGAGGAATCCTTGTATTCAGCCACCTGCAAAGAAACAGAGGATGGACCATCCAACATGACAGCCAGAGTTGATGCAGAAGCCAACCGTGCCTAGCCATCACAAAGAATGAGTAAGAAAGGAATCTACTCATAGACAGCCTATGGAAAAGTTTAAAAAAAACGAAGAAGAAGAAGGAAATGTAATACATATAGCAATAAATATAACTAAATATAATGTCTTACATAATGGTCAACTGCACAGGGCAAAAATAATGAACCACAGGAAAAGTACACTAATGACTCCCTGCAGAAGCCAGGGATCAGACAACTAAAATTGTGCAAAACTACCTTCAAGTAGGGATCGAACAGCAAGCATGTCATGAGAGTTGCATCATACTTCCTGTGCATAATGCAGGATGATGGGAAAAGGGTTTAAGAATAAATAGTATGAAAGGATCAAAATTGATTTGTAGAGATGGAGAAAGAGAGAATGCCACCTGGATGATAATACATCATTGGTTGGCAAAAGCATGGTCCACTGCGTTGTAAATGTCTTGGGATCAGCTTGACAGAGGTCCTTCTCACCAAGTAGACAGAAAAAAATGTAAGAATAAGAAGTTCTACTACTAAAGATAAGCATCCACTCAATACATATATTGATAAAATTTCAAACAAGTCATTCCACATGGGTTTAAAGGAACGGTTCATAAATAATCTTATGCAGACAATGAAATTTGTCCAAATTCATTGTTGTAGAATTTTGTAGACACCTTTACCGAGTCAAAACTATAACTATCAACAAATGTCCGTGCAGAACGTCCTTCAAGAAATGCAGTTTAATCATTTAGTCTGTCCATCATTGCACGTAAGCAAACAAAAGAATATAGGATCAAAAGTCTGCGATCAGTCTGAGGGACTGACCAAGCACCAAATATTTAACAATCTGGATTCACTTGGCTCTATTAAAAACCTAAATCATCAGACTCAATAAAAAACTTTAAAATATATAAAGTAACTTCAATCCACAATGGAAAAGTAAGATATTTCAATGAAATTACTACCACTGTTTCATTTTCTTAGGCTTTTGAAACCTAGATAACATGACCCACTGAGCCATTTTATAGCCACCTCTTTGACTGCAAATCAGGTGACCTTATTGTGCAATTTTTAATATTAAAGACCATGAAGATGAATAGAGTTGATAATGAAAATATTAGCTGCATTTTTCTAGAAGACTATAAGATTTATGACGATCTTAATCATGCAACTTCAAGCAATCATCAGCACACCAGGAACCGCTAATATTGTCCCCCCACTGCATAAAATTCCACAAAAAAACAACTGAAACAAGTACATATCACAGAAAAGTGTTGATCATGCACAAATTAGGTCAGTGAGCCTGAATCATCTTAAACACCAGAAGCAATAGATGTTTAGTAATGAACCGCAAAATAGTCGGATGCTTACCTGCAGACAGAGAAGAGCAGATACCCTGACTTTGGATTTACGATTGCTTTCATTGTCCTGTAGGACACCATCATGATCACTGTAATCAGAATCTGAACCATGATCTGATAAACCAGGAGCATCCGGATTTTTCTTCATGCTTGCAGCATCATTTCTTCGAAGGTGAGGAGGCCTATATGGCCTATGAGCCCCTTTGTTAGGTTCTATTGCACCTGTTTTTAAGATCAAAGAGCTCACTTCCTTCTCCTTCTCAACAACCTTATATGTCATTTGTGCCCTGCAACTAGCAAGGCCATAATTTAAGAAAAGCCGCAAAGCTGCCACAAGACGAGGAACCTGCACAAAAATTACATAAGTATCTAATTTGAGATACAAAGAGTCAAGACATACACCACATTTTGTGCTCCTATTTTGAGAGAATTTTATAGTGCCATAAAATCCAACTTACATGGTTGGAAAGAGAACATTTTCGGTCTACTAGAACCAGATGCAAACATTGAAGAAGGGATGCATAAAACCTGTACAGAAAAGGTTCCACAGTTTTTATCATAGCCACAGAAAAAAAAATCCTCTGGGTGCTCACAGTGGATTTAGTTGTGTGTATTGAAGTGTCTAGATATACAAGAGAGAGCGAGGATGAGAGAGGGAGGGAGAGACAGAGGGGGGGAGAGAGAGAGGACTTGGCCATGGTATTGTCCTCCACAAGCAGATTCTTTGACGCCAAAGCATCCATCTCTTTCCCGAGTACCTAATTCAAAGTAAAACTAAAACAATCTTATCCCAATAAAAAGGGAGAAGAGAGAGAAAGAGAGAAGATGACCAGAGGAAGTAGGTCCCAGCTCTTTACTGGATAGAAAACTTTCCAACCTCGATCACTGATTCCCATATATCAACAGGAATAGAAGATCCAACTCTTGAGAATGCTTCCCCAAGCATAGTAAAGCAAAGAGTCTGGAGCTCCCACAGGCTGCCAAGTCTAGGGACTCTTTTCTCAGCAACAGGAGCATATCTTAGGTTACCACTTGGATGAGAAAAGTACAACTCAGCATGAAAGCACTCAATGTTGCAGCACAGGAAATTCACTACTTCACTATTTTCCAGCACTGAGGATACTCTGAGATTAGCAGCAGTGAGACATCTGGAACGAAGCAAATTAAACATGATATTCAAATGCATTGCACAGATCAGACTTCAACTGAAAGATTCAACATAAAAATCTTAAAAATTATCTTGGTGACTGATTGTCATGTCTATCATAGATGAACACATAAGGATTGTATTCATCCCAGATGAACAGATCAGCAACTGACAGAAATTTCATAAATAATAAATGGCTCAAAATCAAGTAAACATCAAGATAAAGCCATTAGGCTGACCTTAAAGTATCAAGACAGTCAATCACAGGCCTGATTCCGGAAGAATTTCCTGATCTCTCTCCATTTAAGCTATCTTTGCCAATGGAAACTCCAATGATCTTTCCAAAAGAATCAAGAACGCGCTTCCAATATATTGCATTCATATCAAGTGAAACTCGACGGCTGATATCATTTATCTGAAAATAATGGAAGGAATTATAAATCCAGCACAATAAACATGAAAATGAGCTTGCCCATTCATTTCACACACACTTTTGGTTTAGAGAGAAGCCGTTAATAGTGGGAGAAAGGGTATAAAAAATTCAACTAGATGAACGTATTCCATCTTTGTACCACCAGCAAATACACGAACAAGAGATTTCATTTCAGAACAGTAATCAAGTTTCAAAGTAAGTGAATACCAAGTGGAACGTCCGAGAATATATAGGGATCGCACTATCACGGACTTGATCGGCATCTGCCACCAGTTCTATCAGAAACAGCACATCCGAGCCGGCCTATATCAGGCAAATGAGCATTCATTTAGCAGCCAGGTAGACATTTCTCATAATAATAGTTCACAGTGAGCTAAGCATTGCAGAGTTCAGAAGTTAAGAAAACAGAACAATGCGACCGAAGCAGGTAACAGAACCTCGTGTGGAGGGAGGTCGGGAGCTGCGGCGATGAGAGAATCGGAATTGGCGAAGACAATATTGTGGAGGAGATCCGGGACTGACGTCCGCGGAGGGCTCGTCGTGGTTTCGTCCCTCAGCGTTAGGAAAGCTGTCCTCCATGAACGAACCGGCGGCAGCGGCGGCTGCAGGGCGGATGCCGAAGATGATGCTGCCATTTCAGCTGTCGGCGACCATGGCGGTGTCGGTAGTCTTCACGGTAACCCCGATTCAGATTTTACAGCTAGCGGAGAAGAGCTATAGCGGAGAGAGGAAGGGCGGGAGCAACGGTCCCCGGCTACGACGGTGGACTGCCTGCGCTCTGAACCGCCGGTGCTCACAAAAGAAAAAGCTCTAGCTGGACCGAACTATCGGGTGTAAATGGTTCGGACTGGTGGGTTTTTATTAATTTGTCCAGTTTTTATTTTTTTTCCGGTTTTTTTAGGGTAAAATATTATACAAAATCCATTCATATAAATAAAAAAACCGCGAACCACTATCTTAGTATTTTCGAACCGTCATTTTTATTAAAATAAATAATATGTATTCTTTGTATTATATAAATAAGAGAAATTAAAGGGTAATATATGAAAAATATATTATTAAACATATTTTTATTGGATAAAAGATATAATAAAATGCATGTAATTACATTAAATTAGGAATAGTTCCATTTTAAATTTATATAGTAATCAATCAATTAAATAAAGTATTAAATATAAGAATAAAAATAAAACGGGTCGAGCCTACAGGTTTTTTGGTGCGAGGCCTGATTTTCGTGGCCTAGTTTTCTTAGGACAAACAATTACCTAAATTTCAAATATGACCCTAAGAAATCATTTTTCGGACTAGTCAGGTTCGGGTTTTTGGGTTTTCAAATTTTCAATTGTTCCCGTTCCCCCCACCAAACTATTTATTAAAAAAAAAAAGTTGACAATTCAAGTTAGCACAATACGAAAAATCAAATAACCTACAAAATGTTGGAATGGGCACAAAATTTTCTCAGTAGCTTGTATAAATAATTTTTATTATATAATTTATGAATTAATTTAAATTTTATATTAGTATGAATAGAATATTTAAATAATTATTAAAAGATTATTGTATGCGTATAATTAAACATTTTTTAAAATTTTCTCATATTCCTCTTTCTTATTATAAAATGTATTATGGTACTTTTTGGTCGACACTATTTTTTTGGTACCCATTCCAATATGGCCCGAAAATACAGGCCCAAGAACAGGTTTTTTGCCCCGTACCGTGCCGTGCCGTGCCATGCCACTTTTTTGCCATCTCCACAATTGTGGAGCACGAGGAGTTAAGTAATTAATTATGGGGGGTGTAAAATCCCGCCGTTAAATAGAGAGAAGGAAGAAAAGCCCATGTGCTCATCGAGATCGCCAAGGTTGGGCCCAGCCCGGTTTCACGTACAACATGGGCTTAGCCCGACAGTGCACCCATCAAGATTTTTTTTCTTTCTTTCGATGCTCAACCGCATGAATCGGTCTTGATAAGTCTTCTCTCAACAAAATTTTTTCCAATCATAAAATTTAAATATTTATGCATTTCTTATGTGTTAGACATCTAACATCTAAAAATTCGTTAAATTATAACTAATACAAATTTAAATTTGTGACTAATTTAAGACAGTAAACCCCCAACACAATTCCTCTCCATTTTAAGGAATCGAAATACGAGACTCCAGATTGAAAAGATCGTTGCAACCTCGTCGAACGTGGCCTCCGAGGTGCACTGAAAAGAGGGCAAAGCAGCAGTAATTGGCATGGGGGCTGCTGCGTGGTACGATTTTGGCGATATCCTCTGAGCATAATACACGCGCGCGCGTGCACGCACACGCCCACATGACGAGCGAGTACGAGCCATTAATGACTGCACCCCCAATACGCCACTGTTCACTTGCCTTGGATATGGGCAGCTGAGATGGTTGTTATCCCTTTTGTACATTCATTTTGCTTATATTTTGGTTGGACTCTTTTAGAATTAAGAAAAATGTTGGTTGTGTGTCATATGTTGCCATCAGGGTTGTTGATAGTCATTTATCACAGTGGAATGGTCTGAGTGTTGTCGATTAATATAACAAGTGAGACAAACTTAAGTACGAGTTCCAAGTTGGCTATTATAACCTGCAGAGGGAAGTTAAATGGCCAATAGATACTGATACTACTGCCACTGCCGCCAATACGAGACACACGACAAGCCAGGTTGTCTTTCAATTTTTATTATGTCGGAAAAATCCTGAATTTAATTTTTTTATTTCTTATTAATATTGGAGCTCGGAATTTTAACAGTGTCTTCAATTTTTATGTGTCAGCCTCTCAGCATTTCACAATCCTTATAAAAAGCATGCCCTCAGCCTCAGCTCTCACGCTATCTCTCTCTCTCTCTGCATCTCATTCAGTCATCAGTCCAACTTCGAGAACCGGAGAAATGCGGCCGCCACCTTCGGTTTCCGACTCACGCCTCCCCCATCTGCCGGGAACCCCGCTGGGCCTGGACGCTTGCGACACCCGCCCCTGCATGTGGCACTCGCCGGTGACCCAGTCGTCGGCGAGCTCCGGGGCTAACGCCACGGTAGTCCTGATCATTCTCATCCTCTGCGCCATCATCTGCGGGCTGGCCCTCTACAGTGCCATCAGCTGCTTCCGCCGAGGTGGCGACTCCCGGGGCCCGTCCCAACCTGGCCCCCCCGACATCCCTGAACCCCACCAGAAGCCGGTCGCATACCGGGCCTGGACCTTGTCCTACTCGGCGGTGCTGGGCCTGGCGGGGGCTGAATGCGCCATATGCTTGACGGAGTTCGAGGAAGGGGAGGAGATAAGGGTTCTGGAGAGGTGCAGGCACGGCTTCCACGGGGCGTGCATAGAGAGGTGGCTCCGCTCCCGATCGTCTTGCCCGAACTGCCGCAGCAGCTGCTTTCCTCCGATGGATTCTTCTTCTTCGTCATCGTCTCCGCCCAAGGAGATGCGGCTGAGAGATCACGGTGACGGCTGTAGTCCGGACGGTGGACGTCGGCAGAGGCAGGCAGAGGAGTTGGCCGGCAGCTCGGAGCAGCCGTGAAATAATTACGCAAGGGACCCAGAGAGAGAGAGAGAGAGAGAGTTAAGGAGTTCATGTAATGTTTTAGCTGAACTTTTGAAGCATAACATATAGTTTGCGTCTAATCCCTACTAAGGCCGACTGCACCTGACCATGAGCCATCGGGCTATGGCGGTGGTTCCAGTGGGTTCGTGTTAATTATGGATGGATGGGAGTGGAGGTCCCCTGTTATTTGGATATATGTACTAGGCCTCGGCTCGAGGAAGGAGAAACCATCTGTTTTTGCACGGTTTCGATTGAACTACGGCGAGAGCGGCTTGTCGATGTCTGGCTTCACGGTGAACTTTATTATGACAAAAGAATTAACTTCACCGAGAGGCTCCTCCTAGAAGCTTTTGGAAGGGAGTCGTTGAGTGAGCTATGGCGGCTTGCGAGCACTTTCAGGTGCCCTCACTCTCAAGTTACAATGTCTTGGAAGTTGCAGCACCATTGAATGACAATTGTGGAAGCTGTCTCTCTAAAGAATTTGGCGCTATCACTTCGTACCTCTCGTAACGTATAATTCAAAATAATAATAATAATAATAATAATAACAATAATCCGTGAAGAGGAAAAAAGAAAAACCCCCCATCTTATTCTGTACAACCATATTCTCAAGATAGTCGACGTGTCGGGTTTTATTGTGCCTCCTCCCTTTGCCCACTGAGAAGGGAAGATAGGGCCAATCTCTCTACCGCATTTACTCTCCAAGCCTAAAATAGTGCGGCTGCAGGGTCAAGGAGGACGAGTTCTTCGCGTCCTTGAGGACTCGGCAGTTCGTCGACAAAGGGAGAAGAAAATATATACTTCCCATTAAAACTGTTTAGAAGCAGGTCAAGTCGGTTTCGAAAAAATGCAATGGCAGGAGGCTAAGTATAAGATAATCACTCAACCCAACCCAACCAAACCTCTAAGTCTCTGCTTCCTAGGCAGCAACTGCCACAGCTTCTCAGTCGAGGGCAAACCATGTCATGCATGCTCACAAACTAAGTGGAAATTCAAGAGATCGTAAACATGAAAATGTCAAGTTGGCTCCGGAGGTAAACCCACAATTGGAAAAGTTGCCATTACAAATCTACTTCAAACACTCAACTAGGATGGGCGGGCACATCCATCGAACACGACCAAGCACACTTGGGAGTAATTAAATACATATATACGTACATAGCTCCTGTGACTTTGACATGCAATGCATGAACCGACAAAAAAAAAATTGTCAAACCAAGCCAGACAAACCATCACGCGATCAAACGATCCATTAACATTATCAACAAGAAACTCATCTTTGGACCAAAAACGAGCAAAAGAGGTGGAATACCTCGGAAGAGACACGAGGGCACCAGCTTGAGCTTGCACGGTTCAGTAAGATGCCTAGAAGCACTTCCTGTGAACAATGGATGGCCCAGATTCATCATACTCAGCCTTTGATATCCACATCTGCAAGAGGGGACCAATCAATAGCCGTATGACATTGATTTCGATTAGACTTGTATTGTAGACTTAGTGACACGTAGAAACTCGGATCGTGTGATGACAAGTTTGTACCTGCTGGAATGTACTGAGTGAAGAGAGAATGGAACCTCCAATCCACACGCTGTACTTCCTCTCAGGAGGCGCTACCACCTTGATCTTCATGCTACTGGGTGCAAGAGCAGTAATTTCCTTGCTCATACGATCAGCGATGCCCGGAAACATGGTGGACCCACCACTGAGCACAATATTACCATACAAGTCCTTCCTTATGTCGACATCACATTTCATGATTGAGTTATATGTGGTCTCATGTACTCCTGGGGCTTCCATCCCAATCAGAGAGGGTTGGAACAGGACCTCAGCACATCTGAAACATTCAGCTCCAATTGTTATTACCTGCCCATCAGGTAACTCATAGCTCCTCTCAATTGACGAACTGTTTTTAGCACTTTCAAGCTCCTGCTCATAGTCAAGGGCAACATAGGCAAGCTTTTCTTTTATATCCCGGACAATTTCACGTTCAGCTGTTGTGGTGAATGAATAACCTCGCTCGGTCAATATCTTCATCAAGGCATCTGTTAAGTCCCTTCCAGCAAGATCAAGCCGAAGGATGGCATGCGGGAGAGCATAACCTTCATAGATGGGAACTGTGTGGCTGACTCCGTCACCGGAGTCAAGCACAATACCTGACATGGGAAAGTAACATCTCAGTCAGAAAAACCACATCTATAGGCACATTCAATCCATTAGTTGATCATCTCAAAGTATCATCTTGCAGAAGACCGGGAAAAACTTTTTGTCTGCTTTCATTTTGCTCTGATGGGAGGGTGAGGAAAGCTCTTTTCTTGTTGCTTAGAGCACATCTTGGATAGATAATATATATGTGTGATATATATACTGCAAAGCTCAATCCAAAATTTTCTTTATCCCTTTTCCTTTATGGGAAGAGAATATTGGGAAAGATGCAAAATGGAATGAGTTTAATACATATCTAGAACAAAATGGAGCCTAAGACTATTAATTTTCCCACAGACCTGTAGTTCGCCCACTTGCATAGAGGGAGAGGACAGCCTGAATGGCAACATACATGGCAGGCACATTGAAGATTTCGAACATGATCTGTGTCATCTTCTCTCGGTTTGCCTTCGGATTGAGTGGTGCTTCAGTGAGGAGCACAGGGTGTTCCTCAGGGGCTACTCGAAGCTCATTATAGAAAGTGTGGTGCCAGATTTTCTCCATGTCATCCCAATTGCTAACAATCCCATGTTCAATAGGATACTTCAGCGTAAGGATACCTCTCTTGGACTGTGCTTCGTCCCCGACATAAGCATCTTTCTGCCCCATCCCAACCATAACACCAGCATGCCTAGGCCGACCCACAATACTAGGGAAGACTGCCCTTGGAGCATCATCTCCAGCAAAACCAGCCTGTTTTATCAAAATAATATAAGTTAATACCTGTAGCAGTGCAAGAGACACCGGGTATGATATGTAAATTTTTCATCTATGAATGAGTCTGACCTTCACCATTCCAGTTCCATTATCAACAACAAGGGGCTGGATGTCCTCTGCTTCTGCCATACTTTATGCTGACTCTACATTGAAAAGAAGTTGCCTCAGTCAGAACAAGAAGTCGATATAAGGATAAAGGTGATATCAAGGATATGCAACGTTCTTCAACGTCACTCCACTTTCTGAGTGATAAATGTTAGATTTGGTTCAAGATCATATCTTATTATGTAAAGCATGGAACTACTGGCCATGGAGATGATGCATAGATAAGTCCTGTATAATTCCCCACAAACCAACATCCAAGTTCAGTAAGTTGCTCCTTCCAGCTTCATTGTCAACACATTCACAGAAACATAGAGAAACTGTCCATCTCCTTATTCTGCCACACAAAAATCATCACGACGAACGTTTCGAGATTCAGCTATAGAATACCTATAATTGATCTCTGGTCCAATCATCGTCACCTTCTACAAAGAGAAGGTTAGCATGCTAATAACTTACTTCTAGAAAACAGACAGGAACAAAGCATATAACTCCAAAATATCATCGACCGGAACAACAATAGAGTAGATCTCATCGCTAACGACTAAAATTAAAACAGGGGCTTGATCGCAGCTGAGGTTCATGCATGAACACAAACAAAAGATATATAGAACGCGTTTTTCAGGATGATCGCGCTAAAACAAGCAAGTGATCTGCTCTTCATTGAGCAGCTCTCGAAAGTACCTAAAACGTCACGAGCCACTCACGGGGGACGAATCCCGAGATACGGAGTCGAGCGGAGACTAAGAGCGGGCTCGATCGGGACCGGTCGCCGGAAGCAGGACGGAGGTGAACTCAAGATCACGAGAAGACGGGAATGGCTTCGAGCAACTGAGGCGAAAAGTGGAGCTTCTTCTTCGAGAAAACGAGAGAGTAAAGGAGCGAAGCGAATCCGACAGAGAGAGCTTACATGCTGAAGAACTCGGAAAGTTTAAATAAGCAACATCACTGAAAAGAAATATTCCTCTCTACCGTGGGGGGGAAAAAAATCTCCTAACCGTCTTAGACCTTAATGAACCGGTTCGATACCTCTTCCTCGGTTTGAGTCCACTAGGGCATATTTGATAGGCCGAAATACAATGGAATTAGAATCACTTTTCTTGCCATAATACCATAGTTTTTCAAATCGGTCTGAACCAAGAACAGGATAGGCATGAGTTCAAGAGTCGAATCCAAGGTTTAATGAGTCGAACCATATATTTAATAAATAATATTACTAATAAATTCACATAATATTACCATTTGAATGTAATTTATAATAAAAATTATTAATATGATGATTATATTAAATAAAAATTTAATATAAAATATAAATATAAGTCTAGTAAAATAAAATTAGTATATTAAATTTTAAGTTAGCTAATTTTTTCATCGGTTCAATTGAATTCATTGATCTGATAAAAAAAACCAATCAGTTCAATTGGAATTAACCTCATTAAAAATGTAATTTTATTTTTTTATAAAACCAGATCTAATGAGTAGCCGATTCATAAATAAACTAACCGATTCGGTCCAATTTTTAAAACTATGCATAATACCTTTTTCCCAAGAGAATTGCTATTGCGAGGAAATCACCATCCAACCATCTTCCTACAAATCCAACCTTGGATCGAAGGTTTCCTTATCTGCCATTTCCAATTTTCCTTTTTTCTATATTTTAATATTTGATTATTCATCTACCATTATTCACACTTTTTATATTAAAATAATTATTTCACAAAAAATATATATTGTAAAATGATTGAGAATGAAATTCGTATAAAAAAGCATATGATAAAAATAATAATCCAAAAAAATACTGACGATCATATATAAACTTTTTCCTTGATAATCTCATAAGTGCAATTTGGATTTAATAGGTCAGTAATTATCAATTATATAATTAATAGATGAGTTTTATTATATACGATTATATTCCGTCGATTTTAAAAACGAAACCATAAATTAAGATATGGGAATCGCCATCCCATCCAACTCCATTACATTTCAATTTTCATTCGGTTTCTTTTTTTTTTAATTACTCCCTATAAAAAATTATTCCTGAAAAAAAGCATTTTTAAAGGAATTATTAATAACAGAAAAGGGGGAAAAGGGAAAAGGTGGAAGGCAGCAGCATGATTAGAGCTTCGTGTCGAAAACGAGTGTCTGATAAAGGATCCCTTTTGGTGTCCCCGGCTCCATTTAAGAAGTACAGTTCGTTTCGTTATGTAGCGTGGGGGAAGAGTCCTAGCCGATGCTAATGATCCCGTCGGCCTGGTTTCGATAGTTTCTGATGAGATGGGCTGATGGGTTCATGAGTACCCTCATCGGCCGTCAAAATGGTCCGTACGTGGCATTAATTCCCGAGTCTCGAGCCCTTGAACACATGGGAAAGCCGGATCTGACACAATGTTATCCAGGGCATGCGTGATCTTCCCGTCCGTCGACAAATCCTCCCTCCTAGTCTTCACCATTCGACTCTCTCGATACCCTCTTACTAGAACAAAGCACCAACGGTGAGTGTTAGGATCCAAATTCCACATAGGTAAGGAATCAAAAGGGGCAAAAAGGAAAACAAAAAATCTGATCATAAGAGTCAATCTGCATGCAGTTTTTGCACCACACCGTCTGATAAATCAAGTGCTTCATCGAGGAAGAATATATGCTGAGGATGGTGAGAGTGGAGAGGATAAAGGAAATGATGGACCAAACCGAAAGAGAGAGAGAGAGAGAGAGGGAGGGAGAATTGGAAAAAGGCGATCGAGAGATGAATAAAGGAGATGTAATGGTGCTTTCGACTGTGGGGGACTACGCCAGTTGGGCTCCGTGTGAGTGTGTGTGTGTGTCCTTAGATTCTTATTCACAGTTCCTCTAGAAGCCGATGCACTGTCATTCTTCACAGTCCATAACTTCATCGCCTATCCGTCGACATCGCTGCACTCCTCAGACTCCAACTCATAATCCCCGTAGAACCCAGTGCACTCTCACCGTTCTCGATCCACAGCTTCGTCATCCACACAGGCCGACACCACTCCACGAGCGTTGTGCCAGAGTGATGGTTAGATGGACGGAACAATGAATTCTGGTGCAATGACATATATTATTATCGAATCGCTATTGAGCGAACTCTGTTGCGTTGTGGTTCACGGTAGTTTTCATCCTTCTTCATCCCATTCTCATTAATCTAATTTTAGATCGATGTAGTCGAGGAAAGGTGAAAGGAGTGTGGGGTGGATGAGCCTTTTTGGAGGGGCCGAGCGGGAAACATGACAGCTCTCCTCTCTTTCTTTTGCATGCAGTGTTGCTGCACCAGAGAAGAGAGATACTATAATGATAATTTTTCATAAAATTTTTTACTTATTAAACTAATAACATATCACTTACCAAATCTTATTTATCTACTTATCTTCTCTTACTTTACCCCTCTTCTGTCTCGTTTCTTTATATTTCATTTCTCCGTTCTGGGAGTCCAATCTTAGGGTTTGCAATTTACCAACCATCTCTCTCTCTCTCTCGCTCCTTTTTTTTTTTTTTACACACTTGGAGCATGTTTGAATCGAGGGATTTGGAGGGAAGGTGAAGGGAGAGCTACCGAAAGATAAAATATACGTTCATTATTCTCATTGAGATGAGATTATGGAGGGCATGAGAGGGGAAGGGCAGAGTTAATGGGTATAAATGGATCATTAAACTAGGCGTAAAGCATCTGTGGGTCGTTTTTTCTAAAGTCCGCCGTCAAATCCTAGGGCTCAACCCTGGAGATGACTTGACGTCATCCTCACCTTACTCCGACTTATCACCGACAGTCTGTTGAGGGTTCCAAACTCTACGGTGGCAACTAAACACGAGGGCTGCTCTTGTTACGGGACTTAACCCAACACCTTACAGCACGAGCTGACGACGGCCATGCGCCGCTTGTGTCCGCGATCCCGCATTTTGTATAGGCTCCCCAGTGCAGTTTTTATGCGTCACTCGCTCGCCTCTGCTGATGATCTTCTCTAACTATTGAATTGGAGAGTTATATCATAATTTTGTACTCTATCCATCCTTATTCCCCACTTTCCGAGGCACGAAAAAATTAATAATTTGAAAATTTTGGATGATATACCTTGAATTTGAATCAATATAGTCAATAAACCTTCATCTTATGTGGTGACAACAAATCATAGCGGTCTACGGCTAGTGGATCGGATTGATTCGGCACAACATGAATTCTAGATGGTCTAGCATGGCCCAAGAATCTAACGGGTCACAAATGGCTAGTCCTAACCCAATGAACGGGTTGGACCGACCCAATTAATACTTAGATGATTTTATTTTTCAATTTAATTATCATATAAATTATCCTTATCTGAATTAAATTCACTTTTTTTACTGTTTTTGTCGGGTTATTAAACCTTATCATGGCAAATAAATTTGATTTGACACTGTCTAATACCACTCAAATCGGACTCAAAATTACTGTTCCTACCATGTCCCTCGTATTCTATTATTTCTCTGAATTGATTTTCGATCTCTTTATAATAATACTGAATAACAGATAATAAATAATATATTAGACGACTTACGAATGCGGGCTAGATTTATTACAGATTGAAAAATAAAAGATAAGGACAAATTTGACAATGAGTCAAAAGTACACGAACCTTTTGTAATTAACACCGAAATTTGTGGCAAATGCTTAAAATATGAAAAGTTTAGGATCTATTCGCCCCTCGTTTTTGTCCACATGCCCAAAGCAGGGAAAGAAGGGGCAAAAAAGAAGAAGAAGAAAAAACAGAGGGCAATTAACTGATCGAGCTTATCTGCCTGTCGATACACACAATTTTGTGCCGCTCAATTTCTCAGAAAAACACAACAATTTGAGTGGCTGCCGTTGTTCATGGAGTTGGATTCGACGTTCACCGGCAAAGCAGGTACAAGGATTCCTTTTGTATTTATTTCCACTTCTGCGTCTCTTCTCTCCCACGATCATGCCTGGTATTGGCTTACCTGCAACTGGCAATGGATGCGAATTGGCTGCGCGTTGCATTTGCGAATTATTGATTACCCTTCTTGAAATCTTCGAACTTGCATGCATTTCGAGAAAATTTCGTCTTGATGGATAAAGGTCCTCTCCTCTCTGTGTTGGAATGTGTGTGTGTGTGTGTGCGCGCGCGCGCATCTCAGTGGAAGCCCTCCCAGGGGATGAATTTATCCCTTGCATGCATCTACTCATGCTTCCACAAGTAATGCTTCTGGTTTTTGTGTGCATGCACCATTGCTAAATCCTGTCTCGAATGTTGTCACTTGGTTTTCGTCTTGCTGTTCCTCAGTTATATAGTATATTTGTTGTTTCCACTTGCTCATGAAAACTATCATACTTTGATCACTGCCATGGTTTGCGACTTGGTTTTTTATTGTGTTGGGATGAAGTGAACTGTGTATCACACTTTGCCTGGTTTAACTTTTATTAATCTGATGCCAGTTCTGTCAACGAGGAAGATGAGAATGTTTGCAAAGGAATTGGGAGAAGTCCTTCTCTTTGTATGCTCGGTAGAATTTTGGAGGATGGCAGTTGCTTGGTCAATTGCTCTTATCACCTCACACTTGCAGTTATTTGTTCGAAGCTTTTACACGCGAAGGTCTTACACTCACCCTCGTTGCTCCCCTGTGACGGCTTCCTTAAGACCTGTCTGCATTATCACTGGAGTAAGCATCATTTTTGTCTAAGACATGCAGTCTCTTTTCCCTGTTTCTTTTTTTTTTCCTTATACATATTGAAGATTTTGGATCCCTTGATTGCTGTAGGCTACATCAGGTTTAGGTGCCGCTGCTGCTCGAGCGCTCTCAAAGGAAGGTTTCACCATTGTACTTGGTACTCGATCAAATTTGTTTTCTTCTTATCCTTTCCTCCTGCTCTCACTGTTATATGCACAGATATATTGCAGTAACTGTGATAATTAACCTGTTCTGATCATGCTCTTACTGTTCTATGTCATTCAATATGATAAACATGATGGTTCAATTTTTAAACATCAAAACCCGATTTTTCCATTTAATTAAATGGAAAAATGAAACTGCAGGCTACTGAAACGAGATGTATCTCATTTGCATTTTGAAGAAGGTGGTTCTTAAAAGTATGAAGAAGAATCTCTGAAAATCCTTTTGTTTTTGCAGTTGGACGAACTTCTGAAGTGCTATCAAAGGTACCACTTATCCAATAAAACCTTGCACTATTTTATCTAGTCTTCTCCTTTATCAGCTCAGAATGACAAATCTGTTCTTTGGTGCCATGCAGATTGCTGCAGAGATTCAAAAGTCAAATAAGGAAGCACATCTTGAAGCCTTTGAAGTTGACATCTCTTCTTTCCGCTCAATCTTTCATTTCAAAGAATCACTTAAAAAATGGCTGCATGACTCTGATATGCATTTGTCTCTCCAACTCTTGATAAACAATGCCGGGATACTTGCAACTTCTCTGAGAAAAACGGCTGAAGGATACGATGAGTAATGATACTTTCTTTTTCTTTCTCGTCTTGTTTCTTCCTGTTTTTATGCTAAGCAAGTGATGATGAAACAGTCAAATGGTGATTGCTCATCTATCTTCAAGGATGCTTAATTCTGTCTTTTCAGAATGATGGCAACAAATTATATTGGTGCATTCTGCTTGACCCAGGTTCTATTGCCTCTTCTCATTAATAGCCCTGTTCCTTCAAGGATAGTGAATGTTACATCATTCACACACCGGGCAGGTAAAATTTTCTGTGTGATCATCTTCTAATGACATCGTTTTCTTTTTCTTTTTTTGCTCCATATCTTCATATTCGTATGAGATGATCATAACAAATATTGTGATTTTTGCAAACTCAATATCTTTCTATATGTTTCAAACTGTGGTGCTCGGCAAATAAAATATTGCCATTATATGGACCAGTTGATTTTTTGGTAATTCCTTCTTAAGAATTACATTTTGGGTGTCTTTGTGAGTAAGCATCTCAGATTGTCAAGTAGAGAAATATCTTCTCCATCATGAGAACAAATGCAACTATTTTGGGCTATCTGCTCCAATGATTTAGGTTTGGGCTGAAAGTTAGTAACCAAAAAAAGAAGTTGATATTGATCTCTTTCTATTCAGTGCGTCTTGTGCAGGCTGACAGGCAAGCTGTTGTGGGCGAGTGCTTCTTGAGATCAAAGCAGTACCCATTTCCTGAGGTTTATGAGTACTCCAAATGTATGCGAAAGAGTTGTCTTCTCTTTTCATTTTTGATATAATGCACCCAAAAATTTATGTCTTTCCCCCTTTTTATGAAATAAAAGTCCTTTTGTTTGCAGTTTGCCTCCTCCTATTCTCCTATGCACTTCACTGGAAGATTGGATTGTCGGAGAAAGCAAGTCATGTTTCTGTCATGTATGCTTCCTCAAATATTATATTATAAAAAAACACTATCGGAATGTGGTTACCCCTACAGTATATATTAGTGCATATTGTGGCTTTATCCATTTCTGAATTCTGTATTACTGATGTAAAACTTTGATATTGGATCCTACCTACTAAATAGGAAGCAATATACCTAAAATTAACTATTGTTAATTCAGCATCCATCTTTATTTTGCATCGTCATGGTTGCATGTCCTATCCTTGGGAAGTAAGTACCTCATTGACTTCAATATGATCTGGTTTCAATTAGACATTTTTCTGAAATGTTTTGTCTACCGTGTTCATTCACAGACCTGCAGATCCCGGATTTGTTGAAACGAACATCATGAGAGAATTTCCTCCATTCCTTTCCAAGTCAGCCTTTGTAGTTCTAAAACTTCTGGGTCTTCTGCAGTCCCCTGATGATGGGGTTAGGCCAATCATTGATGCAGCGCTTGCCCCTCCAGTGAGCCCCCCCTTTCCTGATCTTACTCCTAATCGTTTTCCTTGTTCGGCATGTTTTAGTGTTTCATGCATGTAACCCATAATGTAGCTTAGTCCTGTCAAGTTTTGCTGTCTCTCATGGGCACTCGCACTATGATTTATCAGGAAACATCTGGAGCGTACTTTTTTGGCGGAAATGGTTGGACGATAAACTCTTCTTCCCTTTCATACAACGAGAAACTTGCTAAGGAACTGTGGGCCACCTCCTACGATCTGTTCAGGGAATTGGAGCTTGCTTGCAAGGAGTTTTAGCTTCTTGCCTCTTAGCTGATTCATGACTAGATCCCCTCCCGCGAAAGACAAAAGTGTAGATGAATTGTATGGCACCTCGAGATCTCTTTACAGATGCTTTCGTGTGATAAAAGTGGGGACGTCAGTATATGACGAATTATATAAATAACTGGTTGGATTAATCAATCTACTCGCAGATTGATTATCTCGATTGTTCACATGGTGACGTTCCTCACACCGATTAAATATAATTTTGTTGTTCAACTTAATAAGATTGGACATGTTTGTTGCCCTCCTTAAAGCTGAGACAGATCTGAGAAAATATGGTAGCTGATTCCCAATTGCCACTCACTAATCATCAAAATGATGTGGTGGATGGGACAGACATGCAGTTCACGAAGAGTCTCAATGAACCGGATCGGTTATGGCATTGATGTGGATGTCATAAACCGTAAGAAGATATATGCTAAGCTCATGTTACTTAGTCATATGAGGTGAATGAGAATAACCCTTGATAAGAGTCTCTATATCGCAAGTTGAGATGGACGATGCTATATTGGAACGTCGCGGTGGACTGACAATCATAATGCAAAAATGGTTAAGAAACAAGTGTTTGATCAATGTTTACCCACATGGGAAAACTCCAGTGTTCAAACTGCAGTGAGAGAGTTGCCACTTCTCAGGGGGAGAGATCATCTGATGAAAATAGTGCTCTCGATTAATCTAATCTCTCATTTCTGTGAGGCAAAATAAGAGTGAAAACGATGCATAGAAATAGAGAGAAGAGAATAGACTATACAACAATCCCAACTTTGTCACCTAAAAGCTTTGCATGTGATATGGATGCGTTTTTCTTCTTCTTCTTCTTCTTCTACACTAGAGATCATGGGTCTAAGGAAGAAATAGAAAGAAGATGATAATAAACTTCTGTAAATGAGAGTTGACAGAGAATCATATTCAGGGAGAAAGAGACTTCTTGGTGATCAGTTAATGGGTGAAGAAGGAAGCGTTGGTGGTGGTGGTGAGTGTGTGCCTTTCATTGCAATGGTAGCGATAGACTTTGCCTTTGCAATTGTCAATGTCATGCTCAAGAAAGCGTTGGATAACGGGATGAGCCATTTGATCATTATCACATATCGCCTGGCAGTCTCAACCATCTTCTTAGCTCCAATTGCCTACTTTCTGGAAAGTTCCTGTAGACTATCCTGTTTTGACCTTCATTACGGTAGTCATTGTTCAATAATAGAAGAGAGGTTGTTTGCATGTAGACGATGAAGTCAGTCTTAGCCTCAGGAACAGTTCCAATGAGTAGTTGATATTTGCTTTGCAGGAATAGCAGGCCAAAACTCACATTCCACATCGCGTGCTCCCCTCTTTCTCAGCACCATTTTTGGGTTAGTCATGCCGATTCACAGCAAGTAGCTTCCAAACTTTCTCGAACTATTCATATGTGAAGTCACTATAAACCGAACAAGTAACTTACAGACCAAGTTTTGTTGTTGCAGAGCATATCTCTCCCACAGTACTTCCTTACCGGGGTTCAGTACACTGCACATCTGCAACATTTGCTTCTGCCTTCGACAGTCTGGTTCTTGCTATCACATTCATAACGGCATTATCATTCCATCATAGACAAGCTAAAATTAACCATCTCAGTATAGACAATAGTTATTTCAAAGAGTATCGGTTAGAATCCTACTAAAAAGCACGTTACTGATACACCTTTACCAAAAATAACATTGGATGGTGGCGCTATTTCAGGATGGAGCAAGTGAACCAATATGAAAGCTGTGGGAAGGTCAAGGTGATGGGCCCTCTATTATATGTTGGTAGAGCTTTGGTGCTGACCCTCTACTGAGGAGTCACCCTATTCAACTCTGTCCATGCCCTGGTTTATCGTTCTTCCATGGAATACCACTCCAGAGAGCTCAGCTCAGCGAAGAGGATGCACTGGTAGCTCCTGAGCTCCATGGCTCTAGTCCTAGTATCGATCTTGTGGTCCTCGTGGTTCCTTCTCCAGTCAAGCATCGGGCAACAATACCCCTGCAAGTACTCGAGCACCGCTTTCGTGTCCTTCTTTGGGACCAGTCAGTCCGCAGTCCTTGTGAGCCTGTCATCCGGCAGAACCCTCTCCGTGTGGATCTTGAAGGGTACGTTTGAGATAATCACCGTGATCTTCATGATAACTGTAGCCTAACCTCCCTAGGATGTGGCAGCAGATTCTGTTGCTGGCTGCAGCTTTATAGGGACCAAGTGATGAAATGAAAGTTAGCAATATATAATAACATCAAGAAGAAGAGAGCCTCTGCAGATGGCCTAGTTGCAAGAAGCGTCATCATCTGCATCTGATCTGGAGTGCAAGTTACAGAAATTCGCTTAACCTGAATGTTCTACATAAAATTTGCAATCAAATAACCGATTCAGCGCAAATTGATTGTCGCAACAGGATGGGAGCAGTGGATGATAGGCTCAGGACTATGCTATGCACGGTGTGTCAAGAAACGGGGGTCGGTCTTCACTGCAGCTTTCGGGCCTCTGATTCAGATAATACCCGCCATGATCGAGATCCCTCTCCTCCATGAGAGCCACTTCACCCTCGGAAGGTTGAAGCCATCCCGGCTTCTATAACTGGATAATTCCTTCGCTTCAGGGAAACTGTTAGTCGATGTAGATCTTCACGTCACCGATTCTTTTCTTTTCTTTTTAACGAACATACTACATACCGAACATTTGATTCCGTTTCACTCCGGCTATGAACGAAGCAGCGCGGTAGGACCGGTGCTGGTGATCGTCGGACTGTACGTTCTGCTGTGGGGCCGGGAGAGTAGAGAGGCCGAGGATAGCATCGAGAGTTGAGGATGAAGAGCCTAAACTGCAAGAGTTTCTTTCAGACTCTCGACGTCCCTAGCGAGTCCACGTTTCAAATCCCGGGTTGTTTCAAGACAGCGTCAAGATTTCTTCTTTTTTGTTTTTTTGCCCATTTACGATGCTCTCTGACGAGACGAGGCATGATGGATGAGACTGTCAAGACTGGGAAAACGGCCAGACTGATAGATGGGCCGGGCTTTTCGGTTTGGGCTTCTAATTTTGGGCCCATTCATCTATTCCCACCAACACCCCCACCCCACCAAACTGCTATGAAAATAAATGAAGGGAAAATGGAAGGAAATGAGAAGCTACTTCTGAGATAAGTTACCCTTTTGTGCTTTTAGTTAGTGCGTAGACTTTGACTTTGGTCTCTTCCCCCTCTTTTTTTTTTTAATTTATAAATCTGCCAATAATTGATGGTCGCGTAACTTAAATTATTGATGGCATTGGTCTCGGCTGATATCATAGTTTTAAAAACCGGACCGGGCCGGCCGGTTCGACCGGCTCAACCAGGAGCCGGCCACTCACCCGGTCCGGTTCCTTCAAAAAACCCAATTGCACATTAAAAGAGAAAAAATCCG
>CXYZ01009481.1:3196792-3261431 GCA_900006705.1 Sonneratia caseolaris | reverse complement strand
TTATAAATTATATTTAAATTATGGTATTATATAAATTTATTATTAATATTATTTATTAAATACACGGTTCAATCTATTAAACTCTCGACCGACTCATAAATCTATGTCTATACTAGTTTCCGATCTGGTCTAATTTTAAAAACTATGATTCTCTCTCTCTTTTTAATCTTCATCGTCCCATTTTTTCTTCAATGATGTAGGACGAGTTTGTTGTATGAAAATCAATTATTAGATACTGAAACCGAATTAACCGTAACCTGTTGACGACTTTTAGCATTAATAATTAGATCTCCCTACTAATTAAAATCACAGGAGCGGGTGGTGTGTGCTCAATTGAGACGCCGTAAATTCAATTGAGCACCGCGTGGAGGAACAACAATGGAGAAGGTGATTTCCATCTCTCCTTCCATAGTAAATACAATATATATATATATATACACACGGATATTTATAATTAATTTAATTTGAATTAGATTGATCTATTAACAAATAAAACTCATTCATTATAAATTATTTTTATTCACAGTGCTCTACCCGAGTTATATAAAAAAATATATTTATTCATATGGCATAAGTTTTAAATGATCATACCTCATCATACATACATGACACAGGGGAGTGTCAATTGGGTTGTATTGGTTATGACAGAGGTGCTGGTCGCTCGAAGTGTGCGCAATGTTATTAGTTATATCAACTACGGATGAGAACATTTAAGAATTTTTGGAAATTGGAGAGATTTTTTTTCTCTTTTTCCTAGCGAGTACCTTTTTTTTTATATCGATAGTGTCCGGCGCTGTAATAACCGATTAATCCATCGGACGATAGATTGTAAAGCTTGGGGCCCGCCATTAATCCCCATATACCGACCATCGAGAGTTTTGAACTCTGAATCTGGCATACTAGATGTAGTGTTATTAAAAGTGCGGTCATGGCCGGTTTAAAACGGGCATGGAACGATTATACCCGATTACGGTTCGATTGGTTTGCTTAACGTGCTGGTTCGATTATAGATCACTGTTCAGATAAACATGAACTAGCCTAGAACAGTTTATAAATGAACCAGTTTGGCTCAGGTACGGTCCATTTTTTTAAAATTTTAAAAATATTAAATTAATTCAATAAATTTTAACTGTTAATTTGCATGATTTTTTATAGTCTATATTGATTACGGTTTAATGAATCCATATTTTTTAACCGGCCTGTAACCACTTCAATCCAATAAGAACATTTATGGGCCAGATTATGAGTTGTTTGGGCTGGTTCCAGATTTAGATGGTCTAATTATGAGCCAGCTCGACTCGTTTAACATCTCTAATAATATGTTATCAACTTATAAGTGAACTATTACCCTCGAAAGATACTAAGTACACAATTAATGAATGCGGGAAGGAGGAGGGCTGAGATTCAATTGTCTCCTTAATTACCGCAAGAAAAAAAAATGGTAGATTTAATTACTAAGTCCATGTCAACTGTGCGTCCGAGCGAGTAAAGCTTGGGCCATCTGTTGTGCTAGTTTTGAAATAAACAATAATAATAATAATAATAATAATAATAATTAAAATGACATACATGGTCGTAATTCTTATATCAATACTTTTTTTTAATATGAGTATTATCATTTATTAGATATGAATATGAAATTTTATTTAATAAAAAATATTAAATTATTTTAATTAATTTAAATTGATATTAGACAGCAAATCATACTCAAGACTAAGTTGAATTTCTCGCTTAACATTAGATATATATATATATGTATGTATACACGCAATTAACTTGCACGACTTCATTATAATAATAATACAATGAAACCAAATTAATGTTATAGTTATTTGTTGACATGGTTGAAAAATTCGAAACATTAAATTAGAGGGAATTATCAACTGATATAAATAGGAGAAATTAAAAAAACCCAATTGTGGCAACCTATCAATTTAGGAAATAGCAAAAAAAAAAAAAAAGAAAAGAAAAAGCACATGCTCGAGCTGCTTAAAGCATGTGGCCTTTTGGACCTCCTCTCAACATCTCACAATTAAAAGCTTGTTACGGTTTTTTAATATTTAAAATTCTAATGAAATATAACTTATTTATTATTTGAATTAAGATCAATTTATTAAATAATGTATAACTGATTCGGGTTAGTTTGAATTATGAACCGTGATTTTTTTTTAATTTTTGTAAATTATTTAAAATGAATAAATTTTATTTAAAAAAATAAAAATACCAATAGTGGATTTACTGTTGATTGCAAAGGTATTTAATGGTCCAAGTCGGTTCAGGGCTATTTCGTAACGGTTCCGAGCTAGTCCTAGGATAGTTTAATGAGAAAATGTGGCAAGTCGACTTTGATTTAAGGAGTCTATTTTTTAGACTTGGCTTGTAACCATAACTCAATCCAATAAAAACAGTTACGTGTCGATTTTAGGGGTAGTCGGGCCAGTTCCAGATTTTAACGGGCCATTTAACATTCCTATCTATTGTTAACATTATCTTTCGCTTAACTAACTCCATCGACATAAGTAATTATTATTGATTGGACTTACTCAACTACATCTCGTCGGCTTGCTTGGGTGGCTGGGGGACTTCGATTTTTCAGCTGATGATGTCTATGTCGGCTGAAATAATGCACATTAGTGATGAGACAATTTAATCAGTGGACTGTGATGGTTGAATCTAATCCCCAAATGATCAAAATGCAGATTACTACGTCCCAATTTGTTTTTAAAAGAGAGAAATAAAAGAGAAATAAAATTTTAGGATATTATGAGAAGAAGAGATACGGCTAATTCCCATGATTTAAGATTGGAAAATTAGTCACAATATGACTCCACACATTAGAGGTGGCAAATCGTGCCAGCACCGCACGATAAGGGCTGGCTCAAGTACGGCCCTTTAGGATATCGTGCCGGGCTGGAACGGCACGATAAGACAGGGTGGCCTTGGATCGGCCTGATAACTCGATAAAAATTTCGTTTGATTGTAACTTATTTTCATTTACAAGTGAATTCACAAATAAGAATTTTTTTATTCTTCAATAGTGTCTAATTGTCTATTAGTTTTTATTTAAATATATCTAATCGGGCTATCATGTCGGCACGGCCTGGGGATCATCGAACCTAGCACGCCCGATAAAATTATTGGGCCGTGCCAGCACGGCACGATAAGCACTTGCCTTGCATGGTGTTATCGGGCCGGGCTATCAGGCCGTGCCGAATTTTGCCAGGTCTACCACGTATCTCTACTGAGAGAATACAGACAGACGCATAAGTACAAGAATACACATAAAACAAGTGTGTGTGTGTGTGTGTGTTTACGTAGATAATGTCACAAAGTGCCATGAGGATGATGACAGGGACAAGTTCACATGAGCCCCAACCAAGTACTACATGGGATCCCCCCACGCACATATATACAGATATATGATCGATCGATCGATCTCTCATCACCTTCCCAAGGAAAACCCAATTTATGCAGAAAGAATTTTTTTTAAAATGGCATTTTTAATTGAATATTTGAAAGTAATAAACCATAACAATGATGCGCATACGGGAAAATCGCCTAACTTAAGAAGCTTCCAGCTACGCACGCTGCCCCTATATTGTCAGAATGCATCAGGGCAACCTTAGCAAGCTGCCTTTCTGATTGAAAAATAATAACTTATGCATTTCTCTCGCTCAATCCTAGGATACCATAAAGATGTACCAGCTTGAAGCTCGGAACTAATTCACATGAGCTCGACTCTTACACCGATAGGATGCATTTTGGAACATTAGGTATTACGGGTGTTTCCTTGTAATTAGGAAAGACAGTCGGCAAACATTGTCAAAGGTCAACAGCGTTATGGGATATGTATGCAATGTGAGAAAATTCATTAGTTTCGTGTTCCATCCCCTTACTTAATTGGCCAAACAATACTTAGACTCAATTACCCTTCCCTCTCCGCCTCTCTGCTGCCTTCAATTCTCCATTTCTGTGCTCTCCACCCCTCTCTCTCATCAGATATTTCCACTGATAATCTCTTTTTTTTTTTTGGTCTGTCTACAGTTTCCACTGATAGTCTATTCTGCTGTTTTCTCTCTCTCACTCTCTCTCATCACCATAGCCCATGCCGGCATGCCCTAAAGAGAAGAAAGAAAACCCAATTATTGAGGAAGAAGACGAAGACGCAGCGATAAGAACATGAGTTAGTTCTTCCCTCTGCAAGTTCTTCCCTCTGCATCAGGGGGAGATCTCTATTCATCTGGGTTTTCTGATTCTTTGATTTGTTCATCATACATACATAGAGAGATTAGATCCAGATAAGGGAGCTGAGAGATAAAGAAAGGAGGCAGAACCAGGAAATTTATGGATCCTTTCTCTTTCCCCTCATCATCTTCCTCACCTTCTTCCTCCTCCCCCTCACATCACCACCACCACCACCGAGCCCTCGCCTTCATCCCTCCCCCTCCCAGCACCAGCAACGGCAGTGATGCTCCTGTGGGTTCTTGGCTCGGGACCCGCCTCGAGCCTAACGATAAACACCTGAATTCCGGCTCTCCTGAGAGAGAACCCGAAGAGGCCAGCATGCCCGTGCTCGCGACGGATAGTACATACGGTACTTCTGCGGCCGAGATCGAGAAGGAGCAAATGTTTGACAAGGTAGTGACCCCCAGCGATGTGGGGAAGCTGAACCGGCTTGTGATCCCGAAGCAGCACGCCGAGAAGTACTTCCCTCTCGACTGGTCCACCAATGAGAAGGGGCTGCTGCTCAACTTCGAGGACCGTAACGGTAAGCACTGGTGGTTCCGCTACTCCTACTGGAGCAGCAGCCAGAGCTACGTCATGACCAAGGGATGGAGCCGATTTGTGAAGGAGAAGAAGCTTGATGCCGGTGACATTGTTTCTTTCAAGAGAGGTGTCGGAGAGGTGGGCAAGGACAGGTTATTTATCGACTGGAGGCGGCAGCCCGACAACCCCCACCCCTACCAGTCCTTTGCAACGCCTCATCATGGCCACTTCTTGTTCAACGGGCCAGTCCACTGGGGATCTACCGCTGTTCCTCATCCATTTCTGCTCCATCCTGGTATGGATCATGAGAGGAATAGTTACTTGGGTGGGTCTGGGGTCAATTACGGGCAGGGGAACGTGGTGAATGTGAGCCCGTGTGGTGCGGGTCCCTTGTTCTATCTCAGCCGATGGAGCATGGCTCCACCGCTGCCACCGCAAGTGGGAGGAGGAGGGAACCATGGCGCGAGTGGTGGGCCTGAGCCATCAATTCCAGTTGTGTTCGATTCAGTGCCGGTGGTCCAGGGCAAGGCGGCAGCAAAGAGGCTCAGGCTATTTGGGGTTAACTTGGACTGCTCGAATTCGGAGTCGAGCGATCACAGCCAAGGTTGCGAGATACTTTCTTCAACTTCAATATCGCGTGCTATAGCAATTGGGTCACAACCTCCTCCTCCTCCTCCTCCTCCGTCTCATCATCAATTTCGGTTAATTTCTGCCTCTTCTTCACATCCGTCCCAAAATCCACATCTACAATCAAGACTCTACAACGGCATGCCATTGAGGAGCAAAGGCAAGGCCTCTTCATCGTCCATGTCCTTGGGCTTGGACCTTTGAAGTAAAAAGAAAAGGAAAAGTTAAAAAAAAAGGAATCATACCGATGGACATTTTGGCAGTCCATATATCTTAACTTCACATATATTTGAGTAAGGATTTGGGGCACACGTATTTCTCACGATGATCGGAGGAACATTCAAGGGCTAATTGTTTTTGAGTATCAACTGAAGAATTAAGGACACGAAGTTGGCCACGGAAGAGATCAAAGGGGCAGCCAGAAGTTCGATAAGAGAAGGGACACCATAGACCTAGAGGCCTGGTACTGCTTTTCTACCTTCGAACAAGTTCAGCTTAATTCAAGTATTGCTTTAAAGTGAACCTTCTTGTTTTTTTTCCTGTGTACAAATAAATAATGTATATCAAATTTAAAGGTTCAGATACAGATATATGGCATTACCATTTCTTCTCAATATTTCATGCATGCTATCATTCGAGAATATCAGAAATGGTTCGATGCATTGATTCCCGACCTGAATCATCCATTAATTTCATTCAAGTTTAGTTATTTCCATGACCCTTTGTGTCCAACTGTGCTCATCTTCGATCAATGTATTAGTACATAGGTATAGTATATCTGATGAATTTTGTAGCTAATAACTTCTTAACAGTGACAATTGCCAAGGTGGGTATGCTGTTGTTCTTGTTGCAGCTTCGTAGGCCGCGACTCCACACCCCCCAACCTCTCTCTCTCTCTCTCTCTCTCTCTCTCATGTACGGGAAGTTCAGAGAGGAAAGGTTGCAGGGATTGGCTTTAAAATGTATGGTTTATCCTTGATATCCCCTCACCATTTATGGCTCCTGCTTAGCCTCCTCTTTGCTTCTTTCTCTCTTCTTCATATATATTCGATTTTCAACTTAAAACAATGAAGAAATCATTCTTTGTGCTATCTGTCCTAACCCTTGCAATTTCTCGAAACAATCTTGCCATTTCAGCGTGGTTTTCTTACTGAAACATTGTACTTATGGAGCATTACTAACTTATAGACCAACTGGATGGAACGAGCTACTTCCGAGTACTTCCATGTTCAAGAGCATAAATAATTCCGAAACTAGGGCCAAAAACCTCTTTTCCACTGGTCCCCCATCAACCCCTTGAAAAGCACGCATTTCAGATGAAAATGAATGGCTTTGATACCCCCCCTTTTCTATATTATCATAAATGCCTTCAGCTATTCCATCAACTCCTGTTCACCCAAAATGTGTACAGATATCATCCTTTTTCGTATATGCAGTCGGTAAGAGGCAGCTGCATTTCCAATAGATATATTCTCTGTTTTTTTGCTTTCCACTGCTTAATTTCGGACAGTTCTCTCTTGATGATCAAGGGACTCTCCTCTCCTTGTCCGTTCAAAATCAAAGTCACTTGTTGATGTCTCCTATCAGCTTCCGCATGCAGTGAACTGCACCCACTTGCAAATCCAGCCATATATAAATGTCTTATGTAAATCATCCGTCTGATTGGTGCTTCAGATCATCTTCTTTTGTCTTGGATAAAATATAGTGTTAATTAAGGTAGCCATCACCTACTGATCTTTTATTTATGTCAAGCCACTCTTTTGAAGGTTAGCAAGTAAAGATTTGAACTTACATTCTGCTCGATCATATGCCGTTTCCTCACTTAGTGTGACACAATTTATTTTGTTTGAAGCTTGAAATCTCGTGAAAATAACATGAACCTACGGAGCAATTGGCTCATTCTCGACATGATTATTTTGAAATGCGGCAGTTGATGTTGATTTTGTAGCATTTCGTATGCTATCCTCTACAAAGATATGCAAACCAACTAATTGTCTTGCAGTCAAATTGAATAGAACAATATCTTGGATTGTTCATTTGCTCCTATGAGGAGGGTAATAAGCTTGCTTTACTTCTTCATGACCATTGCCAAATTGAATATACCTTTGAGTTATACATAATGAGTGAATTGCTTTGTTGGGTCATCGATTCTCTTCATTCTCAGCATGTATACCAAGTCAAGCTGCTTGTCACTCTCATTCATTTGCTCAATTTACTTTGGACGTTCAGGTCGGATGATCTCTTTTGTTTGCGTGGGGGGTGTGAAGCTTTGAGACAGTTTGGCATTTTTAAGGTCTAGTTCAAGTGTCTGAGCAGATATAGTTACTAGGAAGCTTGTATTAGTTTCACTAAATAGAGCTGATTCCCCTACGATCTCAGACTCTTCAGAAGATTAGAATTGCTTTTGGTTCCTGAAAATAAGTGAAAATTGCTTTACATTATGAAATATTTTACCTGCAATCATAGAAAATGATGATTTGGTGATCAATGCATTTACTCAAGCCAGTAAGTTCAACTGAAAAACCAATTTGTGATCACCATTGGTGTGCTGATTCTAATTGTCCTATCCCTTTCTGATATCATTTTAAAGCTCAGAATTATCAATACAGATAAGATATTTTGCAAACTGATACATGTTTCCATGCTTTAGTAACTCTCTCAACAAGATTTCTACGGAGTAAAGACTCTTGCTGTCTACTTTGGGCATTTGCACCTATACATTTGCACAAGCACAAGGCAACTATACCATGTTTTACATTGTTTATACAAGATTGCATACGTGCATGCATCTTGATTGATCATGAGCACAGACGTGTTATATATATATATATATATATATATATATATGTACACATCTCTCCTCTTACATATTCTTTGCCTCCCATATAGACAAAGCTATTTTGCTTTTGTTTAATTTGTTAGTGTCCGTGTGGTGTCATCACATGGATGTACAGGTGAAAATTATTTGATGCACACCCTAAGAGAGCACATATAGCAGACAGAGAGCCATATATATATATATATATATACATATATACCCACATACATAGCCCTATCTAGGCTTCAGTACTAGACCCACAAGTATTGATATGCCCATATCATACCAATACGTAATCTGGCTAGGGCATGTGAAGCTTGGTAAGGGAATCCAAACGTAAGTTCCTCTATGACACTATACCCACTTTACTCGAGTATGGAGTAAATATTGCATCGAATCAGATTCCATGTCAATATGAGTCGGACCTTGACACTCTTATATCATGAAAAAAGAGATTTTGATTGGGCAGGTGGAAGAAATTGCTAGGATCTAGCTATATATACTAATTAGACAATAATGGCACATCTTTTTTGACTTTTTTGTGGAAGCTGGTCCCGAGGTCCTAGTCCACGGTTTCTTTTGCAGCAAATGATCAGGCATAGCACTAACTACTCGTCTCGTAGAACAGTGACTGCATCCCAATCGAGCAAACAGTTGGAGGAAGATGATAATCTGTACATATTATCTTCTAATTATCATCTTCAATGGTTGATCAGTCAAGTCCAGAGAAGAAAGATCCGCGTTTCTCTATGCCGTCCGCAGAAGTAGGGGGGAATGACCTAATCCTAGTCCACTTTTGAAATAGAGAAGGGATCAGGGCATGTGTCCTTTTTGGCATACTAGTTGGGTTGTCATGCTTTAAGAGGACAGGCCACTGCCATTCCAGCCTCATTCTCTAGTAGAGACCGACAGCTGCATCGAAATTATTCGTAATTTGGTCTATCTCATCGCATGTGTACCGATTTCTTGAGGACCAGCTAGATAGATACTCGCTCATTTCTATCAAGGTCATCGAATGGGCACTCTTACCAAGAATGAACTTTCATGCATCTTTAAAAAAATCTTCAAATTTTCAAAACTGTAAATCTATTTCAATGTCAGTTTGAATATGTACGAGACATGGCCTACCATAAGGTAAGAGTAATAATAGAATCAAGTACATCCCACAAAATAAATGGACACAAATCGCAGTCATAGGCAGCGTAGAACGTACGTATGATTTGTTTAGATCAGCTGAATCACATCTCGGAAATTATTATTATTTTTTCTCACATTCAATGAAACACAAGCATGAGTGTGTACACACGAGAGGGCCCACTCCACCAGATGATATGGTATGGTTTAGCACTAGAATCTATGGGTAGAGAGGGAGCCAGAGGGAATCGAAAGAGAAAAGATATGAAGGCGTCAGTGGTCGCTTTTAGCATAAGCAAAAAAAATGGGTCAGTCGCAGCAAACTCAGCTGTGGTCTGAAGGCGGCCGGCAAGCCAACAACACAGCACTGAGGCGACAGCCGTGACGAAATTTCCCTCGATCTCATACTATTTTTGCTCAAACCCTAACGCTAGCACTGTATGCAATGGAATGGAAGATTTAGTAGAGACGGCAATGGCGGCTCTCCCTGTTCACTTCACGGTTGCTGCTCAGAACTCTCCGGCCGGCTTATGAGCGGCCGGAAATTTATGTTAATTAGAAATGGACAATGGCCGGGTCTTGTATGGAAAATTCAAATGGGGCTGGCCATATTCGGCGTACGTGCTGTATATATATATATATATATATATATATAATATGCTCTCTTATCCCCGAGGTTGCATCGTTTTCGGTCTCTCAGCATTAGTGTGCTTATATGTGTTTGTGTACAATACAAATATAAGCATGGGAATAGATTCAATGCTTTTTATTTTGTATATATATATATATATATATATATCAATAATATCCGATACGGTAATAATGGATAAATCTATCGGACAATATATTATTCAATAAAAATCAGTATTAATTCTTATGCACAAACTCTTAAGAGTTTCAAATACTAAATTTAATAAGTATGTTATTAGTGTGCTCCAAGGCCCCAATACTGGTCCTTCACGTGGTGTGAGTGATGCATGCACGTGTTGTCAATTTTTTTCCCTCCCAAAGGTGAAAGACAGTGATGGGTCATAGTAGGATCGAAGAGATTATTTACAAAATTAATCTACTAAAATTTTGTAAATTAATAAGCATTTAATTAATTACTAGTAATCCAACCAATTTCTTCCTTATTTATTTATATTAAATAATCGTAAATTTCCTGAAGAAAATAAGAAAACTGCGAATATGTTGAGCAGGGAATTACTAGATCCAGGACACTGGTAGCAGACGGCGGGAATAAATGATAACCGGTCGTTTCAAAAAAATATTTTTGTTACATTAATTAACTAATCAATAAATATATTATGACAGAAATATATATAATTTATATTATAAATAATAGTACCAAAAGAAAATTAAAATTAAAAAAAAAACCTGAACTGGTGAAAAATGTCCCCACCCTAGAAAGTGACGTCTAGGTTTAGGGTTTTAAATAGGCCTAATCAATGACGACAACAAATATTTGAGAAGCAAAGGACACGACAAAGCAGAATTATATATTATTCTTTTTAATAATTCCTAGCTTGCTTTAAAAATATAGACATAGATTATATAAGATGATTGCATGTATATTATATTTTGGATGTAATTTCGCCTATACGAATCTATAAGTAAATAATATTTATAATTGGATCTCTAGGTTGATTGTTGATAATAATAATAATTATTGGATTCATCATAAACAAATAAGTGGTGAAATCCGTTTTCACTTAAAAGTTTAAATTAAGGGCGGGTGGTATTCAATTTTCTTATAAGTTCACAATTTTATTTTTATTTGGTTGATGTGAGATCATATATCTCAATATCTACTCTCACATGATAACATGATTTACTTTGTCACGTGTCATTCAACACTCGCGCTCAGCATCAGTTTACGAGATGAGTATTTTTCTTTTAATTTTGGTCAAGGGGGATAATTGGCCATAAACCGATCAATTTTGTTTCCATACTCAGACTTATATTAGTTGATTAAGAGCTAAACTTTCGAAACTCTAGTAAGACGATGTGCAAATTCACCGACTTTAATATCATATCGAATTTATTGCGAGCTCATAAGTGACCGAACATATTTTCACATAAAAATTTAAACTGATAGGTAGTAATAATTTTCTCTTTATTTGATCGATATGATATCATATATCTTAATAATAATGATAATAATATAGAAATTAAAAGGTAAAAGAAAAAAAGGGTTTTCCTGCTTCGTGTGGGCTATGATTTTTTTTTTTTTTTGGAAATGGGAGAGGAAAAAGAGGGGGACGCGTGCAATCTACTTGCCCAGACACAACCTAGAGTCTGCATGTATGCATGGACCACGTTAGTATTTTGCTTTTGATTTTAATGCTACCACGGAAATTGCTCCAATGCCCAAATTGTTAAGGAAATTGCAATAACAACCCAAACAGTATTCACTAGGCACGTTAACATTGTTGGGATTGTTTTTCCCATAGAATTTCCCCCAACTTGTACACCTACTAGGCAATCGATCCAAATGATGCACAGAACAAAGATTGATCGATGATCCGTTGGTGCAGCGTATGGCATGGCATGTGTAGGCAATGGTTAATTGGTCCATAAGCGACTTATTGGCTTGATTAGACTGAGAATACATGACCATCTTCAACGTACGCGTATTGACCATAGCTATTCCATACATGACCAATTGATTTACAATTTAATGCAGTACTTTATTGCATCTCTATTGGACTAGTTAGGGTATTGATCATGTGAAGGTGCAAAAGTCATTTTTGCTATGGCCATTTCTTTTTGCTGCGAGTACTGGCTAGCTGGCTAGCTAGCTTGTGCATGCATCCTTGCATGGCATCAATATCCTTTCTTTGAGTAATGAAAGGAGGCTGCATGTGTGCATCACCTTCTTTGGATCTATATATTAAAGGGTATTCATTCTCTCTCTCTCTTTTTTTCTTTTTGGTGTAAAATACCAAAGGTGAAAAGTTAAAGGGGGATTCACATGAGAGAACGGTGTGAGGAGGATAGAAAAGAAGAGAAAATAAGATGATTAGGGTTACCTGCACGAATGATTTATGCTTACATTGGAAGTTTACTAAAAGGAAAAATTTTCATTTGTTAGGATACTCCACAAAATTCAAACACAAGACTTCACTTGAGGGAAACCAACTCAAACCCACAATGGTGGTGTGCGTTTCCCTACTCTCCAAGCTGACATACTATGCCATGTTCGTTAAAGTGAAAAATGGGGACACACATACTTTTGGGTCTGGGTCTCTTCGCCCACAAATGGACCAAACCAACCCCTCAATAACAGAATTGATCAACGGCCGTGATGGAAAGTTCGATGGGGGCAGGCAGATCAACATCCTCTCTGGCAGAGAGAGAGAGAGAGAGAGAGAGAGAGAGAGGGGAGCAGGGGGTTGAAAATTTGAGTGGAAGGCACAGCAGCAGAAGCAAAAAAGCAAAGAAAGATCGTATCAGTAGCTGAGGAATATTATTGAGGAGGATGAGGTGGTGAGGTGTAGTGTAGGAAAGGGCTAAGGGAAAAAGAACAAAAGGCAAATGGAATATAGCACGATATTATTAGGCACTTGATATAATATTAAAATATCTTAATTTTATTACTATACATTCATTTTTTTTATACTATTTTATTTCTCTCCCTTTTTATGTTATTTTCTAAACATATGAATATCTTTTGCTATTAGAAAAGAAAAGAAATGAAAAGAGCAAGAGAAGGGAGAAAGTGGGTGCTGTATAGGGAGGGAATGGAAATAGGGATACGGCTTTCGTGGAGGTGGACAGAGCATTAACAATGACAGCCTAAAGAGGGGAAGGGGGCCGTGTTTGCAGCCGATCCCAGAAACAGCAACACAATTATTTGACAAAATATAGGACCCTGACAGCTACAACTCACATATGAGAGTAGTACCCCTCTCTGGTCCAAAACAACCTTACCAGTTCTGATGAGTTTGAATCCAAGTTAAATTAGTTTATTAATGGGAACATTCATAATATATACGTATATATATTATTTATAAGGGTTTGATATAAGAATTTTACTTATTGAAAAGATGTGACATATTGCCCTAATTAACTCATGCTGGTATGGTATGCTTAGTAACACATTTTAAGTGATGCTTTCCACAGGTGTGGAGGTAATGTGGAGGTAAGTGGTCCACAGTGAGAACGATGTGCATTGATTAAGTTGGGGTGGGGGTGGGGGGTGTTGTTTGTTTCTTTGAGAACATTTGCTAACCAAAGAAGAAGGCCCTTTGGAGAGATTAATGGCTAATAACTTGTCAGGCTAGCATTTAATTAGTGTTATCCATCGATGATCGTACTCCTAGTTGGCACGACATCCGGTAGTCGATCGTGTGTAGAGCTTACATGCCCTGGTTATGTTTTCCACGTGAGCATGGATCGACAAATGACCTTCCGATAGAATAAAATTAAAAACTATTTCAGATAAATTTTTTCTCAATTTACGAGATTCAAATTTAACCCGTTATTTACAACTGTGAGTGCAAAATTCTCTGACCCACCTGGGGATGGGATGGAGCTGACTTTCCGTCCTAGTTAAACCCATCTTGTTGTCAAGGAAATAGTAAATTGTCCTATCAGATCAAGGTAGCATATAGATAATTTTGGATCAAAATCCAACAGTTAGTTAATTAGTTTGATAAATCTTATAAAATTGTGGGCAGTAAGATTACGTATGAGTCACTAACAATTTCTCATAACGAAACCCTTTCATTTCCTTAAATTTAAGCCCTCACCGAATGGGAAAAATGGATTAGTCAAATTTAAAAAAATCATAAATTTGAATTATATGAGTGTTGTGTCAATCTATCCATTTCCCTCTTTTTCCTTTTCCTTTTTCCTTTTTTTTAGGATTATGGATCTTTTTCTTAATTAAAAAAAAGAGCCCTAGCGAGATTAATGTTTAGGTTCAAACCCTGCTAACTTGCCCCACTCCCATATATTATCAGCTATACATAGATACATATATATGTATGTATGTATGTATCAGCCCTCATTAATTTCTCTTATCTTCTTTTTCCCTCTCTTTCCCTTGAAACCCTAATTCCGACCTTGTTTTCACCTTCCTTTCTCTTTTGATACAAGCTGTCCCCGAGTCACTCTCTTCTCAGTTATCGCTGGGGCTGCGTTGATCAGCCTTCTCTAGTACCTTTGCCCCCTTCTTTTCTTTTTCCTGGTTTGCTTTTCCTTCTGCCATTTTATCGTTTACTGACATATACATACACTGTCATGTGCATGCAACACTTTGGTGCGATAGTTGTCAAAGTATCATGATGTGGGGGGTATGGACCATATGGACCTCATGGACCATGTGGATGGAGTACACTGCAGAAGGCCTCAGCTAGTTGCTGCAGGGAGCCATTAGGTGAACCCTCTCCGACTTGATAAACACAATCATTTGCAGAAGAAATTTATTGAACCGGCTGGCACACATCAATTGTATTGGATCCGGCATAAGCCTCGGTTGCTTTATGGATTTTGATCGATGATCTATGTGGATTTGTTGCTGACCAGGTTACTAGACACGGAAGGAATCAGAAGACAGGAAAAATGACAAATCCTGGACTTGGCAGCATCTATAAATCACACACACACACACACACACACACACACAAGGGTTTCTATTCTTTCTCTCTCTAGCAATTTGTTCTTCACTTCGTTCCCTCTTGCTCCCGTTACCACTTGGGCCAACGAGGTCAATTCAATGATATATGTGAACATGGATGGAGTCTTGTGAACTGCAATTTGTTGCAGATAATAGTCAATTCAGTTTCCATTGGAAGGGTCCCCACCTCCTCCCACTCTCTCCCTCATATGTGTATATGAAGAGTCGCTTTCGATTTTAGGACCGAATTGTGTTTACATGGGCTGTTTGTACTTTTCAAGAGGGTGCATTCGATCAACACCTGGTCACCTGCAAACCCTGCCATGTAATTGGCAACTTATTTCTCATGAAATCGGGCCTTCGATAAATGGGCTCTTTGGATTTGGGCCGATTGTGAGCCCATCAAATATTGCCTGAGATTCTCGGCCCATGCATCCCATGTGGCGCCGCCTCGTCCCTGTTCCTTCGTGCTACTTTCTTTCTAGGGTTTTGGGACGTAGCGATTGTTTCTGGGGTTTATAGTTCCTCTCCTTCGCAGAGAAAGAGAGACACCGAGGGAGAGAGTGAGTGAGAGAGATGGATTCCTTCTCGTCGCCGTCCAGTGGATCGTCCTCTTCCAAGTTCTCTACGGATGAGTTCATGGACCAGCTGAAGGTTCAGCTTGCTCAGGCATACGCTGAGGAGTTTCTTGAGGTGATTATGATCTCACCCTTTCCTCATCGGTGACATTTCCACAGCTATTTGCTATCAATTAGGCAACCTCACTGTTATTGATCTTGGAAATGCTTGATTTGTTACGTCTGATTGCTTCAATGTAGCATCTTAGCGGTGATCTTTGTTTATCCGATCTCCTGCAAGACGTAGGATGCTATGTTTATGCTCTATCGAGATCTGAATTACATATACATGGTGCACTGAAACTGATCATGAAGTCTCTCCCTCCCTCCCCCACTCCTCGAAATGCTCGAGGCTGCCTTTTTCTTTCGAGTTTTTTCCCCTTGGGATATTCACACCTTATTTGTCTCTTTGGCTTCCTTGATTATGTTGCAGACAGTTAGGGGGAAGTGCTTCGAGAAATGCATCACAAAACCCGGGTCAAGCTTGAGTGGGAGCGAGAGCAGTTGCATCTCTAGGTGCGTGGAGCGCTACATTGAGGCCACTGGTATCATCAGCAGGGCCCTCTTCAGTGCTCCGCGCTGAGATTTTGCCGCAAATTCTTTCTCGAGCAATATTCTAAAACCAGTCTTTATAATTGACTGCCTGAACATGATTAACTTGGATCTTTTTATATAGCATTTGACCCGCCCTGTCGATTCAACGCTTTCCATTTCCAAGTTTCATTTACCTGCATTCTGCTCGTTGGACATTTCATTCAATCAAGTAAATCTTGAAGTGAATACGCAGAGAAGAGAAAGAAAGACTGTAACTTGAATGAAGGTGAAGAATCCAATGGCTACTCTCTCCTTGATTTCATTTTTCCTCTTCAGCTCCCTCTTCTTCATCTCATAGTGAGAGAACCCTTCTTTAACTCTGATCTTGTCTGTGCTCCTCGAGCAGAGCGGAGCTTGCTTGAGAACAATTAAGCTCTTCTTCCCGTCAAGATGTTTTCCTGTCAAATCCTCCATGCGAAGACCAATCTCCTCAAGCTCCAAGGGCCCAACTCCATCTGTAAGTCTGCAGCCTACTGATATTTTACACTTCACCATCCCGTGTGGGAATAAGCTTCTCCCCACGGGTAGGATGCAACTGAAGTGTACTCGATGCTTCCCAGTATCATAGTTCCAGCTACTCTGGGAAGAGATCGGGGCCCAACTCGAGAGATTCACGCATTTTCCTCTCCTCTTATCAAGCAGCACCCAACTTAATCTTAGATTCTCTTCCAGCTCTGTGGTCCTTTGATTTCTTCGATCTGCACCGAAACTAGCGTTTGAGTTGATCCTGCTGTTGCTCTGGGGTAACTCTAGGATGTCCCAATGGAATGGGCTGTTTGAGAGCCAAGTGCTGCACACTCCGACTGGCACATCTGCAGCACTTACATCTTTTTCTTCGTGAGATATCGTGAGAGCCTCGGGTATGGGAACGGATGCCTGGGAGAAGATGCATCTTCTTTGATAGTAAACATCGACCAATGAGGCGAAATCTTGGAACTCCCGGGCTCCGAGCTCCGGAATGATATTTCCTGGTGCTGTTGCAGTCTCTGTGTTCTGGCTTCCATTCTTTTCGTAGAGAACCAGGGGGTAGGACTCCTCATAGAACCTCTTGAAATCCGGTATCAAAGAGTTGGTTCCAGGAATGGATGTGGAAGGCCACAGGGAGTGGCAGGCCCGCCTCCACAGCTCTCGGTCCCGAGCTGCATCCCTGAGGTCAGGGCCCGTGCACGACACAGAAGCCAGAGTCGGGCCGTCGAGCCGCCCCAGAATGTCAACCACCAGGTCCATGTTCAATTCTGTCAATCGACACATTGAATGGGCCATCCTGGTCTATCTTTTGCTGTGTCCTTCTTTCTCGGGCTATTACGGGACGAATCAAGTCTGGATTGAACCAACCGATGGCGTATACTTATACCAGAAGTACGTGCCCCAGGAGGGAAGCTGTCCAGCCGAAGGCGTACTAGTAATAAATTCTCTACTAGATCAGGTTGGATTGATAAACTGGGGACTTCCATTGAATGGATTTGGCGCCCAATAGGATGGGGATACGATGATGGGTACTTTTGACCTTTGATTGCAGTCATTTTGTGCCTTACACACAATCGCAGGGGAGTTTTGTTGTTGAGAACCGAACTCTGGATACACTGGTTACCTATCGAGGAGGACATTAATGCACGGAAGATTGTTTAGGTGGGTCCAAACTGAAGATTGAAGCAATGCCCTAAATAGGAGGACACGGCTGGTTAGGTTTCTTGCGTGCCCTTCCCGTTAACTTTCCACCTTTCCTTCATCTGTTCTTCGTTCATTACGTTTTTTTACATGTCCTGATTACGACCTTATACAAAGAAAACCGGAGTTTGATTTCGTAGAAAGGTGCCTCCGGCCAGACTTCCGTGCCACGGTTGTGCTCGTTATCTCTGCAATTTCCGGCGGAAGATGAGCCTCTTGTGCGGGAAATAAGCGACATCGACGGACCTTCATCTTGTTCAAAACTTGGAAGCGACCCTTTTGGATAGATCCTACATGGTGCTGTCTTGTATGCTCACCGGTGACAGCCCTCTGCTGTGGATCTGTCAGTCATCCTACGCTATAAGCCGCTCAACCCCTAGATTTCATTTCAAATTGTGCCCGTCTTTATGATAATCCTCCTATAGTTGTTAGGTAAGTGCCGAACCGAAAGCTGATATTAGGCAAGTCTCTAGAATGCGTACAAGGCAAGGCATCTTGAGAGAGCGATCGAGCATAGTGGGTATAAGGCATCCAAATCCAAGGAATACAAATGGATTCGATCGGTTTCATGCTTATGCTGAACACTTGACCGACCCTCTATGAAGCACTACTTACTTCTACTCGCGCTCGATCTGGATAGTTACGTGGGTGATGTTGTACTCTCTCCTGATGTAGTCGATGACCTGGTCCAGGACCGCATCCGCATTGGCCTCCCTCCGGATCTTCACATGACAGGCTAGCAGGACCTTCCCGATGGTTATCGCCCAGATGTGGAGCTCGTGGATGGTGACCACCTCGTCCATCTGGCACAGCCCTTCCTCGAGCCTTGTGGCATCGATCTCTCGGGGGGTGCTCTCCATGAGCACCTCCAGGATGCTCCTCAGCATCCTTACGGTGGTTCCCAGCACCACAGCCGAGAAGAACAGCGTGCAGATGAGGTCGACCACCTTCCACTGGGGCTCGTACCATATGATCGCCCCACCGATCATCACCCCAACGCTCTGGATCGAGTCGCCAAGCACGTGGAGGTAAGCCCCCTGGAGGTTGATGTTGAGGCCCGGTGATCGCTTCCCTTTCTTCGGCTTGCCGTTTTTCAGCAGCGGTTCAGTTCCATGGTGGCCATGGTCGTCATGGGATGGATCGTGGCTGTGGCTGTCACCGTGATTGTGACCCAGCAGCAGCGCCATGGCCATGTTGACCACCAACCCGAATGTGGAAACCACGAACATGAGGAATCCTTGGACCTCACCAGTGTCATGGATAAGCCTGACAATGGCTTCGTAGGCGAGCAACCCAGCAAGGAGCCAGATCATCTGGATCGAGATGAGGGCACCGAGGATCTCAATCCTGAAGAACCCGTACGACTGGCGTGGGGTTGCCTCCCACCCTGATGCCCATATGGAGAACAGGGAGATCGCAAATGCTGCCACATCGGATAGCAAGTGGGCGGCGTCGGTGAGGATGGCGAGGCTGTTGGCTTTGATTCCTCCGATGACTTCCACGGTCATGAACACAACGCAGAGGGCAACGGCGATTAGCAGCTTCCGGGTCGAGCTTGACCTCTCCTTGGCATCCATGGAGGTGGTGTTGGAGTCCGTGAAGCCACAGGGAACCTCGCCGCAGATCTTTATCCCACCACCATTGCTGATCTCAGCGGCCACGTCGCCACACACTTGGATTATGTGCCCGTCATCAGGAGTTATTGTTTCCATCTGAAAAGCCACATCAAAGAATAAGTCTCCAAGATCGATGAAAAGAGAAAGGTTGACAGCATTGATGAATTCGAACTGAGTTGAGTCCTCTAATTCAAGCGTCTCTTTACTCAGTGTGACTAAACGCCGAACACCCACACAAGCACAAGATAAGATAGACAATGCGAAACAAATCACATCCATAGAACACCCAGAACATCAAGATTTTTCTGCTAAATGCGCACGACCAACCGCCACCTTGAAAAGCAGAGCTCTGAAGGATTCTGATCAAATTGCAGTCCCTTTCCGGGTTAGTTACTTTTGGTTTCCCCATCCCATGATGGTTATTTTTAGTTTCTTGTAACCGTTACTTTTTCTTTGAAATTGTTCCCTCCAAATATAAGCTGTCCTTGGGCCGGACGCTTGTCGAAAGGCCTGGCCTTTGTCTTCTAGCCTTCATTGGGCATTAAGCTCGTGAGGTTAGACCAACAACCCGGAAAAGGCTTGCAGTGAATCACCTTAACAGAGTACCTGAGAGAACCCAGGAAGGAACCGATCAGAAATTGCCGGAGGCTCTCTTCTGGTCAATGAATCACAAAGGGTGTCAGAAGGAACAGAGGATCGTGACCCATGTTACGTAACCAAAAGATTAAAAAAAAATTGCAAAGCTGAATGACAGAAAGAAGAGATGGGTGATGTGGGGGAAGGCATGAAAGGACAATCATGCTTCCTTTGAAAGAGGATTGCAACAACCAGAGGGAAGTGATTTCTTCCCTAACTCCTCTGGAATCAAACCATTCATTCTTCATCGTGTTCGTCTGTTTGTCTGCTTTGATTTGTGCCCTTGATTCCCATGATCTTTAGTGTCGTCGCAGTTGATGTCTGAGTTATCTACTTATATACATTTTTTGTTGTCTAATGGATCAACCTGAGTACGGGAATTTTCCATGGCTGAATACAGAAGTTTCTGTTTTCCCTTCCCCTGCATTTGCTTGTGATCAGAACTTGGTGCATTCTCGCAGGCAGTTAGTGCTGAAGTCTTCTCGTGCATTTCTCACCTACAACATAAAATGTTGGTCGGAGACAAGTATCCGACATCGATGATAACCTGTAGAAAACATTCTCAGTGGATGTAGGACTAGAAATTTACATAAGATGGGCCTGGCATCTTGCTTGATAGTAATCAGAGACCAAAGACACCTTGCGATCCTGACCAGAGGAAATAAAACGAAGATCAATGTTCGAGATATGCTTGTTCATTGTCACTCCAGCACCATTACTTCGTCCTTGTCATCCCAGTATAGGATAGATATTCTGAGGCTCCGTTCTGAGTTCCTTCATTGATGGGGTTGACGCAGAGCTCGTCTCCATATGCTAATGCTTGAAAAGGATGGCCTGCAAACATTTAGCTGTCCTTATTTATTTTACCAGTTGGATACTACACCTACACGTCTGGCAAATCAAAATTGGCTGAACGCTGGCAAATTTGTGGACCCACTCACTATGCATGTGGGGGAGGGAAGGCGTATGCAACTTGGGAATCCACCACCGGCTCTTTTTCCGGTCATAAAAGGGCCGTAGACCTGGAACGAGGCACTAGGAACGAGGCACGAGGAACGAGAGAAGGGAGAGATACAGGGAAAGCTCCGACGGTGGAATCAAACACGGAACTTCTTTTGTTCAGGCTCACTCCACTTCAATAGATGTATACGGCTCGTGATTGCAGATCATGGCAAGTCGTACGGCAGCTATATTCGGTGCATAGAGCTTGAGCGACCGGGGCAGAAATTCACGGGTTGATTGGTCCAATCATGTCGGGGTACCCCATAAATATTTTTCTAAGGTAAAATTGGGTGAGCATTCAATCAGATGGGAATCCGCTTTTTACTAAATGATTCGACTATTGTGTCACGTGAATCTGCTCCAGAAAAGAAAAGGGATCACGCGCATGCAGATGGAGGACATCAAATGGCTACAACACCCACCACACAGTATGCCCCACTTTGTCTCTTTCGGTCCACTCAAAATATTTAACGCAAACGCACTAAATTTGTCCGTAAGTAACTCTTCCTCGGTCCAACCAAAATGGTCATTAAAATTTTATTTTATGTGTTGACATTATTTTTATCGTAAATAAATTTTAGATTAAATTCTGATAATAAATTTTATCATATTTATTTATGCCTTCAATAGTTCTTCAATCTACTCCCACCATAACTTTTTGCCCTTCCGCTCCGAGCACTTGGAGAGTGTTATTCCTCTAGACCACTGATGGGCCTAACTTTCCCGAGCTTCGCCATGAGAATGGCGAAACGGGTCGCCGTCGCACCCATGACGGCCCTACTTCGCCACCTCAGCTGCATGGTCCTTGCAACACTCGCCCGCTGGGGCCTCCTCCGGCTGCCTCAATGGGAAGGAGGAGGGGGAGGAGGAGAAGATGCGGAGCCCGTGGAAGAGTCCGGCAACTACGTCCTCGTGATGGACGGGGCCACTCCCTCGCTGGTCCACGTCCACGTCCTTACCCCGCTGATCAAGAAGCGGGTCCCTGTAGTGGAGTTCGGCGAGTTCCTCGAGAGGCAGCACCATCCTGCCGCCGGCGGAGGAGTGAAGGAGGAGGAGGAGGAGGAGGAGGCCAGGTGCGCCGTGTGCCTGAGCGGAGTGGAGAAGAGGGACGAGATAAGGGAGCTGCGGAATTGCGGTCACGTGTTCCACAGACGATGCCTGGACTGCTGGGTGGATATGGGTCACGTGACCTGCCCGCTCTGCAGGTCCCTGTTACTCCCCCACATCTTCAAACATGGCGACGGTTAACACCACCACAGCCTCCTCTGACATCTCCGGGCCATCGTGGAGAAGAAACGAACCAGAGACGGATACTGACTGAGCTGTTGTTGGGTTGTCGCGCGGTGGTTCGAGACTGTAGTCATTTTCGGGGGGACTGACAATGATCCAACGTTACAATCAATGGATTGCTCGTTGTACTACATACCATCACCATGACAATGCGATCGCCGGATATGTCAATCCACTAACGTTGTTGGCGTTGCTAAAATCGTGATCTTCCTTGGATATTTCTCATCACTTGCCCAAAAACAAAGAAATCCTCATGCAACTTGACCAAATTGCGGCCATCGGGTGCCCTTATGGTCCCACCCAGCACTCGACCAATGGCCAGAGGAAACTCATCCCCGTACACCCATCCTTATCAATTGATCCAAAGGCCGGTGCACTTCCTCTCCGCATTTGATACCCAAGATTAGATAAAGAGTTTATTTGTTTCAACAGTGCGGATTCTATTTTGAGTCACATACTGCAATCATCGTGCGATTCCATCCAACAACAAAGCGGTGCCTCTAGATGCCCCAAGAAGCCCCGGATTACAAGCTGAGGATTACCTGTCATCTGTTGAATCTCAATGTTTCCTGTTGCATCGATTGCCATCATCGTCCATTGATGCACTCTAACGCAAGGTCTATGATACAGTAGAGCACAACGGATCAATGTTTGATGAAAGCTCCGCATGATAGGACATCTAGTGGTCAGTAAATTGGCAGACCCCTTCACCTTCTTCCCAACAGACAAAGCTGGAGTAAGCAACTGTGAGGGTATTGAAGGTCATCCGCTGCCTAGCAGTATCAGAACTAATCAACCTTTTCCATTTAAACAGATTTCACGCTAATCAACATCTATTCCAACTAAAAACAAGAGGACTCGCTATCCTGAATTCCGAGGAGATGGTGAGAGCCCAACAAAAGACCATTAAATTTGCTCGGCCGCAAGAAATAAACAGTGGCCTCTCAATCTACTCTCTCAACCTTCTCAATGAGATTCAACAACGACAATGCCTAGAGCTTAATGTACTCCACTGCTACAGCCTCCTAGCAGCACGAACCCAAGTTATGGGTTTCACCTGTGCTAGGATTACAATACTAAAATCCATCGGCATCATAGTCATTTTGAAGGCTCAACAGTGCATCAACATCATCACAGGGATGTTTTCCATGGACCAGAGTCTGATAGACTCACCCAAGCACTCAGAAATTATATCTCAAGACCCTTGGACAATTGAGAGGAACCACTACTTGTTTGATCACTGACAAGGAGCACGTTCAGCAACTTGAGCTGGTTTGTGAATGACTGTAATATGAGCTAAACAAAACCCGGATGTAAGGGATGACGATAACCTTCTCAGCTCAGCTGATCATCCATTACAGTTGCATAAACTTTTAAACTTCTGAATCATTTATCATCCCTTGCATAACATTCATCATTCAACAGCTAAACTGAAGCAAATATAAGCAAGCGATGGACCCAGGAAGCTGTAGAAGGATACATTGGAAACAGTAATTTCATTCAGAAGCTGAATTCCAAATCGAACATTGTCACCATCGATTCACCAACGCTAAACCAAGCACTAACAGTGAAATCGAACAACCATCAAGATCAAATTACAGATACTAAACCCAACTCAACCGCAATCAACCTCCAAAGCCATAGAGTGTGCGGCCCTGCCTCTTGAGCGCGTACACGACGTCCATGGCCGTAACAGTCTTCCTGCGAGCGTGCTCCGTGTAGGTAACAGCATCGCGGATCACATTCTCAAGGAAAATCTTCAGGACGCCCCTCGTCTCCTCATAGATCAGCCCACTGATCCGCTTAACACCTCCCCTGCGAGCGAGCCTCCGGATGGCGGGCTTCGTAATGCCCTGAATGTTGTCCCTCAGGACCTTTCTGTGCCTCTTGGCTCCTCCCTTTCCAAGGCCCTTGCCGCCCTTTCCTCTGCCCGACATCTTTCCCGGAGAAACAAGGAGCCTGCCAGAGAACCGATCGGAGAGTGGGAGAGCGCTCGTCGGCGATTGGTGTGAAATGGGACTGCCGATGTTAGGGTTTATAAAGGCCGAAGCCTTTGAAGTTTTCCATCTTGCCGCTCAATTTTGGTGTCAAGTCGTGGACAATCGCGGGCCAGGCATCCGGCTAATATTGTCCGTCAGATTTATTTCGTATCGACGGTAATGGAGGTCGATCCGTGAGACTTCCGATCGGCTCATCCTGACCCTTCATTTAAAATCATGACGAAACCGAACACCTCCTGCCATGCGATGTCTTCCACTTTCCTATTTTCGGGTCAGATTGTCATGCACATCATAGGAAATTGTAAGCCAATATTCCACAAGAGTAAATAATAATAATAATAAATTTATTTGCTTGTCTGCAAATTTTAGTTTTATAACAATAAGATCACTTGGCCTGAGTTGAATTTGGTTTGGGTATAATTTTTAAGTTTTATTCACTGCATTAATTTGGAGTTATATTAGTAGTTCTCTCATTAAAATCTTAAATACGTAATTCAAGAATCGAATTTTAGATTGAAAAAGTCGACTCGAATTATTTTAAGAATCCCGACCGACTTGATTATAAATTAATCTCAATATACGATTTCGCTAATATGAGAATATTTTGAGATGAAAAAAAAAGTTTTATCCACTTTACTAAGAGAAAAATATGATGGCATATATAAAATCAGTTATGATTGCTTGTGAGGATAAAAAATCAAAACCAAACACAGTATTCCAACCACATGAATTAATCAAAGATTATTTGATAATTATTTTTAATCGACCATATTAGAATTTTAAGAGGAAAGAACAGTTCACTTAGGACTATTACTGTCGGGATTGTATCTCGAATCTGTATTAAGAGAGAAAAAAAATCCAGCCTTCAATACCGATTTCCTCGGATTATGTCTACCACGGCGGCCCCACAGTTTCCTCTTCCTGCGTGTGATTTGATTCTTCTTTCACGTACTGGAATTAGCCACAGTAGAAGAGTTAAAAATTCCGTTCTTTTTTGAGTTCTTTATCGCCCTTTTGGAACTCTAGCTTTCAATAGTCAAGAATGGGATTGAATCTTTGTTTCTTCAGGCATTGTGGTTTTGTAGGCATTGGCGTTGTTGCAGAGTGAGCGATGAGGTTCTTCGGTTGGGGCCGCGTCTTCCTCCTGCTCTGTGGGCAGCTTCCTTAAAAACGTGGTTTTTCCCCCTACTTTTTTTTTTTGGTCGGTCTGTCTGGGGAGTCCAACATTGAAATTGGTATGGCCCGAGCTCATAAGCCTAGCAGCGGAGTGTCGACGAGATGGGTTTCTCTTTGTTGCACGGCAAGCTTCTTCTTGGGAGTTCTTGTTGTCAACAGGTCTCTCTCTCTCTCTCTCCAGCTGGGATCCGTTACTGAAAACAGATGGGCTTTTCGACATCCTTCGTTGCTTCTGTATATTCTTTGGATGACTCGCTTTGCTTTTGTGAACTAGATTCAATGCACCCTCTTGCTAGTTGAATCTATACTGAATCATTAAGGTTTGTGATCTCACGGCAAGATTTAGCTGGTATAGAGTCTAAATGGCATACATTAAATGAAAAGCAGGGAATTTCCTCTGTGGAAAATGTTTTGCTGCTTATTGATGTGAGGGTTTGGAGCTTTGTACTGCACACGTTTGACGAATTACTGGTGCTTGCATTGTGGGGATAATGCCCCTGCTCTTGGTCTTCTCTGCAAGTGTCTGCATGTCAAGAACAGGATTAGATGATACAGAAATGCTGCTATTGCACTTATCAGAGTGGACGATTGTCGACATTTGTCTATAGTATTGCCTTATGTTGCTTAAAAGTATGCTGCTCTATACCCTTTCAATACACTATAGAAGGGATTCATTCAGTAGTATGATCAGCATGAGTGATCAGACTCTTGTTGAGAGCAAATGGGATTACCATTTAAATCATCTTGACTGAAGGAGTTGTGAGATATCGTGAGAATCTCATATAATAGCATATTTTCAAGTCTCTCTACAATGCTGTGAGATATTGTGGCTGTACACTGTCTAGTAAAATCTGACATGTTTTGGGAGATAAACTTCTCTGCTAGAGATGCATGAGTTCCTGGACATTTCTTGTTGCATCTTTCACAGTATTTTTAGACTTAATTGGTTTGATTATGAACACTTCTTTTTGTATTTTAGCATTCATGAATTTGTTTTTTCACCTTTGTTGACAGATTCTGGGTAATTCCTGATCCATATGCTAAAAGTAATGATGAATCATTGGAGAAGCAACAATCAACAAGTCTCCATCCTGTGATTTATTGTGACGAAAAGGTGGAACTCAAAATTGAGTTGTTGGAAGTTGCATTGTCTTTGGTTAAATTGATAGATGATACTCTTCTTTTCACTATTGCAGGAGGCTTCTGTTGAGGCAGGGGACATCCTGTCTCAAGTGTCACAAACACATGATGTAATCAAGTAATTATCCTTCCCCAATTCTCCTATCCCATTCTAGGCTCATGAATCTCTTATGTAATAAAAAAAAAAGTAAGTATCCTGTCCCTATACTTGAATAATCTGTTTTAAGAAGAGAGAACTAGGGGATCCTCTTGTTTTTGGTGTTCAGATGACATGTTTGGTTAATTAAAGTAAACACATAAGTATGTTTTTTGCAGATCAGGTCTGACCGGCTGAAAATTTTATTTGGCTGAATATTTGTGCAAAAAGCAATAGCATGGAAAGAGTTTTCTGTCAAGATAAATGGGAAATGCTTTACAGCTTTCCACTGTCAAGTTACTGAAAATCAATGAGAATAAGGGGAAACATATTGGATTACGTTTTACTCCACATGCCATCTGAAATATAATTTCATACAGGTTACCCTTGCTTCTTTGTTTATAGGAAGGGAAATTTTAGTAGTTTTTCAGATACTAGTGTGGAATAGTTTCTACGAAATGGACTAGTATCTATGAAACAGATATTTCTTTTGAGCAATTTTTCTCATACTGTCAAATTTTGCAGGACATTGGACAAAACCATTTCTTCTTTGGAAATGCAGCTAGCTGCTGCTAGAGCTGCCAAGGCTGAGAATGATGAAGAATTGGATGACAGAATTTTAGGAGTTGAACAGTTGAAACACCGGCCAAAGGTTTTCTTTGTAATGGGAATCATCACTGCTTTCAGCAGCAGAAAGAGGCGGGACTCAATCAGGGAAACTTGGATGCCCAAAAGTTTGTTTCAAACTTCATCTTTACCTGCTTTTTCAGCTATGGATGATCATTGCCTTCAGAATACTTCTTTTGATTCTGGAAAATGAGCTTTGGTATTCTATTGCTCGCAGAGTTCTCCTTGACTCTTACTTTCTTTAACTTTTCCTCCCATAAAACATAAAATAAGTTTCTGTTCTTTCTCTATGAAGCAATGCAACAGTAACAATCTTAACTTATGTCTTTTTAAGGAAATGGGGAGGTAAATTATGTTTTTCTCTTGTATACTCCTAAATAATATGGCTGTTCTTTACATCTCTCTCTCTCTCTCTCTCTCTCTCTCTCTCTCTCTCTCTCTCTCTCTCTCTCTCCAGAAGATGAGTTAAAGAAGTTGGAGGTTGACAAGGGAATTATAATTCGGTTTGTCATAGGACACAGGTAATCCAGTGTAGCCTTGGAGATTTGGAATCACTTAGGATGGACACCATTCTCTGTGGTTTTTATTTAATTCAGTTCTTGTGGTCCCCAGTGCAAGTGCAGGTGGTGTATTAGATCGTGCCGTTGACGCAGAAGAGGCACAGCACAAGGATTTTTTACGATTGGTGAGCTGCATGTCTACTCAAATTTTTAGATTTGTATGAACTATTGTGAGGATTCAGTATGTAGGAAGTTTGTTTACATGTCTCTGCAGAATCATATAGAAGGATACCGTGAGTTATCCTCAAAAACCCAGACTTATTTTTCAACAGCTGTTGCCAAGTGGGATGCTGACTTCTACATCAAGGTTGATGATGATGTACACATAAACCTTGGTTAGTGCATCTCTTTTCTTGCTCAGAAGTTTCAGAAATAGGAAAATGCTAATGCTAATTTAGATCATTAACAGCTTTTTCACGGTAAGAGGGAAAGGAGGGTTATCGTGGGGTGGGGTGATGCATGTTATGCAGGGGTTTTTGGTTATAAGATCAACTCCGGGTATAATGAGGAGTTGTGAAAATTATGGGAAAAATCTTTGACCGTTCATTACATTAGATATTATTTTAATGATAAACACTCCATGACACTCCCAATTGTTTTTGCCAAACGTGGATTAGTTCCATATCCCTATAACCCACCACTCCATGAACCTCAATCTCAATGACCCCCAAGAGAGAAATTCGTAGGCCGAAAGAGAATAAACTCCTCATGGGCTTGTAGGGTGGTTATTGGCTCAAAGAGAATAAGCTCCTAGTTATAAAAAAATAAAAGAAGAAAAAAAAAGTTTGGATTGAAGAAAGAGGAGCGAAAGAAGAAAGAAACAAGAAATAGGGTCAGGTTCCTGCGTGCATCTAAATTGTGTGACCTCTTAGTCTTCGATTGGACCTTTGTCACTCTTTGCTTCTCACACAGGTATGGTTGGCTCTACTTTGGCACAACATAGATCGAAAGCTCGGGTTTACATTGGTTGTATGAAGTCAGGACCTGTCCTATCTCACAAGTATATGTCCTGACTTTGAGAAATCCTGCATCATTTAAGACTCTATGACCATTTTGCAATTACTCATCTTACCCAACTATTCGATGCAGGGGAGTTAAATACCATGAACCTGAATACTGGAAATTTGGCGAGGAGGGAAATAAATACTTTAGGCATGCAACAGGGCAAATATATGCAATATCTAAAGATCTGGCGACATATATTTCAGTCAATCGGTGAGTTCTCATACCAGGTCATGGTCCTTCTGTGGCTTGTAACTTGAAATGGAATGTTTTACCGTATGTTTCTTGAATTGCAGGCATATTCTTCATCTCTATGCAAATGAAGATGTTTCTTTAGGTTCTTGGTTCATTGGACTTGATGTTCAGCACATTGATGAGCGAAGCTTATGCTGTGGCACCCCCCTGGGTAAGTACTTTATCACTCTACTGCCTGAGAAATATTTGGATTTCTTATCTTAGTGGCAACTTACTGTGTAATCTCCTACAGTTAGACTTGAAACAATTTCTCTTCTTTTTCATTATTTTCCCCTTAAAAGACAATGAGGAAAGAAAGCTTTGAATCGCATTTTGCTTGACTGTATCATCATAAAATGTCAATGTTGTTTCAATGTTTTATTCATATGAATGGAGGGAAAAAAAATGAAGAATGAGAAAATTGATGACCTACTGGAATTTAAGCTCGAATTATTCTTGATTGAATCAGTCCTGATAGGAATTTAATGCTAAGATTGAGTAAATCTTGATCCCTCTTTTTTAAATAACAATCTATGGACTGACTGAAGCCATTGCTTGTAGATTGTGAATGGAAAGCACAGGCAGGGAATCCATGTGTGGCTTCATTTGATTGGAGTTGCAGCGGAATTTGCCAATCCGTGGAAAGAATGCAGGAAGTCCATAGCCGGTGTGGAGAGGGTGAGGGTGCGATCTGGCACACAGGTTTTTAGCTGTGATTCTTTCTATCTTGACAATTTTGTAATGTATTCCACGTGAAAAGAAAAAAAAATGGCATACGAACAGAAATGCCGGTCGAGATGTGCGCACCAACTGCCCGAATTTTGTGCCCGGGAGGATAGATAATGTGCACATACAGGGAATGCCAGTGCATGAAAATCTATGGAAACCACAACCTCAAGGTCCTGTTGTAGTTGGAAGTGAGACTCAATTCTTTAAGGGTGTGGTGATGTACACACACGGTTTGGGAAGATGAATTGACCAAAGAATCAACCCTGATTTTTGCGGCAAAGATGCTGAGTCCACAAATATGAGAAATGGGACTTGGTGCAGCACAATGTCCCTTGAGCTAAGACGACTCAGAGCACCCCGAGTCATCAGTTCTCTTGTTGATTGGGCTTGATGTGTCCCTTCATTCTCCTCATAAGTCTTCAAAAATAGGCTTGATTTATCTTTTGGCAAGTTGGCTAGAGAAGATGATTGGATCTACACCCTCTCATTGTCAAATTTCATGGAAGACACTGAAAGAGTCGGTGAAGTGTGAATTTTTGAAAAGTAAACTCCTCCTGGTCCTGATGGTACTCGGCCTGAAGCAACAATGATTGGTAAAAGCCAAACCGTGCTCATTAGATACCTTCCGTGAATGGCATGATTCTCGAGTACTTGAACGATGCCTTGTTCAAAGCTTCACAGGGACGGGGAAGCATCCGTGAAACACCATGCCGTAGTCTAATGAAACTCAGGATCCATAAGCCGACTCAAGCGAAGGCAAGAGCACTTGGTATTGTGGTCAGGTCACGATCGAGACACAGTAGAGCAATTGGTATTGCGGTCAGGTCATGATTGAGACACAGTGTGGCACGATTTTAATGGGGCACGCACCAAAGTGGAAGCAGTGAGGAGCATGATACACGTGCCCATATGCGGCTAAGCCTGAGCATTGAGAAAAAGAAACAATGAGATAGTGTCTCCCAATTTTCTTGAAAAAGGGGCGAACATGCTCCCGTGGTGCCTTACTAATCATCCATGGTCGGCACCATAATTCGAAAATTCCCTTTCACTTCTCCTCCAGATCAAGTCAAGAAGGTGCTCGACGATCTCCCCCACCTCACTATGAACGGTCTCAGACGATGACCGTGTTGGATTCAGGGAAAAAAAATCATAATGATCTTGTTCCTGCTTCTTGCATCTGCAATTTTCTTTTTTTAATTTTAAAATCATGCGATGCTTAATGGGTCTCATCAGCTGGTTGGTAAATCTCACCGAAAGTCAAAAGTCAAGATCGTCATCCTACTGATCAACACCATCACCACTCTCCTTCGAGGATGGCCTTTCTGTGCCGTGACTTTGGACCCATCGATGAATGTTCACAGTCTAACATACCCCACGATGAATGTAACATGTGGTGAATTAGACCTCGACAATGCTAGATGTGGACGCCTCTGCCTGCGTGTGTTGATGTTGCCCTGAACTGTAACACACTAATGTCCTCTCCCCTCTGCGCACTTCTTCCACAAAAATCTGTTCCCCCGATCCGTCCGGTCCCTCTGATGAACGGCTACCGCACGCCGTGTTTTGCGTTTTCTACTTGGGAAAAGGAAAAGCATTTACTCCCATCGAACACGTACGATCGGTATTCTATCCTTCGTTGCTCGTCGTCGAACGACATGACCCTCGTTGGAGATGGGGGAGCCCGCCGGGGCTTATTATATGCATATATTATCATCATCTGTAGCCCTGAGACGAGTCTCGTTTTCCGGTTGACGATTTCCAATCACTATGTGTCCACTGAGATTTACTGTTCAATGTTCTGGCGCCGCGCGATCCGTACTGCGGACACCGGACTGAAATGCCAAGTCAGCAAGAACTAGCACGAGGTGGCGTGTACATGTATGCGTCGATTTCTATGGGCATTTTGTTTCCCCATATTGATGAAATTAATATGTTTGCTTACAGATATGCCCACAATTTCCATCGACGACCCCTCTCCTCAGGCAATGATCTTCACATGAGCTATCCACGTATGTCTAGTAATAAAGACTCTATATTGATCTTCTTTATAGTTTTATATGCATGTGGTTGATTCTTTCATTAATCAATCAAGTAGATGGTCGGTTCAATTCAGTCACCGACGGATATGACGTGTAGACGTAGGGATCTTGAAAAGATATTCAATTCGCAGAGGTTGAGGTTAGATCAGGAGGTTTTGTCAAGAGAAAACAATTGCAACACGCATAAAACATTTGTTAATCCAATAACTTCTTATCAACTTAATAAATTAATTGCTAATGGAAGACCAACACACACACATACATACATATATATATATATATATGTAAGAGATATATTATAAATTATCATAAGAAATTCCGAGATATTAGTTTGATGTAATTATAAGTAAGTATACATATAAATATAAGCAAACCATACAAATATACTTGTGCGCCTCCGCGCGTGTGTATATATATATATATATATATATAATCAATTTAAAATTGGACCAGTGGTTCCTCATTAAACCCTAAATAGATGATTTAAGGATCGAATTTTAGGTTGAGATAATTAACAAGAATTTTTCTAGAGATTTCGGTTCAATTGTAGATTAATTTCGATGTGTATTTTGGCTGTCCCGTATATATTACGTGTTATAAATCTATATATATATATATATATATATCTAAGAAGTACCTACCACAACTATGCTAATTAGTTGAAATGATTCCGCATCACTCATCCTATTCCCTTAGTAGGCCGACTCGATAAAAAAGGGTTATCAATTCGACTTTCGACTTGATCACTAGTACGATGCTGCCATGACCCACGAGTAGAACATGCTTGTTGTTCCAGTGGTATGCTCAAGCTCGCCGCGTGAAAGTCCATTGCGTGATCCATATGGCAACGGAAAAGTGGCTGGCCTTGATGTATGCTCGTGTGCTGAGCTTGGAATATGCCCATGCCGAGGACTCCACGCGAGTTGCCAAGCAAACGGAAATCACACGGCACCTTTTGTCCCTTTTTTTTCATGGCAAAATTTCACTATGTCTTTATTTTATCTACGTTTAAATATTATAATAATATAAATAAGAATATGTATAAGTAGATAAAATTATTATTTTTAAAATTTTTAATAATAGGCGTGGGATGTGAAATCCTTTTTTGTGACAACTGACCTAATAATCAATGTGCTTACCATCCAGAGGGAAAAATCTGTACGTAGTTTTTCAATTAGGAGAGATTCATCATTGTCATGCATGCATGCCGTTGGATGGAGAAGTGTAAACGTAATCAATAGCTCAGCTCAGCTCACCGCCTAACCTTTTCAGGCTTTCGATTGAAAGCAGAAAGCAATGTGGGCTGACACCTATCTCAAAATGCTGCAATGGGAGTTCGATGCGTCCACGGCTGAGATCTTCGGCAGGGGAACGCGAAGAGGGTACGAGATTTGACACCAGCAAGGCCGAATCACCGAAGACTTTCTTGATCTCACCGTCCATTTATCAGAAAATTTCAATTTCGGCATTCCTTTTCCTTCACCCATTTATCGGTTTCACGATAAAATTAGCGTTGCTTTAGCCAAAACTCTCTGGTCTTGTCCGTGTCCTGAGTGAATTTTAGATAGAATATTAATAAAATTAATTCGATCACTGATGATCATAATTATCATTTAGTACTGTAAAACACCCAGTTAATTTATTATAATTGGATCGATTTTCTTCAGGTCGTGCGGTAAGAAAGAGTTACTGAATTTGTTTTTTCCTTCTTAGATCACAGGAGAATTTCCAACGGAAGCTTGAGCTATAAACAGGCGGGCCTACGGTAATCCTCGGCGCCCCGTTAGCTACCGCTTATCTCGACGGCCTTATCCGTAACTCTGACAGGCACTGTTGTCTTCTCCCTCCATCATCCGTATCCAGAGCTCTGGGTGTGTGTGTGCGCGTAGCGGCAAATCTGTGTGTCTCAAATTTCCCCCTCCATTTTACTCGATTAAAATATTTCCCCGGTGTACATATCTCCACCTTCTCTTTCTTTCTCCTGTTCTTGTTTTTATCTGTTAATTGGATAGTTTCCTGTATTTATTCCTTCTGTTATCGTTGGTTGATTGTCTTTGGGTGGGTTTATCGTTGTTTCCGCTTCTGTTCGGCCTCTCTTGGGTTCTCTCTCGAAACCCTCGAGGAATCGCTGCGCCTTAACGCCTTACACATTTCCGATCGAATCGAGGGTTTTTCTTTCTGTCTTCATTTATCTGGGTGTTATCTTTATCCGGGTGGCACGCTGTTTTCTTGCTCCTTTGACTAATTCGGGAAAGGATTCGAGGACCAATGGCTCTGTTGTCCTTGATTTCGGAGATCTTTCAAAGACCCACGATTGCGGGCGTGTTGGGTGAGCTCGTGACGCTTATGGCTCCGGTTTGGATTGCTGTGATTGTTGGGGTTCTGGTAGGATGGGCGTGGAAGCCCAAGTGGGCAAATTTGGGCATGGAATTGCTAGATGGGTCCAAGGAGAGTTCTCCTGTTTCGATGGCATCGTCTTCGACGTTTGCAAGTTCCATCTCGAGCTTCAATCCATTAAAAATGCAGCTCCCTACTTGCATTTCTTGGATTTCTGATGTTGGGGCTGAGAAGGGGACTCTCTCTTTGCCACCAACCGCGGTTCCTGAAAGCAGGTTCGTTTGGTTTCTCTTCAAGTGTTTCAGCCGGCATCTCCATTGCTTTAGTTCCACTCTCTCGCGACTTTATATCTTTTTGCCGCATCAGTAGCAATAAATATTTGGTCTTTTAGGTGCCATATTGGCACTGTCTTACTGCATTAGCAGTCTTGGTCGGTAGTCCTCAAAATTAGCGGTAGAGGAAGAAATCGGTGATGGAGTCCACTGGATGATCTAAAGCAGCTCAATTTTGACAGTTCCCTGGCGCGTGAAAGAGAGACATCGTCTCTTGTTACCGATGATGATCTGCAGCACTTGTGTCGGCTTGTGGAGATGAAAGATGAGGGACCCGCTTGGATTCACATGATGGACCGTTCTACACCCAGCATGACCTATCAGGCCTGGCGTCGGGATCCTGAGGTATCTTAATTTCCAAGACTATCAAGTGCTAGCACACTTATAACTGCTTGGATTGATGCTTCAAAGTTTCTCCTTTTTTATGCTCTTGCAACTCAAGTGGTGATTAATGTGCCGTGTTTGACTTGACTGGTTTCTACTTAGACCGGACCACCCCAATACCGAAGCAAAACTGTGTTTGAGGATGCAACCCCCGAGTTAGTGAGAGATTTCTTCTGGGACGATGAGTTTCGAATTAAGTGGGATGATATGCTGATTCATGCTTCCACCCTAGAGGAGTGTCCCGCTACTGGCTGTATGATGGTCCAGTGGGTTCGTAAGGTGTGGAGAGCTATGTTCTTCTTACTTTTGTCTATGAGTTCCACCTCTATTAATTTGATTTATAGCTGATAGCACATTTCCCAATGGTTTCTTGCAGTTTCCCTTCTTTTGTAGCAATAGAGAGTACATAATTGGTCGCCGGATTTGGGAATCAGGTCATTTGTATTACTGTATAACGAAGGTACAAGAGGGAACGACTCTTTATTCAATCTGATGCTCCTCTTGATGTGTTGGATTTATGGCTAGCATCTCTGTCTCTGAAGAAGTCTTGATATAATTATTTGGGGAAAAACTTTGTCGTGGTTTCAGTTACTACTGTCTGAGGTCCAGTAAGGAGAGGATAAAAGATCCTGAGTGATCTTTATTTGGCATCTTTCCTCTGTATCATCCACATTAATGAGAAATGGCAACTTCACATATCCAAGTTTCAAATGCCCTGAGATCTCTGCCAATTTGATCTCATTAATGAAAAATACCATTTTGGTGATGTGTCTCAGCTTGTTAGTCTTCTGATTTCAGTTTCTGTTGACTCCATTCATGGACGTGTTTTGCATGTTTCAGGGAGTACCATGTTCTTCCGTTCCCAGGCAGAATAAACCGAGACGTGTTGACTTGTACTATTCTAGCTGGTGCCTTCGTGCTGGTAAATGGAATCAAATCTCTTATTCAAGCTATTCGATTTGAAGTGTTTGTTTCTTGTTGTGGAACTATGATAGGATTCTCAGGTACTTTATGTACATAAGTTATCATTGGAAGAAAGTGGGGTGGGGGTGGTGATTATTGTACATTTGACTCTATCTTCCATTATTGATGATTCAAAGAAACTTTATACAGCATTCCATTCTCAGATCATTCCAGTTGTCTGTGTTAGTTGCGGATTAGATTTTTTCAAGTGCTTTGCATTTGCATACGTTCTCATAAATGACTAAGAGGGCAATTTTGGCTGTGAAACAGTTGAATCCAAGAGAGGTGATGGGCAGTTGACCGCATGTGAAGTTTTACTCTTCCACCATGAGGACATGGGCATTCCATGGGAGATTGCTAAGCTTGGGGTCCGCCAGGGAATGTGGGGAGCTGTCAAGAAGATCGAGCCTGGGCTTCGTGCCTATCAGAAAGAGAGAGCCTCAGGAACTCCACTCTCCCGTTCTGCTATCATGGCCCAGATAAACACCAAAGTCTCAGAAGACTATCTCAGATCGCTTGAGAGCATCACTGCTCAGACATCAGAAATTGAGAATGGCAACTCCTCAGAGAAGCAGTCAGGAAGGAACATTCCGAAACTCATCATTGTTGGTGGGGCCATTGCCCTTGCATGTACTCTGGATCGGGGCCTTGTTACTAAGGCACTCATATTCGGGGTTGCAAGGAGGTTCTCGAAGATGGGGAGGAGGTTGTGATGAAAGGCAGCATTTCTGAAGCAGTTGTCGGTGTAAACCGAGTGGAGGAACGACTTCAGCCTATGGTGGTTCCTGATTTGCCTCAACTACAGCCTCCCTGCAGGAGTTGTAACTTCTACATTTTCCCTATGTCCTGTTTTCATATGTTCTTTTCTTTTCAAGGTGAAAAAGGGGTGGATGGGCGATGCAGCATCTGAACTAGACGGGCTAAAAATGTAATGCTCCGAGAGGTTTGAAATCGGGATCAGAAAAGGTTGATTTGCTGCTTCTGCGTGCTAGAATAACCGTGAAAAAAGAAAGTTCATGTTCCCTTTTCATGTGGGTTTACAAAGCATATCGACTCTTTTGCTACTGTTACATGAAGAAACAAATTACAATGAGCAAAATACATGTATCTGCGACCGTCACAATCACACGCTGTAAAGGAGTTAGGCAGCTCTTTGCAAAGATAGTTCTATCTCGATCACTTGTTTGGTGGGACAAGAAAGTTTACCATCCATGGTTCCGTTTCCGCGATGATGCCAATCTTGTCTTATCACACCGACTGAAAAAGAACAGATCAACTGAGAAAGGGGAGGAGCATGGTGTAGCCGAGACGGTATGTGTCTGGTTTTTGGTGCTGAGACAATCCTATAGACTATACTATACAATAGAGATAGATGGACGTGGCGTAGGAGACCAGTGAGCCCGAGGTCCAAAGTTTTGTGGATCAAAAAGAAGTCTCATCCCCAGAACCCCTTTCCACCACTAGTCCATTAGATGCTGCACCAAGGCATTGGTCTAGGTTTTCTCAGTTAATGTCGTAGAAATTTGGTCCAAAGTTACACGATCAGGGTGCGACAAACTCTCCCTTAACTCTTACCTATGCGTTTTCAACCGGGCTCTTAAGATCATTGGTCCAAGCGAAATCCTGATACATGCGTGCTTACGGCTTTCCACCACCACTCATCATGTGATTATCGCAGCATATCTAGAAGGACTCAACCAATCTGTCGTACATTCACGAAGCATATATATGTGGCAAGTGGCAACTCACATTCCCCATCAGATGAAGGTCCACTAAGCATTCTCGTTACGGAACTCCCAGGCTTTATACATGACATCTCGGAGAACCGACAAAAGAAGGCCAAGTTTTTCTTGACAAGGGTGAATCACATGCGTAAATAATGCGAGGGTTGACGTGTACGTGCTGATAAAATCTTCAGGCCCAGTTTTTCTTAACATGAGGTGCACAGCCACCCGCAAGATTCGGACATCGACTTGCAGCCACCCGCTAAGTTAGCCGACTGGTGTCTGAGATCCAACTCCGAAGCAAACCCTACGGGGCAGCTAAATTTTGTGGCAGTTGCATGGCCATGGTTCTTTTCACGCATAGGTTGCATGTGACTAATTTCTGTAGTAGAATCGCGTAGCAGCAGGCAGCAGCCAATGCTTCTTCGGAATTTTGCAAGACAAACTGAGCGTTCCCATAACGAGCATGAGAGTATGATATTTCTCTGAGCTTTTCCTGGTTTTGACGGGTCATTTCTTCCTTCTCCTTTGGAGACGTCGAATTTCCAGCGGTCATAGTCTCTTCATAGATGAAACCGGGTCTAGTTCTTTCTCGATTTGCGGTGCGCTCGAGTTCATCTGCTGGCCCCTGTCAACATTCGAGTCGACAAGTTTCCCAAACTCCGGAGTATGAAAGCGTTCAATCCACCTTTCCCGAGCCATCTTAATTCACCTTATTATGAGTAATTGGAAAGATTATTCCGATTATTTTACAGGAGGGGCCATCGGAGAATTTGTCGGATTGCTTTGAAAATTTCTTGCCGATCATTTCTGTGGCCGATTTTCCTCTCTCTCGTCCTTTGTTTTTTTCCCCCCCATTTTATGTGGCGGCAGCAGACTGGAGGCCCAGAGCACCTCATCTCCAAGGATCTTTTAGTTGCTGGGAGCCGCTGGTCTGAGGACCGAGCTTGGGTGGACCATATTGTCCGAGCTGGATCTCGAAATACCCGCAAAGGAAGCGCGGGTCCAAGGGGCTTCGGTCTGAATCGGTCTTCGAAATGGCTTCTTCAATCACCACCTACCCTTCAGGGTATTCATAGACTTTACTCGATTCCGAAGCCGACGTGGCATGGCCTCCTCCGGTGCCGGTAAGAGTCCATCGTGTTGCGGGGTTACATTTTTAGCGTTACAATTGAATCTTAGTGCGTGCAACGTTATGAGAAATCAAAGGGAAAATAAATATGTTCATAATTCGCGACATCTACTAATGGCCCTGGACAGATCGACGAGAAAACGACGAGGGATGTCTCTCTCTCTCTCTCTCGCTCGCTCGTCGCCACCGTCCGTCCATTCGTTCGACAAGCACCCGCGGACGAAATCTCCGTGATTGCATTGCTACGACTTTCCCATTGAAACCGACGGGTAGCTGTCGTGATTCCAATTGTAGCTCTCTTTCACCGGGCCCCTCGGCCCTCGGCTTCGACAGATTTAAGCCACTGGCAGAGCCTCCGCGGCGTCGTTTTGTGGCCAATCGATATCTGGCCCCCCGGAAAAGATCTTCCGGCGGCGGGAAGTCGAGGTTCACGACATCGAAGACCTCTAGTTCTCCAAAGACAGTTGTAAACCGAGTGTAAATGAAGGAAGATTATACGGAATGAATAATATTTTTCATTTCTTACTGGAAAAAAAATGAATGAATATATTTTCCGGTATATTCCTAGGAGATGCCGTACGTGGAGGTGCCACGTCACCAGAGGCGCGGACCGAATCCTGAGGCGCTGAGGAGGTGGGGCGGGCCCAGGACCAGTAACTGAGCGCCAAGTGTACGATGAATATCAAGTCATCCCCTACAAATGCATGATGCATTCCTCGGCCGTTGCCCTGTGGCCGACCGTCTTCGCCATAGCTGCCCGCCGGCTTCCATAGCTGAGAAACTGTCAACAGTCCATATCTTCCTTTAGCTTCCCTCATCTGAAGCTCGTAAGCGGACTCTCTCTCTCTCTCTCTCTCCCCCACACCCCCATCTCTGTGCCAGTTGATAGTGCCGTCGAGAGATTCTCTCGCTTGGATTCTTGATCCGCTACCTCCCCTTTTGACTGTAGGGCCACGAATGAGTTGCTCACTATATTTATGATTTATGTGTCCAGGAAAGTATCGTACTTGACCGATGGCGACTGTAAGGGCATCACATTTCGTGTCGAGAAGTTCAGGTGTGAACTCCCATGGAGCTCCGGGATCAAAATCCATGCCACAGTTTGCCCATATCGGCATGAGAAGCCAGCCTGTGACCCACAATGGGCTGAGGTCCTTGAACAACTTGGATGGGCTACTACACAAGAAGAAGGTGGAAGCGAGGCAAATAAGGAAAGCAGCAAACTCCCCTCAGGCAGGAAAGATTGTATGCAGGAGAGGAATGGATCTGATTTTTGTAGGAGCAGAGGTCGGTCCGTGGAGCAAAACTGGAGGACTTGGTGATGTTCTTGGAGGACTGCCACCAGCTTTGGCGGTAAGCTGAAGTCTTCAATTAGCGTTATGAGTTTTCCAGATAGATTTACTTGATCCCGAGCTAGTCGAAAGATAACCTGTGCTCCTTATTGTTCTGCAGGCGAGGGGGCACCGTGTCATGACTGTTTCTCCGCGATACGACCAGTACAGAGATGCCTGGGACACCTGTGTGCTAATTGATGTGGGTTTTTAAAAGCATGTACCCGTAGTGTTGTGAGATTAATCATGGGATCCAGTGAAGAAACATTGTTGTGAGCTATGTTCTGATGAGCGACTAATCCTGGTATGCAGGTAAGAGTTGGGGACAGGATCGAAAGGGTCCGATTCTTCCACTGCTACAAACGAGGAGTCGACCGTGTATTTGTGGATCACCCAATGTTTCTGGAGAAGGTTCGGATGCTTCTCTCCTGGCTGTTATTTATCTGACGGAAAGCGGTCAACACATTCTTTAATTCTGTACTGTTGGTTTTCTCATTGACATGAAGTTTGTGATTGTTGAAGGTCTGGGGCAAGACAGGGTCCAAGATATACGGCCCCAGAGCTGGCATGGATTACCGGGACAATCAACTTAGGTTCAGCTTGTTGTGCCTGGTGGGTAATAATGCTCTCTACTGAAGTATGTTCTGAGTTTGGTTACTAAGGTGGTGGCAACTGAACCCGTGAACCATTCCATAGGCGCCTCTTCTCACTTAACAATGATCTGAAGCTTCCAATAATTGGATTGACATTAGCGCTCGTTGAGGAGTCTAACTACTGTTTTTCTCAAAGGGATGAAGCGTTGGTAAACCATTTTGTCAATAAAGGCATGGGATATCAATGCTCTGTACCTTTGTTGGTCACTTAAACATGCTTTTCCTAAGGTTGGTGATATTTGAGAAGTAATTTTACTAGAAGAAGAAATATACTCTTGGTTGAATCTTCATGACAATGCATTCTTCCCTTGGTCCTGCTGATTTCATGGTTCAGCCCAAAGTTTCTTTGAAGTGACTCTTCTTGCTTCATATACAGGCTGCTCTGGAGGCACCGAGGGTTCTGAATTTGATCAGCAGCAAGTACTTCTCGGGACCATATGGTGTGAACCTAAAGACTTGCTACTAGATAAAACTTGGACTTGTCTTCTAAATTAGCTTCAGACATTTGAAATGCTTTTCTATTTATTTGCAGGAGAGGATGTGGTTTTTATTGCCAATGATTGGCATACTGCTCTTCTTCCGTGCTACCTGAAGTCAATGTACCAATCCCGGGGAATATACAGAAATGCCAAGGTTGGATTTCCATCATTTTTGAAGAATTTAAATTGCTTTGTTTAGTGTTGCAAGTCTTGTTTCTTGGAGCATTAACGCCTCTATGCAAACATTGTTGCAGGTGGCATTCTGCATTCACAACATAGCCTACCAGGGAAGATTTGCATTTTCAGACTTCTCTCTTCTTAACCTGCCCAGCTCATTCAAGAGTTCATTCGACTTCATGGATGGGTAGGTATTTGGATTAAATTTTTGGCATCTGGTCTCTTTTATCACGAACTGCCTTGTCAGTCTGATTGAAACCTGCGGACTATACTGCAGTTATGTCAAACCTGTCAAGGGAAGGAAGATCAACTGGATGAAGGCTGGGATAATTGAATCGCACCGGGCCATAACTGTGAGTCCTTACTATGCAAGGGAGCTTATTTCTGGGGTTGCCAAGGGTGTGGAATTGGACAACATACTCCGTAAAGCTGGCATCACTGGTATTGTCAATGGCATGGATGTACAAGAATGGAACCCAGCCACAGACAAGTATACCAGTGTGAAGTATACTTCTGAGACTGTAAGTAACATTATGGGGAATTCATTACTCAAGGACAATCTACAAAGTATTCAGAATGGACCCTCATAAAGAATTTCATATGCAGGTTATGATGGCAAAGCCTTTGCTGAAAGAATCTCTGCAAGCAGCTGTTGGTTTGCCTGTGGATAGAAACATTCCTGTGATTGGATTCATCGGAAGGCTAGAGGAGCAGAAAGGCTCTGATATCTTGGTAGCAGCTATACCAAAGTTCATCCAGCAAAATGTCCAAATAATCATTCTCGTAAGTATCTCTGTTAAAATTTCCTCAAACCACTGGTATTTTTGATAGAGAAGTAGAGTTCCTAACTGCAGCTCCGATGTTTCCAGGGAACAGGTAAAAAGTACATGGAGAAGCAGATAGAACAACTGGAGATTTTGTACCCAAACAATGCAAGGGGTGTGGCCAAATTCAATGTTCCTTTGGCCCATCTGATCACGGCAGGGGCTGACTTCATGTTGGTTCCCAGTAGATTTGAACCCTGTGGTCTTATCCAATTGCATGCCATGAGATATGGAACGGTAAATTATCCCCATGTCAACTATTCCCCAATTTTTATGCAGTAGAGATCATTCAGCACTGCAACTGAATCACTTCTGCATCTGCACAGGTGCCTATTGTGGCCTCAACCGGTGGACTCGTCGACACTGTTAAAGAAGGATTTACAGGATTCCAGATGGGTGTCTTCAATGTCAACGTAAGTTAGCTTCCTAAAAGGAGATTCTGCTAGTTCTGATGTGAAATGATTATTTCCTATAGTTGATTGATAGGGGTTTCATTAGGCCAATATGGGACCTATGGTGATCAGAGATTATGATTTACAATTGACTGACCACACAAGCAAAAATTTCCCTCCCAAATTTGGAAGTTGGTGTTTCTGGTCGTTCTTGTTATATAACAGATGGAAGTTAATTGACTTGTCCTTGTCTATGGGGTATGTTTTCAGTGTGAAACTGTGGATCCTGCTGATGTGAAAGCAGTGGCTACGCATGTCATTAGAGCTCTTGCAACATTTGGCACTGCTGCGCTGAGAGAGATGATCCTCAATTGCATGGCCCAAGACCTCTCCTGGAAGGTCGGTGTATACTCTCCACTTGATAACAGAAAAACATAGCTGAATGAGCCTCAAATCAGGGTCCTCTTTGTCCATAGACGTATAACACTGTTCTATCTCGGATTTTGCAGGGACCGGCAAGGCTATGGGAACAGATGCTGCTGAGCCTGGAGGTCACAGGAAGCGAGCCCGGGATCGAAGGAGAAGAGATTGCCCCGCTTGCCAAGGAAAACGTGGCCACCCCTTGAAAGCCATCTCCTCCCGCGTATATGGCTCCTCCATGACTACCACACCCGAGTGCGGGCAGAATAACCGTGCTGCTAACTAAAGTCGGGTCTCCCATCCCGTCTCATATTCGTTGTTGGTGGATGCTTGCTGAAACTGTTTGCGATCCATCAGGGTATAAGATTAGTGACCGTGGGAGCTAATATCCCTCTCTAACGAGCACTGTTTCCCGTCCAACAATCATAGAACCTTGTTCTGCTGCTCCATGAATTGCTAATGCAGTCAGTCAGCGTGTAACATAAATGACACACATGGTGTCCTCTAGTAATTTCCATTTCCACCCCCACCAACACTGAGTTCGGATGTTCTTCGTGCTGGGACGCTCTGCTGTCTCTCTCCATTCTTCAAGAGATCGCACTGCATGATTGCAGTGCTCTGTTATGCTACGGACACCCTATACTGCGGGCCATCGGTAAGGTCAAGTTGCTAGCGAGACACGCTTGATTGAGGATCACAGCCAACATGTGTACAGTGTCTGGAATTTCTACGGGAAGTTGTTCTGTAGGATGACGGCTAGCCAGTTGCTGTAGCAACCAAAAGCCCCGAGAAAGAGAAACAGTTAAAAAAAAATAAACAAAATATGTAGATAATTTTTATATTTTTATATATTTTATTTATTAATATAGTATAATAATATACTATTAAATTACTGATATGATAAAATTAAGTTAATATAACGATACGTTAATAAATTGTTAGAATTATGATTTAAATATATTATAAAGTTAGAGAGAGAGGGTGGGAGTATTGTTTTTAAAAATTATAATATTCAAATAAAATTATAACCTTCCACCATATTTCCCTTTATTTTTTTTTCCTATTTCATGTGAATTCAGTTCACAGAGACAGTTGGGGCGCAGTTTATGCATAAATTAATATATAGTAATTATATAATATATTACTACAGAATGGAGAAGATTCCCTCATTGAAGATCTTTCTCTGATCTTGCCATTTATATATAATGCCTCGAAACCGACGAACGTGATGCCATGCGGACATTGCCACTGGGCAACGCTAGTAGGTGAAATGCAATGGATGGTTCAATTACAGAATTGCCATCCTCGTGCAAAGAGCCACACCAACATGATCATCATCGATACGGTATCATGGGAGAAAATTTTTTGCCACTTTCTGGATTCGACACGGCGGCAATGGTTTCTCTATCCGTGATCGGGAGAGGAGTTAGTGTCGGTCCATACTTACATTAGGTATGATAGTTTTTGACAGGGCAAGAGATAAGTAGGTTCCTTATGAGCATAAATGATGTACTTGATATCTGAATAATTGAATCCATATAATATATTTAAATGAATGTGATAAGGTGAATTAATTTTATATAATATAATAAGACACAATTAATTCTATTTAACTAAATATATTTAAATTTATATCCATATTATTTAGAAAGAAAATAAGATGACAATCGACTGTTTAAAAAAATAAAATAATTTTTTTTAATTATACATTCCTTTATTTATATAATTTAAACTTAAAATATAATAATAATCCAATTAGAGCATAGTTTTTAAAATTGGACCGGGCTGGTCGGTTCGACCGGTTCAATTGGGAACCGGTCACTCACCCGGTCCGATTCTCACAAAAAAAATCCAATTATTATTTAAATGAAATCAAATTCAATTGAACCGGCCGGTTATCACTTGAACCAATAAATCCAATTGAACCGATGAGTAAACCGGCCAATTTAAAAATAAAAATAAAAATAAAAACATATTATAATATACTTATTTTATTTTACTAGATTTATATTTATATTTTATGTTGAATTTGGGACTAATATTATAACTATATTAATGATTTTGATTATAAATTATAATTAAATTATAATATTATATTAATTTATTAGAATATTATATTATTAATATTATTTATTAAACATGCGGTTTAATTCATTGAATACCTGGTCCGACCCATAAACCAATACCTTGACCTGTTTCCGATCCGGTCCGATTTTAAAAACTATGAATTAGAGGATCGGTTATATACGGCACATTTACCACTGCCTTGAAATCCATCCACCGTAAAATCTCCCTGATCAGGAATGGTGGACACGTGAATTCTGTCGGGAAAGTGGACTCGTGGGCCCCGGGTCGAGTTACACCACATGTCAATTATTATTATTCTTTGTGATCAATCGGTCAATTATTATTATTATTATTATTTTGGACAACGTACAACAATTCCTTTCCAATCTATATATGCTGGTCGAGTCCACATGAATGAACTGACGATGCGTCGACGTGTTCCTTTGCTGTCCACGTGGACTCTCTACCTGATTTGGCTGTTCTCCCGGGTAAAAATCTCCCCCCTTAATTTGAACCACGGAAGCATGAGCTCCCCTCAACCGTCGACGTCGCGCCGTGGAAGACGGCCGGGGTTCGGTTTTCCATGACGAGCCATTAAGGATCTCTCGACGAGTGAGTGTACTCGAGCAAGGAGGAGGAGCCGAGTCCGTGTCTTCTTCAGTTCTCACTCCGTCAAAACTGCAGGCGCCTGCTTGATTGTTTGTTTACTGAGAATAATCACCGTGACAGAGCCCAACAAGATCCATAACTATCTAAGAAAAGTGCTCTGCTTTCGGTGGATGTTGATCGTTTGTTTACTGGGAATAATCACCGTTACAGAGTCCAATAAGATCCATAACTATGCAAGAAAAGTGCTTTCGGTGGATGTCATCCGTTCCGTTGTGTCTATGAGGCTCCTCTCCTCCCAACTATGTGACCAAAAAAGTCAAAATTCATAGCCGTTAGTCTGGTCTTGATTTCAATGCCCTCTGGCCTCTCTCTCGAAAAGAGCTTGAAAGCTGGTGCTTCTGTTTGATCTCAAAATTTTTGGACTCCAAGATGTTCTAACAGTGTCAGCAGATTGAGAGATAATAATTTTCTGCAACTTTTTCACTTTTATCCGCACATTCTTTGTTGCTGTCACTTGGCAAGCGAGCGTGTCTTTGCCCTTTGGCTCCAACTCGACTCAGCTCCCAGTCTCTCCATCTCTCTCTCTCTCGCACCTCCCTCACTTTTGAGCTCAAGTCAGTGAAGGCTGAGGATCAGGACAGCTGGGTTCAGCTCAGGCATTGAATCAATGGAGCTCTCCACTTCACTCTCTCTGCTGCTTCTCCTCTCAGGTTCGCTTCTTCCCCCATCGCTATTTGCTCAAATGGGTCTCCTCCGATTTCGCCATTCACGGCCGAGATCTTGAGCTTCACGAGCAACCTGTTCCGTGTCTCTTTCAGGAACCTTGATCTCCCTACTACTACGCGACGGCGCTTATATTTTGTTTCGCTAATTCACATTGTTCTTTGTCTATCTATTTCAGCTGTGGCAGCTCCTGGAATGGTGGTCTCCATCGGGATCAACTACGGGCAGATTGCGAACAACCTGCCGTCTCCCGAGCACGCGGTCACCCTCGTCAAGTCCATCGGGGCCACCAAGGTGAAGCTGTACGACGCGGACCCGAAGGTCCTATGCGCCTTTGCCAAGACGGGGATCGAGTTCACGGTGGGGCTCGGGAACGAGCACCTGGCCCGGATGCGGGACCCGGACCAAGCCCGGGCCTGGGTCAAGAACAAAGTCCAGCCTTTCCTTCCCGACGCCAAGATCACCTCCATAGCGGTTGGCAACGAGGTGCTCACCTCCAACAACACAGTCCTTCTCCAGAGCCTCGTACCGGTGATGGAGAACGTCCACACCGCCCTCGTCGACCTCGGCCTCGACAAGCAGGTCACCGTCACCACGGCCCACTCCCTCGCCGTTCTCGAGACTTCCTACCCACCCTCCACCGGCCGGTAAACATATCCTGCAAACTGTCAACTCTAAGCTAAACTGTTGAACTTATCTCTAGGAACCATTGTCACCATTAGGATCCTGTTTGACAATCTGGGTGGCAACAAATGTCTCTGATTGCTGACATGAAGAAAATCTGCCCATTTAGCATCTCACCGCACCGATTCGGATCGTATTGGTGACAGGTTTCGACGGGATCTACTGGGGTGCGTGACCAAGGTCCTGGACTTCCAGTACAGGACCGGGTCGCCGGTACTGATAAACGCCTACCCTTACTTCGCCTACCAGGCCAGTCCAAAGCAGGTGACATTAGACTTCGTACTGTTCCAGTCGAGCCAAGGGATCCTCGACCCATCCACCAACCTGCATTACGACAACATGTTGTTCGCCCAGATCGACGCCTTCTACTTGGCCCTTTATGCCATAGGATACAAGAACTTGACCGTTCATGTGTCGGAGACCGGCTGGCCGTCGAAAGGAGACACCAACGAGATCGGTGAAAATTATTTTCCTTCTATATTTTTCTTTAAATTGCTTCACAATACCCAAAAATCAATCTTTTCCTTCCTATATTAAGCTAGGAAGCAAGAAACTTGATTGTTTTTTTTTTTTTCCCTTTAGAAATATAGAAGTCTGCATTTTCCTTTAATATTTCATGGGAAATGTATTAATAGGCGCGACGCCGGAGAATGCGAAGAAGTACAACGGGAACCTGATCAAGATCATGTCCCAGAAGAAGGGGACACCGATGAAACCCGGCCACGATTTCAATCTGTATGTCTTCGCGCTCTTCAATGAGAACCTAAAGCCCGGGCCAATGTCGGAGAAATATTACGGCCTGTTTAATCCCGACGGGTCCGCGGTCTACTCCCTGGGAATTCCGGCGAAGGACGGTGGCAGCAACACGACAAGCTCTGGCGGCAGTGGAGGAGTCTCATCCATTTGGCCCCCACCCCCGAATGGCTACCTGTCGATCACCTCCCGCTCGGTGAGTTCTCTCTGAATCTTAATTAATTTTTGGCCGGTGTATGTCGAGTTGGAATATCCATAAAAACGGCTAATTGAAGAGGTTGAGTCGCCCTTCAATTGACAAGTCGCTGTATTGTGTTCCTTTTGGGGGCAACAGTTTGTTGGTGGGCTATGAAAGTGATTGCATATTCGATGGAGCAAATCAGATTAAGCTGAATGATTACAGATAGGCCATCGCTGAATTGTTTTATGCTTCTTGAATTCCGTTGATAGCTCTTGATTCAATCAAATTGATGATGGTGCAGTCATGTATGAACCCATGCCCATGTCCCCAGTTGTCTCCTCTTTAAAGAGCTGTGTGTGAACACGAAATGGACAACTTTCTGTGTCGCGTCTTCCATTAAAAAATGGGTTGTCCTGCACGTTGGGATCTTTTCCTCTAGAATAATATGACGGGTCGGATTATGCACGCTGCAAAGAGAATCAGGACGAGCAGTTTTCATGCTGTGCCATGGAATATTTTTGGTGCTGGTTGTAATTATACCATTATTAGATTAGAATGGTAATATTATACTTGCATAAGCATAGTTGAATTGCCTGCTCAAAATCATAATTTCTCTTTCGTGCTACATTATTTCCATTATGAGGTCATGAATGTATGGTCGATCTCTGGCCTGAAGGTTCTCGATCTTCTGATTTCAGGGAAGAGTGGACCCTGTGGGTGCATTGGTTGTACTGGGCCTGGCGCTGATTAAGCTGATCTTTTAGTGTCCATAACATATGAATTGTTGATTGATGGTTATAAAGTGTAATCAGAATTGAGCCATGTTGGAGCTGTGGAGGGTTCAAAGGCAACTAAAGGGCTGGATTGCTTATGCTGAAAGGTGGGAGTTTCGCTTCTATTCCACTTCCACTGTGGTCGTTCTTGTCTCCATATAATCCTTCTGCATTACTTAGTGTAACACGAGAGTGTAAGCATGAGAACTAGTTTTGGTCTCTATATCCGAGGAAGGCAATTGTGATTATTGCTAAAACTTCCCTCGGAGGATGCTAAGCCATTGGATCATTGGAACCTCGGTGTGGCAGGATCAACAGCATCTGGGTTCTTGCCCGAAAGAATTCAAAGAACATATTGCCAAAAAAAAAAAACCACCGAACGATTGGACAATTCATATCAAGCCGATGTATGTAGACGACAAATATCTTCACCCAGTGTGCACAGTAGACGGCCTTGCACGTGGTTCGAAAATGGAGTTTCTGGAAACTGTGGTAGTGTAGGTGTAGGGTCATTTGTGTGATGTAAGTTGGGTGGCAGAAGCAGCAGTACCACTGCTTTTTTAGGCTGGCTCTGAGCTGTTATACTTATCCTGTTGCCGTCCTCTTGCTCTTCTTTATATTGTTTGTTTTCCCCAAATTGATTTTCATTGTCCATTTTTGCAGGATGAGGTGAAGAATTCAATGTCAATTACTTGGGAACTGTGGAAGGAGTTTGGTAGAGTGTGCGTTGGCAGATGAACCGTAATTTGTAGGGTAGTGGCCCTTTTTCTTCTTCTTCTTCTTGTTGCTGTGAAGCTATGTACCTGTTTTTTCGGGTTATAGCTACCGTAATTGTAAGTACTGGTAATGTCTTCATCAATGGTTCGAGCTTCATTTTGTTAATGCACTTTTACTTACAGCTCTAATCTCTACCAGTGCAAACTCGAGGTCGTCCAAAACAATGCAGCAGATCTTATCCAGGCCAGCCTCCATCCGTGCTATGACATATAGCTATAATATCTAGGTCAGACTGCACAATAATTCTTCCATTCCCCTAAAGTTACGAATTCTACGATGGCTTCATCACGTTATGCAAAATATCGGAGCATCACAATACGTTCCAACATAGCCACAAAGAATGGGAATGGAAACCATTATGACACATCAGACCGACAAGGAAATTGTTCTTGATGATAGTAAGACTATCACAGAACAACTGCAAACACCGGATTGAAACCGACACCCTACAAGACCAACAGCTTTAATACGTATGAAAAGCCTCCAGAGCAAAACAGCCAACTGGCCGCCCGATAATTAGACGCTATGACTGCCAAAGCAGAACCCCAAAGAAAAAACATCTTTCAAGCTTTTACATACACTAGTATTACATTCTTCTAGGTTAGACCTATGGCTAGAAGCTAATAGATCCACATCCAAAATGCCCATCTACCTGAAAACAAAGCAGGTCTATCAGATCTACGAGTCCCTAATCTCCTCTGAGTCACTAGAGGTCTCTCTAAACTCCACGAATCTAATCTTCCTCACTGAAGATACTGTCATCCGATGAATCCGACGACCCTCCATCATCATCAACTGTTAGCGTATCAGACTTCCTTTTGCTCCTCAAGTCCTTTATCGCTCTTCCTTGGAGAGTCAACCTCCTGCGAATCCGTGTTCCTATATTGCCCTTAGGATAGTTGTCCCCCTGAAACTCGAGGCTTCTACTCTCGATGACCCTCAAGGTCTGCTGCTTTGAGTCCTCGTTGCCCTCGGAGTCCTGACAATCTAACCTCATTTTCCTACACGAGTTAGTCTGTAGCACAGAGGGAAAGAACAATTCAGTTTCGCCAAATCTCTCTTTAAAACACTAGGAAGCCGTAATAACACACAAAATAAAAGGGGAAACAAGCTACCAGCTCTGAGACTCTTTATCCTCACCTCCTTTCAAACTTTAGTTTCTCTAGAAATCAAAAGCATCTTAGAATCTAATGAACCATTTTTCAACAATAAAATGATATTCAACTGTCTAAACCTACCATGAAAATTAAGCCTTCATGATTGCTTAAGCCTGCAAAGCCACTTTTATGACCCAGCTATAATCAACTAGTCCAGACAAATGTTTTCTTAGAAGGTATATATAAATCATCTCGGACTTAGTTGCAAGCACCCTTTCCAACTGTAGCTGGTGAAGCATGCTACAATTATATACAAGCTCACTATGTATATTTTTCCTCACTAAAACAAGATTAAAGGACAATCACTCAATTTTATCTGTGAGAGAAGGCTATTTTGAGACCCGAGATTGACTTTGCTCAACATTACAAGGTCCCAACAATATGAAGGTAATGGCAGCTGCTCCATACCTTCGGACCACAGTCCACTAAATAAGCCCATTCATGCCGATTTCTCAAGCAATCAAGAACAGCCAGTGAGTGACTAGAATATGCATAGAGCTCTCCATTATGCTTCCAAAGAGAAGGCCAATGCTGCAGATAAGCACAAAAAATGATTGAGATAAGAATTCCATTCAGGATGATAAAAATTGAATGAGAAGCTGATGAAGCAATTAGCCATACGAAAGCAATAGTACCGGCAAAACTGAATCACAGAGTTTCTCATAGGTCATCCTCCTGCCTTTGCTCAGGATTTCATTGATCAAGCCTGCAAAGGTTACAAGGATGGATAGCACAAGATTTAAATATGAACCAGTAAGTGTTGACTCACGCAACTACAAATGCAGGTGCCTTAGTTAATTCTTCAGGAAGGGTTTCTACCTGGTAAGGAACAACAAACTGGAGGCTGATCCGTAGTAAAATCATCTTCAGAATTGCTCAAAGGAGGAGCAGGCCTGGAAAGCCGCCTAGTATTATAAGCCATATTAGAGGAAGAATGTCCACAGTTGGTGCAGTTTTTTGACAAAGAAGCATTTTTCTCGAAAGAACCTGAACGGGCTGGAGGTCCTTTTGCTTCTTTGCTAGAAGCATCTGCATTGCAAAACCTATCTTGTCTCTTCTCATCAGAAGAAGATGCTGCCCTGCTTGTCTTACTAGTTCCATTTTCCACCTCATGAGGATGAGTGCAGCTATCTTTAGGGGAGTCCTTACCTTTCCTTTTAGAAACCTGCAGATAACATCAGTTATCAGCTGGAAACACAGTAGCAGATTATTATCAACCATGTCATAACAGGCACTAAATGTGAAGCTGATATGATTGAGCAGAGGTTTCTATCAACAATCAACAATGACAAACAGCATAACAAAGTAAAAAATACAAATAGCTTAAGAGGGCCAGTCATCCAACCGAATTGTGATCTTTTGCCACTGAGCTTGAAGTTCGCTTTACATGTAGGTTTGACATAGCTTGAGGAGCCAGCTGAGGCAAGCTGGCTTGGCGGACACGAGAAACCCTGTGAGAACTGTTCAGCTCTTTGTGCAAAAGTAAGGCAAGCTGCCAAAAGAATTGTAAAATGGCCAAGTCATAAGCATTTTCAAAGATTATAAAACATTAAGAAAGAAGGATATGAGCAGGGTACACACTTCTTCATCACTTAGACCAGCAGGAGAATTAGGCACCACAGATTGATGCACTGCTGCAGCATGACCGCCTCTACAAGATGGATGAAAGGCTCTATGGTTTGATTTTCCAACCCTTGAAGATGATCCAGATGCAGCTAACCTTTTCTGTGCAGGCAAAGCACATTGACTTTGCGTACATGTAGAATCAGTAGAGTCCATTTTAGCTGAGACATTCTGTGGAATAGAAGATTTTGAAGAAGAGGAAATTGCATAACTTTTTGAGTCAGATGCATTTCCTTTTGGAACTTTAGTGTGAAAAGTCCTGCTTGAATGCAACAACGAATTTTCCCCTGTTTTCAACATTGCACCATGCTTTCCCTCATCAGTTTTCATATCACTTGAGGCATGCTCCCTGAAACCAGCAGCTACTTGATAACCAACAGGAAGTACATTCCGGCCATCAAAAGGCTTGGACTTGTTGGAGCTGGATGATTTGGAGACAACGATTGAGGTTCCTGTACAAGAAGATTTTCCAAGAGAAACTGCTACATTCTGTGTACTTGATGGTGCTGCTGCAGATACAGTAACACCTGATTTTGACAACTCTTCATCCTCAGATATTTGTTTAGGTTCTGACAAACTCTTCTGCAACATGGTTGAGCCTTCTGAGCCATTTGCCTCTTCTTTATGGTCATGAGGGTCAACAGAAAAGTCAACATCTTTTTGTCCACCACAATCACTTAATTCTCCCTCGTTTTGAGAAACATCTATTGGCTTCTTGTCATTGCATCGCAAGCTGCTTGCCATGAAATCATACCCATTGCAATTTCCAGATGTGTTTTCCATGACTTCTCCAGTAGACTTTGTGCTATCAGGTGACTTCTTCAGATAGTTTACATCAGGATGAGAAGCAGAAAGACTTTTCAAAAGCCCTCCTGAGACATCATCTACCTCAGTTTTCAAACTAAACTTTTGAGAACCAAGAGATTTGTCACTTTTTATTCCTAATGAGGCCTGATCATCCTTAATTTCAGGACTTGCATCAGCTCTACATTTTTCTGGAAGATCTAGAAGCTTGTCAGAATAACCACCATTTGAATTACCAGCAGCGCAGCTTTTTCCCTGTTACATTAAGAAAGAAACTCTATTCAGCAAATAAGTCAAGAAATATCATCTCACAAGAATAAAGTCTGTGAGACAGCAAGATACCACACTGATTCAGCCACCACATTACAATAGCACATCATAGATGCTGCAAATCATAAAAGTGTTGTAGCTTGATATGAACAAGGAAACAGTCATTAGCTGGAAAGAGCGAATAAGAACAAAGAATACTTGAGCACATCTGCATGTCAGGAACATGTAAAATCCCTACCACATGTCATCAGTGGAAGTCCCCAAAAAGATATCTGCAGCCTCATTCTTTTTGTTAGGAGAAACATGAAAAAATCAATACCAAAAATACCCAAAATTTAGTGACCACCAGTAATAGTGAGGTCAGATTCCAATTTACCATGTTCGTTTGAACTGCATATCCTGCATTATATCTTATATCGACTTTTTGACAAGCCAAAAATCAAATCTCAAGCCTGTGCATATCATTTCTATCTCAAACCAAGGACATAACAGGTAATTTATAAACTTCTATCAAATATAGACATTGTTTTCTGACAAAAATCTCACTCACTGACAAACTAGGGGTTCCACTCCATTATGACAAATTTCCACATGTACAAATGTCTAGCTGTAAAGGCTAATATGACACTTGTTAGCCATACTGCACCATAAACAGCTCAAATGGCAATTAACCAATGCACACTGAACCAGCAATGGATCTATGACCAAGAGTTACTAATATGGCAATGCTCGTGTACATATCCAACAGTCTGAAAAACACAAGAGGACATAACCAGAACAAAAGTATCACCTATAAAATATGATAAACCCATCACATTAGTTTGGGGATAAAGCATACCACTTCCATTTCAGGAATACCATTGTATCTGTCCTCCAAAGCAACTTCCTTTGCTGAAGTATTAACCACACAAACATTGTGAGGAATCCTGTCTTTGACCAGAATATCTTGACTATTACAAGTAAATTCAGCAGAGGAGCCTTCCTGCGCACACTCTGCAGCTGCAACGTCATGCTTAGGTATCTCATCAGTTTTGCTATCTGGAATACGACAATCTGACGTAGGGTCCACAGCTTCAGAGTCCCTTAAATTCCTGTTCTTGACACTCCGAATGTCAGTCTTGTAAGACTTCGCACTTCTATCTTCATAAAATTCCAACTTTTTTGCATCACTGGTAGGTGTAAACACTAGTAGTAGGAGTGAAAAAGAAAGTGGAGTCAACAAGCTAATGCAAATTTAAAGTGACCCACAACTAAGGCTTACGCCTTAATGCGGCATATAGGTTCACATCATTGGAAAAATACTTCATTGCCTGTAGTTTTATTGAAGATAACAGATTTTCAAAAATATTAAAATCATAAAATACATCAAATTACCTGTTTTCGGAGCATGTCTAGCCCTCTCATTCACATCTAAATTCTTGTCAATGATCCTAGCCTTCTTTTTTCCACTTGTATCCTTGGATGTGCCTGATTCTTCTTTCTTTCGTCTACCAGAGTATGCTACCACCGACCTATGCAAGCTTTTCTCCTTCCTCGCTCCATTCAGAGAGCATCTAACATTCACATCGCCCAACTCTGACTTTTTCACTTCCTTCGGATGTACTTTCCCATCATTATTGACATTATCACCCTTGGTTCTTGTTCTTATACATGCTGTGACAGGGTGACCCAGAATCCTCTCCTTAGGCAAAGAATACAGAACTCTAGAACCCTTACTAAAAGCATTCTCATAGTCCTCTTCAACATTAGCAGCAACCTCTTTGTCAGCATCCCAGCAAGGGAACTCCTTATACTGAAAATTAAACTTTTTGGGAACATATCCGGTGCACTTCCATAGCTGCTGGGAGAAAACCGAAGATAACCCACTGAAAAGCCCAGGGTCCCCACCTGGAATCCCTTGAATGTGCACCTTCTCCTCCATAGGCATCTCTGTCCAGATCCCAAGAGGCGGTTTCTTTGCAGGCTCATTCACAACATTATTACTGTCAATCCTCATTGTCTTGGTCGGCAATTCGACCAGAACCTGTGCAACCTCAGTCTCCTCAATATCATTCCTATTTTCTTTATTCTTACACTTGTCGCAAGAAAACAGCTCCTCCTCCTTCACATAGCGAGAGCACCGCGTGTGAACCCAGACCCCACACTCGTCGCACTTAACCATCTCCTCCCCATCATCAAAATTGACGCCACAGATACAGTCCACGATCCACGAATCATCCACCCAATCATCGGGCGGGTCCGCAGCTTGCAGCCGCTGCGACCTGCCCTTCATAATCCCGATCCTCTACGTTCTAATTCCACAATACCAGCTGAACGACCCCTCAATTCCTCGACATTAACGCAGAATAAACCCTAAATCACACTTAAAAATCTTAACTTGCCACAGGATCGGTAACGGCGCTCCTACAATGGCTTCGATGAAGGTATAGGCAAGAGAAAGAAGGTACCTCGAAGCTGAGCAGCGGCACCAGGGATTTTGGCGGCGATTCCGTCGCTACCCTGATGAGGAGAGAGAATCGGTCCAGAATTGGCGGCAGGGATTGAGACAATGAAGAGATGAGAGAGAGGGCTTACACCGAATCCCGGCAGAGTCTGCAAGTGGCGAGATCTCTTAACCCCACCCTCACGAACGAAAATGGCTTCCTTCCTTCTCCTTTTCTCCTCCTCTTCCTTCCTCGGAACAGAAAATCGCAATGGAGAGGGTTCTTGGCGTCCGTTGAAGCTAGGGCGCCCTAACCTCGAACCAGATCAGCTCGGCTCGGTTCGGTTCGGACCGGACGTAAACACCGTTTCTGTAGAGAGCGAGCCGGGCTTCTTGAGCTGGCAAAGTACAGGCCCATGGGCCCGGGAAACTGGACCTTGTTGAGCCCGTCCAGCACTTTGATGCTGAGATGTCTGAAGGACAGCGGAAGTCGTACTTAATCAGATGGCTTCTTCAATTTGCACTCTCGAAGAGTCATTGCACTGATTTTTCCGATAAATCACAGCGGGGTTCATTTTATCTTATCAGTTGAAGCTTCACGGAGAGCTCATCTCTCTGGCAAATTCATGCCACGAAAATGTAACATTCCGATGAGAAGAGCACACCTTAGGACACATGAAACATGTTTATGAAGGTAATCTCCTAAGTTGGATCTCGGGTTCGAGCCTGGTGAATCGAGAAAAAATGTATGGTAGAAAGATTTTTACCCATTTGAGGATCCATTCAACTCGAACCCATATGTATAAATACTTGTATAGATAACTCAAATACCACTTAATGCAAACTCATTACATTTCTAAATACGATCAAAATGGTGCATAAAAGAAAGGGGCATGGTGCTCTTTCTTGGAATGTCTAAAGGCAAGTTTATCGTTTGGAATAAGCGTCAACAGAATCGCCCAAAAAGGTTGTGACAGAAAAGCAAGGGCGAGCTTGTCCCAAGCTTCGTTGTCACTTGGTGAAAGGTAAGCGATGGGTGAGGGCTTCATGTTTCGTCCTGGGGCAGGTAATTAACACTATCGGGAAAATAGGTACCGGTTGTTTCGACGCCTCAGCCGTGCGATAAGGTTCACTAGATCGACTCTTGACGGTTTGCGCGTGAATTATGTGCTTCCAATTACAATTCACTATCTACAGTCGGTGATTCGGTGGCGATCTGCTATGAGAAGCACGGTTGGTGGGGGGCCCACCGGTGTCTGAGCAACGACAGCATCGTCCTAGATGCCGAGCATTGAATCTGCAACGCGACGTTCAATTAGGTACATATGGTACCGGTGAGATGTTAAAAGCTGTGGGGAGATAGATTGGTAGGACACTGGCAGAGAGCTGATGAGTGAATGAGAAGTGGTTGCCCCGTCACTTGTCAGCCCAAGTAAATCGAGAATGGTCATCGGGACAAGGAATTCTGGCGGGAGTTCAGCCACCATAACTCGAGATCGTATGTGAGCGGAATAAGTAGATGAAGCTTTCAGTGCTACCGGACAGGCAGCCTCGGCCTAGTCGTGTCCGCGGGATACAGCCCGTTAAGCGATCAAATTGTTCACCACAAGCTGCTGACTATGGCACGGTGTGTGACACAATCAAATTACGTTTAATTTGTAATTATTCTTCGAAGTGTATATGCGTGTGTACATATATGACCATTCTCGATGGGGGATGGTGTGCATACATACATACATATATAAGTACCCCATAAAAAAATACACATGCAAATACAGAATATTAATCCAAAAAATTTATAAAAATATCATTTTTTTAAAAAATATGTCATATACTATCTTTAAATTTAATACATTCTTATATGTTTATTCTTGAAATAGATTAATTATAGAGAGAGTATATCTCTTATTTACTAATTTTTTTTTCTAATTATAAAACTTAAATTTAAAATATTATCTGAAAAAAACCAACTTAGTTATATAAATATTTTTTTCCCTTTTATTCAGAGCTTTATAATTCCATTAATATTAATTTTTTTTCTTCCGTTAATTGAATGAACACTTTCTAGAAAAAGAAAATTATGAACATTTACTCGATGAACAAAAAAAATACTCCTTTCTTTTGGCTTATGAAACACGTGATGAAAGACTTTCGGGTACACTTTGTTTGCCCACTCCTAGATCGTATAACCTTTTAATATTTGATTAATTTTGGTACCTATTATCGCACATTTAAAAAGTCTAATGATTTAAGTTGAATCAATTAACTTGAATTATGCAACGAAATATACATGTGTATAAGTCGTAAAGGAGTTAGATTTATATATCTATTAGATAGTAAGGAGTTAAAGAAAAATAATGTTTAGAATAAGAACTAAGTTTATAATCTCTTTATTTAGATAGAAGATGATAATGATAATTTGATCAATACATACACGCTATCCGTGCGAATTTTGTGGTTCTTTGATCGGTTGGCAAAAGGGGGAATCTTTTCCGTGTTGATTTTGATTTCTCACCTTATGATAATGTTTGTTTGTTGCGAGTCCGTGACATTTTCTGACATTTTCCCGCTGTCTAGCGACACCATTCGATCTTTCAAGGATAAAAATCTCATTCGAAGGTCGTAGAAAAGGGGGAAACAATACAGCCTCTGATTATGTCATATTCATATGATGAGCAAGGCTCCATTGGATCAAGAAAAGGGTCAGCCACATTTGACCCTCGGACCAGCCACACTCAGTCTAGAAGATCATCGACGGACCTATAGACCAACTTGACAGACCCATCGAAACCGATACCCACATGAGAACGAGCCTAAACCAATAGATCGAGCTAGGCACGCATCGTGTACCCTCCTATGGGGACCCCGAAAGCTCAGTGGGCTTCAGCACCATCATCTCCTCCTCCATCTGCTTTCTTTGTCGTCGAGGTGATTGCGCAATGCAACACCCACTAAACACCAAGCGAGAAGAGAGAGAAGGCACGAGACACTTACAGAGCAGAAACTAACGGGGTAAAGGGTGGCTTGAGAGGTAGCTTTCATGGATAGTTCAAGGCCATCTGTCACATTTTGAAGATGGAGGCCTCTCCTCCTCCTCCTCCTCCTCCTCCAAGCCAGTAATATTCCCCAAATCATGCACTATGTGGTCCAAATTCTGTAGGCTCATTTTCTCGGTAAGAGAACTCCTACTAGAGATCAGACTCAACCGGGTACAGATTCCGATCCACGAGACCACCATATAGTCCATTCGTCTCACTGTGTGAAATGAATCGACTAGATCTAGCTAAAGCTCTCAGCCCGACGCTCGTGCAGAGCTCTAGCTAGCTGACACCAAAATGGTGAAAGTGTTGAAAGAAACCTTTCCACTGAATGAATAGATTGGATTCCATGAATAAGAGGAGAATTAAAATCTACGAGTGAGATTCCACGTATCAATGGATCTAACCATGTATTGTTAATAGAATCGATTGTGTATAACCTAATGACGTTCTAATCATATTGTACCATGTGTGTTCTCTACTCCAGCTATCCTACCGATCATGTGAGTGCATTAGGTCCTCGATTGGCGCCTAGACTTCTCATGAAATTTTGGGCCCTCTTTGGTGTATTTTTCCCTGTCCTACCACGCCATTATAAATCATGATGACTTCAATGGCCCTTTTACGCACACCTTCCTTGTCTTCTATCTCTGATCTTTCCTTTCGTCCTCTGTTTCCCTCTCGATCTCCCTCATCACTCTGCATTCTGCAGTCAGTTCCAGTACGCTGGGCTTTTCCTTTTTCGACTCCGGTTCAAGAGAAGTAATGCATCATTAAAGAGTCTCGACGAACAGTGGGTTCCGATCCATTGGTTCTGCTTCTGATGCCACAGGACATGAATCTGTCCATAAATGGTCAGTCCCGGGTGCCTCCTGGCTTCAGGTTCCACCCGACCGAAGAGGAGCTCCTCCACTATTACCTGAGGAAGAAGGTGGCACAGGAGAAGATCGATCTCGATGTGATCCGCGAAGTCGATCTCAATAAGCTCGAGCCATGGGACATCCAAGGTGCTGAACACATATCCACCCCCTCTCATTCAGTCACTTTTGAATGCCCTTTTTCCTGTTCTTATGCTTCTGTTCTACTTCTCTGGCCGTTTAGAGGAGTGTAGGATAGGGTCGAGCCCGCAGAGCGATTGGTACTTCTTCAGCCACAAGGACAAGAAGTACCCGACGGGGACTCGAACGAACCGGGCCACTGCTGCCGGATTCTGGAAGGCGACCGGGCGGGACAAGACAATCTACAGCGGGTTCAGGAGAATTGGTCTGAGGAAGACCTTGGTGTTTTACAAGGGACGGGCTCCGCACGGGCAGAAGTCGGACTGGATCATGCACGAGTACCGATTGGATGAGACCCCGATCGCCGATCAGAGCGTAAGCCATCTGAATCCCTCTCTCTTCTATGTCCGACAACACTGCTACGTCGGGAAGCAAATCACTAAGTCGGTTGGCCTGAGCATATATTCCTAGTTTCCGACAGAACAAGCAATTACAACTTTTAACAACATCCTAATGTATGTGCGTATGTGATGGTCATGTGGGAAATGGATGTTATTAGTCAACATTCGTGTTTTTTCAACTATATGTTAAAGATAAATTTCTATTAATTATATATATATAATTCCCAAAACTCGACTCTAAAACCTTATAAAGGGAATTAGCATTGAACTAATCCAAACAACCTATTAATAAGTATAGTCTTTCAATTAATCATGCTATGTATTTGGACTTTGTACGGTAAAAAAAGTGATCTCTACATAATTCTCATAATTAATTGATATTCCTTTTTCCCCCCAAAGCGTCTAAAAGTGAATTAATTCACATTGTTAAAAGGAAAAAAATTATAATAGAAGTTTCACATTCTTTTTACTTAAATTATTTATATTTTAAAATAATTATTTTAATCCTATAAATTTTATTATGTAATATAATTTAATTTTATGTAACATTTTTATGATGCCATATGACATGGCATGTCGATAAATTTTTTATCAGTCATCAAAACACATCAACTGAATGTTGCTACATTGACTTGCCATATCAACTATTTATCGATATATCATAATATTATATCAGTAAATAACTGACACGTCAACGCACCGTTAGAATTATTACTCAAATATATTATGGAATTAAATATATATGGCTAAAATAGATATTTTAAAATATATAAATTTAAATACAAAAAATAAAAATATTAAATTTTCATTGTAATGATCTTATTTAATATATCTTATTATTTACATTTATTAAATTTATGAACATAAGTCAATATACACCCAACAAAGATATACATACATATATATATTTATAAGAAGAATACATCTTGTGCTAAAATGTATAATTAATTGAAAGCTGACTCTTGAGTTAGGTTCTGAATCCTTCGGTTGATCAGTCGAGTTCCGAGGAAGGTTGGGCAATTTGTCGAGTCTTTCGGAAGAAGAACTACTTGCTGAAAACCCCAGACCACAGCTCGAAGAGCTCGGCATCCACCTCCATGGACTCAAAGCTCCTTCAAACCCTCAATCCTACAGACAACGCCGGTCATAACAACATAACCAGCGACAACCCCAGCAGTGTCCTGGACCAGATTCTCCTCCACAAGGGAAGGAACAAGACATTAGAGATCGAAACTGACAGAGCCAGTCTGCCCGTTGCAGCCAATCAAACCGATGTCTGCGACACCGACTTGGTCTCCAGCGTCGAGCTTATCCCCCCACTGTCATTCAGTCAACACGAATGGTTTGTGAACCTCCCGGGACTGGAGTGCCCAACAGCCCTCCCGTCGATCTTCCACACACCATCACTCGATCATTGGCTTGAGCCGATGGATGAGCTGACTTATCATCATCAAGATCAGTCGACACGGCCAGTGATGGCTGGAGACTGGGCTGCCTTTGACCAGCTCGTGGCTTCCCAGCTTAACGGTGAAGCTGAGACGCCGAGCAGCTTGGCCTTCGGGCTCCAGCTAGCTGATGAAGAAGAGGAGGAGGAGGAGGAGGAAGACGACCACAAAGAGCCCACCACCTTAATGCCAAGGCTTGGGACAAACCGATCGGATGATCAGACTCTCCAGGCGTACAACACAAATGAGGGTGCTGATTTCTGGAGCTTCATCAAGTCTTCCTCGCTGCCACTGTCGGACCCTTTACACCACTTATCGGTATAATCAAACGATGGAAGTGTTCACGATCCTGTAGCAGAAGCTTGAAGGGTCAAAGTCACAGCTAATAAAGCCCTAATGTATACGTAGGCATTTCAAAGGCACACAGTCACTTGGATACTACAATAGACCGCATTATCACCAGATGAATCTCAACTAGTTAGCCAGTTGATAGGCACATATATGTTATGACTATGAGTTTTATAAAATATTTATGTTTTCACACTGTTTTCTTTCAACCGACGAGGTTCACAACCCATCATATCTTATTGTATATGGCGATGATCCGACTAAGATAATTACGTAATCGTGTCTGTCGACAAACTGCAACCATTCATACACCTTTTTTCTAACAGACAGGTAAAACCAATCAATCTATCTACCATCCAAAACTCGATGCCTACCGACGTGTGTGTTTTGCATATGATCGGTAATGGTAGTTATGTCAATTCGTCACCCGCACTGAAAAGATTGAGAATACATGTTAATGATGGTGAGTTAGATCATCGCTTACCTCAGAGAAGGGGGAACAAAAAGGGAGACATTATCCCCAAATTAATTACATTCAGTGCATCAACTAATTGGCCTTTTCGGGTCACACAGTTGAGATGTCATTTTCTCAACTAGGGAAAAATTGTCCGCAGGTGCATCATCGGGTATTCAACAGCTCAATGAATGAATACCGATTACTCCATTTTCGAGACCGGTTGAATTCGAGACAATTTTCAAGATAAAGAGATAGCCGAATCATAACAACCGATCCATACTCACTGTGGGAGAATTTCTTCTTCTTTTTTTTTTAATTTTATGTATTATCAGTCAATCCGTTAAATGTGTGATATCGCCTGTGGAATGCTTTTCCTTTTCTCACCTAACGGACGCACCCATAAAGCTATAAAAGGACATGGCAAAGGCAGCTCCCTTTTAGGAATTTGCTAAGACGGATTCTTTAACAGATCGAGGGACGGGACAAAACATATCAATGTTCCAATCGATCTCTGTCGTTTTCCTATTTGCTCGTTCACTGGCAGATATTAATGTGGAGAGCGAATGTCCGTGTCGAGGGTTCCCGTAGTTGTCAGTCGCCCATTTAATAATAGTTTGGACAGACTGATTTGAAGAGAAGGCCAAGCGAGGAAAGCTCAAGAAGAGGCTGATCCTCCTCCAAATTTATCTGTTTCCTTTCACGTCTGACAGAGAAGTTCTTGCTAGTGAAGAGATGGAGATGCGTAGACGAAAATCGTACTCCATGGGGGGAGGGAGCGGCTCGGCACACCTTTAGACCGGTCTTGATCCGAACATTAGAGGTATTGGATTAGATTAGATGACTATAAGTAGAATCCTGATGATGAATGGAATCTCTTATTAAAAAATTAAATAAAAAAGTATTAGCGTATAATAGATTATGTACCACTATCTTATTAACTTAAACTTTTTTGTTACATATGAACTTATCACTCTTATAAATCCGGTTAATTTTCTACATGGTATTAGAGTATGTTATTGTATTGACTCATACCTCACCAAAATTCAAAACCAAAAGGAGGGTTGAGCTTAACTGTTAATAACCCTGATACTGAAAGAGAAATACTCAGCTCATAGTAATTATTGAGATCAATAGTCCGACTGATTATTGAATTAGTTAACTTTTCTATCAAGTACGAAAGAGTATACACAGCTCGTTGATAGTTATTGAGGATACGTGGCACATATATATCAAGTTACCACGTGAGAACATATATTGAAATATGGAAATTCATACCAAAAAATTAAATAAAAAAACTTAACTTACCTTTTTGAATTAAATATAAATTTATCACTCTTATAAACCCGATAAATTTTCTAGAAATTCCATCTCTATCTTTCTCTGTTAACTGGGGAAAAAAGGTAGCATTTATTAACGGGGGTTGAGTCCTCGTGAAGTTATAGAACGCATTGAGTCTTTCAAGGCCTAGTATAGTGCAAATCAAAACAAAACTAATGAGTTAACTTGTATCTTGCTCTCTGAAGGCCCAATCCAATCTTCCAGGAGCCCTGATGAACCCTCAAGTAATGAAAGTGAAAATCGAAAGATATCTCTCCGTCGGACTTACATGTCTCACTTAACAATAAAAATAAGGCGATATAAGCTCGTGTCTGGGCTCTAAAAGATGAAGTTTTACCATGATGAATCGATATTACTTGAATTTTGATTAGGTACAATTCATAGGTGTCTAGTTACCTGTGAATGCACATCCGAAAACATTCTTGTGTCAAGGTCTCCCTATTTGAGTTGGGGTTGCTTTCTCTCTAAATGACACCGCCTAGGAAACTCAGTTTTTTTGAGTGATCCAAAGGTGAGAATCATAGTTTTTAAAACCGGACCGGGTCGGGAACCGGTGTAGGCATGGGTTCATGGGTCAGACCGGGGGTT
>CXYZ01009481.1:3158423-3196560 GCA_900006705.1 Sonneratia caseolaris | reverse complement strand
TAAATATAAGTTTAGTAAAATAAAATAGGTACATTACAATATGTTTTTGTTTTTGTTTTAATTTTAAGTCGGTTGATTTTCTCATAGGTTCAATTGGGTTCACCGGTCGGACCGGGAACCGGCCGGTTCAATCGGATTTTTTCTCTTTTAATATGCAATTGGGTTTTTTGAAGGAACCGGACCGGGTGAGTGGCCGGTTCCCGGTTGAACCGGTCGAACCGGCCGGCCCGGTCCAGTTTTTAAAACTATGGTGAGAATACATCTGAAGTGGAGCAACTGAGAATCGACTGGGACAATAGACTGAAGCTGCAACGTGATGGTGTATAGGATGTCCTCTCTGCACCAGAACACATTAGGGGGCCATTGGACGCCCTACAATGCATCAAAATGCTCTGGATGGGCTGGCGTCTACAGTCATATAATCACCTCATAGCTGCAAGACAGAACTCATATCCCTCAGTTTTTCCATCTGAGCACTTTTCATGCTACGTTTCTTTCACTGCAAGTTCGATATTCATATGCTACATCTGCTGTCGCACTGCATGATAATAGATCATCTGCAATAACCACGATTAGCTTTTATACATTATAGGAAGCACGTAAACTGGTACGTTTCTGCTGGGGCACAGAGCGAAAAGGTTTGTAGTGTATTCATGAGCTAATGTAGCTTCATAACAAGTTCATTGCTGCAATGATTCCGGACCTGCAAATCATTTCCTCTGAGACAACTTGATTGAAAGCTAACTGCAATGCTAGTGTCTGGCAGATTGCCACCCTACTGTCCATTCTACTCTTGCATTATGTATGCCCAACTCCCCAGAGAGCTCAAGAACATCATTTAAACTGCACATAATCTCATTCAGCGTTCTATTGCATAAACTATGTAATCGCATAGTTGAAATGTTGAGCAAAACCAACATGTGAACTCATAACTGGTAAAAAAAACAGAAACTTCATTAACCATTTCCGTTTCAGCCACGTAAAAGCATGTTATTTGCAGCTAAGATATCTTACTATTGCGGGGACAAGCTCGTGCAGAGCTTACAAAGGCGGCAAATAGAACAACTATAACTATGCCTCAGCTACAGATCGGGCATAGAACCAACCCGTTCTCATTACATTCGCTGCACCTCACCACAACGGTCCCAATGCTACTTCTCCTCCCTCCTTCTACATCTTCTGCCTCTTGCTCGCCTTCTTCACCCTTCAAGACCACAACTTTGCAGCTCCCGCTGCATCGGAAACAGGGCAGGAATCTCACACCCCCGCATCCATCACACAGCATCCCGACTTTACCCTTTGGTAAGCCCTCGAGCAGCTCTGCCAGTTTTCCATCATCTGCTATCCTCAACATTTCCTCTGCCCCGCCAATGTACCTCCCCCTCACGAAAACCCTAGGTGGAACCAACAGTTCCTTCCCTTTCCCCCTCATCAGCTCCTGCAGCTCATCCCTGAACCCGCAATGCATTGAGACATCCCTCTCGCACACGGCCACTCCGAGGCTCTCTATTGCAGATCTGACGGAGTTGCAGGCCTCAAACGTGGCCCTGATTCCCCTCAGGGTCGTCGTGTAGAGGACTACTCTGTTCTCCCCGTTTGGCGGGCAGAGAAACTCGAATTTCTCCAGGGCTCCAGACTTGGGGTTTCCGAAATTCGGGTTGCAGTTCTCTTTCTTTGGGAAATTCGGGCCCTTGAGCTTGGGCGGTGGAAGCGGGAGCGGGAGAGGAGAGAAGCGGAAGCTGTCAGCAGTGTCGAGACCCGCCATGAGCTCCCATGAATTGATCACCTCGGGCTCGGGCCGGGCAGGGCAGAGCTCGGATTCGGGCCGCACGGGCCTGAGTGGCCTCGGATCTGAGAGCGGGGAGGGGAAGATAGACCCAAGGGTGAAGCGGGCGGGAGGAGTCGGCGGTGTCGTGGCTGACTGAGGTGCGTCCATGGAGAGGAGGCCGTAGGTGGTCGAGGTGAGGGAGACAATGTGGTGGCTCAGTGCGGCGCTGCCGAGCTGTGGGAACTCGTCCTCGTGGCTCAGCAAACTCGACGAGACGCAGCCCATTTTGCTTGATCGGTCTTCGAGCAGACAAAATTAGCAACTTTCTGTCGTCTTCCTCTGCCAGAAAACTAGAACTCCTCCCTTTGTGATAGAGAGAGAGAGAGAGAGAGAGAGAGAGAGAGAGAGAGAGAGAGAGAGAGAGAAGGCGAACTTGAAGCTGAAGCAAAGGAGGGAAGCAAGAAGAACAACTTCGATAAAGGAGACGACTTTCAGTTTCAGGAGGTGAGATTCGACCCAGTTCAAATAAATTAAAGGGAAAGCAGGAGGAAGAAGAAGCAATGATTTTAATTTTACTTTGGAATCTTTGGAAAGAGAAAGGAAGTGAGGAACACTGCGTTGGCTTCGTTCAATTTTCAAATCAACGCCGCAGAAGCGCAGACGGAGGTGGTGCGTGGGAGGAGAGAGAAACAGCGGTAAATGAAATTTTAAATTCATTGTCAGGAGCTGAATTCAATGCCGTGATGACGGGCCCACGTTCGGGCTTTACGGGCCTAGCCCATATTTAGACAAAAGGCCCACAATTGGACAAATGACCCCATTGCCTTTAGTGTACTTTAAGACTCAAAGACACTGTTTCACGGTTATCTTTCCTAAAGAATTTGACTGTTTATCTTCTTATTTCTGAACAATAGACAGGTCAACAGAGTGGTATAAGCTCAGCATTAAATCAACAAATTACAGAAACAAAATGAATAAACAGTTCTTAAAGCCCCTTGCAACTTGCAAGTTCATATTCAGCTGTCTAAGTACTGAGGGTTCACAGTTCATATTACCCCCAAAATGATCCTCTTCCAGCCATTGCCTCGTATTCGTGCGGTGACAGACAAAAGAAAGTCATGGAATCGCATGATATCAAGGATTTACACATTACCAAACCCCTTTCAAGGTAAGCTGCACATCAGGTCCGATCACTAGGGGATGATTCTTGAGTGCTCATTGAGCCGAGGCACAGGGCTTCAGCCAGTGGTCCACCAGGGTTCATCCAATGGGGCTTTGGCTCGGCTCTCCCGTCACACTCCTGAGCACTGTTGGCATTGTCGGGTCCAACTCCGAGGCCCATTATTTCCCCAATGCTCTCCCTTTCATCATCTTCACCTTCCTCTCCTACTCCTCTTCCACCAAAAATGGCCAGACTAAGAGATGAAGTTGGCAACTTTTTGGACAGGGAAGCAGAATCCTCCAGCCAGTTATGACCTTCTGAAGAAGCCATTCCAAGTAACAAGCTGCACTGGTCATTAACAAGGCAGCCTCCTCCTCCTCGAGCTTGCATGTCAGGCTCATAAGGGGTCAGAGACGCGCATCGTTGATGTTGTTGCTGCTCAGGTTGGTGCTGCCACTCTACTTGGCCTGGATTGGGAAGTGCAATTACTTCTCCTTTCATAAACCATTCGAGGGACCTTCAGGGACAATTAAGTTCACGCATTAAAATTAGCAAATTAGTTTAGAATAAGCATGCAAAAAGGGAAAAAATACAATTCATTAGGGTAAGGGGTAGAGACAAAAGGTGGCATTTATTGGCAAGAAACAAGAAGACAAAAGGATTTGCAGTGTCAAATTCAATGAGTTTGGATAAGCCAAAAAAAAAAAAAAGATGCAACAAATTTATTTTAAATTAAAAAAAGGAGAGAGAAAGGATATGGAAGACGCGGATTAGAGCTGCTTATGCAAGAATTTAGGGACCTCTATGTTGTGCTGTGTACAATTAACAGTTAAAATTTGACTTATATTAGAATTCGGAAAATAATCAATCAACTTATGCACCAAAAACCTCGGATTTTCCCTTTAGCTATCAATTTGCTTTTCCTCTTAAAACTTAATTGCTTATGTATTGAGATTTTATGAATTTTCAGGATATTTCCAGCATCAAAAGAAGGATTAAAAGATATTCTTTTATCAGAAGAAAACTGGAAGTTTCTAGTTTGAGAGCATTAGAGAATGAACTAAAACTGCTTCTTTTGATAAAAAAGAAAACTGGCATTAGTTACTTAGAACTACATAACAAGAGAAAAAAATTCTGGGAAAACGTGAACATTGAAGTAGTACACATTGAAGAAAGCAGGATATTTTGCATTCTGCAAACAGCTGTGATTTTAGAAACAGGAATCACCAAAAACTTTTACCAGGACAACAAACTACTTGTGAACTGCGAAAAATTGTCGTCCCCTACCCATAGTGCAGCGGATAAATGGTAAGAATTAAGAGAGAAAATCGACACTGTACATATATGTGAAGCAGATCTAACAACTTCCTTCTCAGAAAAGCGACTCTAGGAATTCTTCATCACCACTCACCTAGGAATAGCGGAGCCCGCAGCATGAAGGAACTCTCTGTGGGCCTGGTAAGGTGCTAGATGAGTTAGATATTCCTGACCAGTAACGGAGGAAGCAACGAAGTTTGAATCTCTAGATTGCATAAGCGGCTTATTGACATTGTTATTGCTGAGGAATTCCACAGGCTTTCTTGAACGGGGACGGTTCTTGTGAGAGTGACGCTCGCAGTACTTCTGGTGCGGCGCCACATCCCTGGAGCACCTCCATTTCTTCCCGTCCGTTCTCTTGCATCTCCATGGCTCCGGATCTGAGGATGATGAACCTGAAATCCCTGAGAACAACAGGGAAGAATCCATCGTTATTATCTCATCCTTCACATGCAAAGTAACAAGAATCTAGGACATTGCCCGTTTTCATTTCTTCGTATTGAACATGGATTCCCGAAGCAGTAATTCTGTCCGGGAGAGAGGGGGAACTTACGGGTTGTGCTGAGAGTGGTGTTTGATTTCAGGGGTAAGAGGAGCTGAGGAGGCACAGGAATAGAAGCCACCAAGTACTTGAAGATCAATTTTTGCTTCTCCAGCTCATCCATCTGTGCGAGTGTGAAAGCTGTCGCCCTTGAACTCCCCGTCATCCCTCCTAAAAATGCAATCTTTCATTAGATAAAACTAACCAAAAGGGTCATCTTTTATTAACCAAAACATCAAGAATTTTCACTGAGAGATTTTCCAGATTGTGTTGGAACTCACAGATAAAACTACATAAATCATGAGAAGGGTCTAATTTTTTTTTAGTGAGGAGGTTTTTTTTTTTTACCTGGCAAGGGAGAGGAGGTACTGGGAAACAAAATATCAGTACGAGCAGCAGTTGCAGTTTCAGTTGTTGCAGCAGCAGAGTTGAAGGGAAGAAAAGACTTTGTCAAAGCAGCAGCTTCAGCAGAAGAAATGGCAGAACCGCCACTTCCTCCTTCAAAATCTCCGAAACCAAACCCACCTCCCGTTTCCATCAATTTCATGTCCCCGCCATGAAACACAAGATTCAAACCCGACCCAACAAAACTTTACAAATGCAGATGGTCCTCAACCTACTCTTTTTTCTTCTGTGATGGCTGAGAGGTAGGATCCAATCAGAAACTTAGAACCGAAAGGTTCACATAAGAGAGCTTCATCATGCTGTTCTGAGACGGTGCCGCCTTTTTGAGCAATAGAAAATAATATGTCGAGGATTTTTGAGGGGCGGAGAGGTTGATGTGCTTTTGCTTCCTTAGCTTCCAACATTCACAGCCCTTCACGAATACGACAACCCCATAAAACTCTCTCTCCCACTCCCCCACTCTCTATCTCTCTCTTCTCCTCTCTGTGTAAGTGTCAAGGGAACGGATTGTGACACCATGAGGACACCTTTCTCACACCCGTCAAGTCTCCTTAACTCTGTCAAAGAACTCCTTCACTCACTTTGTATTTTTGTTTCTTCTGCCTATATGCTCTGATATGGCCAATTCCTTTTCCTTCACCAGTCATATTCAAGGGGGGAAATTCTTAGAGGAACTACTGCAAAGCTCTCCATCCACCGCTAGATTAGAGGAGCTGCGCTAATGTAACTCACACTCGCATCCAACTCTAAGATAAGATTGAGACTCATATATGTCGATGTTTCTCCGAGGGAAGAACTACTCAACACGGATATGTGCATCCAAAATGAGGCATTGCTTCTCACTTGCAAACAATGACACAAAGTCATCAGTCAAAGAATGGTGGTTGTGGTTATCCAAATCAAATTACAATTAAATGTGTAGATGGGACTCCGCTGTAAATTTAAATTTTCAATCTCTTACCGTATTCGGATGGTCGCTTTGACTTTTTATCTCCCACGCGACAGTGGGAGTCTTGACCAGGCTGACGGACGTTCGTCGGCAGGCTTTTCTCCGGTCTCCGGCGGTTTGACCGCCGACGGGCCTCCATCAATAAACGTTTCGTGCCCCGGTATGTTACGCCGTTAAGAAGCGGAAGCAGTAAGGGCTCCCAAGAGGCATCGGGAGTCGTAATGATAGAGAGAGAAAGACAGGGCCCACTTCGACTTTCGTGCGTGAGAGAGAGAGAGAGAGAGAGAGAGGAGGAATTGAAGTGGGTACCATTGAATTAATGTGGTATTTGAGATATTATGATTAAATATTCCTCAAATTTTATAAATAAAATTTTTTGTTTTTTATTATCATTTGATAATTTAATTTAATTTAATTATTTTTTAAAAAATATTAAATGATTTATATGGGGAAATAAAGAAGGGACCACTGGCTTGGGGCTTCCCGTTTGATGCGACGCACCAACTGAATTTTCATTACATGTGGCTTTATCACTTGTTTTAATTTCGAATGGCATTGTCATTCCTACGAAAAAGGGAATTCGTCTAAGGCCCGACGGAACAATAATCTCTCTGGAAATCAAGGATCCAACAAACTGCTTCCTCTTATAGAGGACAATCTAAATCGACATTGGGCGATGTCCTCCACCCTTTTAAGAGTCTTGAGCCATTAGATCCGGTGGTTGGGGGTCTTCATGGTGAGGGCTCTTCTCTCAATCTGCCGGAGCCATAGAAGAACGAGCAGTCCTCCAGCAAAGTGATGCATCGAGTTCTTCATGGACCCGAACCCCTGTGGATGGAGCAATCTGGCAGCCGAGAGAGTTGGAGGAGGCCTGGCGCCTCTTCGATGCTATGGCTCACATCTACAATGAGAAGAAATGAGATCAGAAATTCTTCAACATTGACATTCCACCAGGAAGGACGAAAATGTCAGAGACTGAGAGTAACTACTACTACTGGCAAGAAGAAGGAAAGAAAGCGCCCCTACAACCACCTGTTCAACAGGTCAACCAGAAACAAATGAGAGCTGTGATTATGAAGACGTCAAGATGCTTGCCGATTACACTTCATAACATCATAAGGAGAAATCCATGGGTAAACGAGTGTGCATTTTAACCAATGACAATGGACGTAATGAGTAGCATATGACATGAAATTGCAGAATACCAGGCGACGAGAGGCGGGAGCAAGGCTATGCAATCAGAAAAGGAAGATACTGCTGTGAGTAGATTACCTTAGCTCGGCCCATCGGTTCGTCACTTTCAGGGTGCTTGTACCCGGAATTGGGAGACCAGACCGAGTTGGCACTATATCTGGCAACTTTATCTTTCGGCTATGACATAAACATGCAATTTGGAGATTCTTAAATTAGCAAATATATGAGGCAACAAGAAAGTAACCAAACAAAGAGCAATCCATGCCAAACGCGCAACGATAAGAAACAGCAGGAGCAATTCACACCAAATGAAAAGACTGAAACTTTAGCATACCTCGGGCCTTGCAAAAGCAAGGACTCACGGACAAGTAACAAAAATCATGTCAAGCAATGTCATGCTAGCAGAAGAGTCATTGAAGCCCGGTTGTCTGTCTGAAAAACAAAAGTTCATGAGCCTTCGGTGTCTGTCCGCATCCTCCCACTAAACAGGTAAAAGCTTCCATGGAACCTGAACAACTCGGAAATAAAAACTTTGCTCGACTTGGGAATCAACACCGTTGATACATAGGATAAGAAGCGAACAACTTATCGTCACCGTTGTTTTTCGCGATTGAAGGCATGGAAAGTCATGCAACTAGGCACGTTTGCTTTGTCCCAATACAGTGAACAATAAATGGTCCAATATGAGATCAACCACCGATATGTGTAAATAACATAAGACAAAAAAATCCAAACTTGCTAGAAAAGAATTGTGACAGCTATCATATTTTACTTAAATAAAATGAACATCATGTAAATTTGATAGCCAGGCAGAAAACAGTCTGATAAAAAGGCCAGTATAGAGTATAAACCATTTAAAAATTTTTGCACTAAGTTGAACTCCAAAATCAATTCCTCCGCCCATTATCTTATAGACCAAGATTAGTCTATCAACCAGCACCGCCAAAGTATAATAACCTCTCTTCCAAGAAAATTCATGTCTAACATTAATAGAGTCGATGTGGCGCACAGATGCAGAAACCATTTCCAGATATTATTGCACGACTGAGGAACAGTACATACAGATATGATACTATTGAATTTGCACAGACATGACATTGTTATCTACTGAGAGAAGTACTTCGGGTGGTCAAAATTACAAAATTTAGAAATACCAAAAACAAGTATGCTAACTATGCATAAGTCAATTGAACTAGAAAACCCCAGCAAATGCCTAATCATTTGCTCAAGACTTCCCATCCAACAACTGTAGATGCTGCTGCAATAGCTGCAAGCACAGAGCTTTAGGATCATTTCTTACAACTCAAACTCATCTTCCAGCTTCAATGCTTCAGCCACAGCCTCTTCCTCCTCATCATCGATCATAAAGTAAGGATTATGTACCTCCGGCCTGAACTTGTACCCAGTGAATACATAGAAAGCCAAAGTAGCTAGCTCAGCTGCCACCACACTTCTCCAGAGATACTTGTATGAAATGATTGTCTCAAAAGCAGAGACCACAACTCGAGTAAAGTAGATATAGCAAATAACCAAAATGTAATACTGCCTGAACAGGGTCAGCTTCATCAGGTTCACTGCCGCCTTCCCATCTATACGGGCAGCCTCGCGTAAGTTCTTAATTGACCAAACAATCGGGAACAGGACAGCACAGCAGCAAACCACATCCACCAGCAAAAACACCTGCTTCCAAGCAAATCCATCCTGACCAGATGGTCCAGTCTCATCAATCACAACCTGGGCAATATTTTCCACAACCTGAAGGGGAATCACAATCATCAAGACCTTCTTTTCCTTGTCCTGGAGGTAAGGTTTCAGGAAAGACCACCCAGTGCCAATCAAGACAATCAGAGTGAAGAGCATGATTCCCTTCAGGAAGCTAAATATATAGAACAGGACATCCCAACCACGGGCACTCCCCGTGCGCTTAATGTACGATTTATCCTCTGCTTCGCACAATAGATTCAGCCCTTTCAGTATGACTACCGCAAGCATGAAGAAATGGATCTTATAGACGGTGAGCCGTTTCTTCTGGAGGACATAGATCCAGAGGCCCGCTAGCACAAAGTAAATTAGAGAGAATAGGAAATAAACCCTGGGGAGGATGGTCCTGCCGGCAGAGAGGTAATCCCGTCGGCTGCTCTTCCCCTCCAGGTTGTACATGGCCGATCGGACGTCCATGGTAACTTTCAGAGGCTGCTGCGGGTTCTGAAAGCAGTTCGCGAACACCAGAGTATACCGATCCGCATCGCTCTGGGAGAAGACAAAATTGATGGTCGACTTGTCACCCAGGAGCTTATCGAAGGTGAAAACAAGCTTGATGCGGTCGGACTGAAGGGTGCATGAGATCTCGGCATCCTCAATCTGCTGCAGCACGCGGAGCCACGAGTCGCGGGTGCAGAGGAAGAATCCAATCTTCCTGAGCTCGGAGTCGGGTACGGCCGGCGAGAGGGAGATGTGGGATACGTTCAGCTCGAGCCGGCCGGTGTGGGTGAAACCGAACTCGTCGAACGGAATGAGAGGGCGATCGTCGGATCGAATCTCCGTGAACCGGATCTCGGCGACAGCCAGCGATGCGAGCACCAGGATCAGGAGAGAGGAGAGAAGGGATGTCCTCGATATCGCCATTGCCGTCGGCAGCAGACCTGAAGAAGCCTGCTCTCTCATTCTCTCTCCCTTCTGCTGCTCTCTCTCTGCGATTCGTACCTCTGAGAAGCCTTCTAGAGAGAGAGGGCTTATGGTCTTCGTCTCTCGAGCCGTAACAGCTGCTGTGCTTAGGGGAGAAGCAAAATACAGTAGAGTACTAAAAAAAAAGTATAAAAGCTTGAATTATGATTTAACACCTTTCTTTGGTAAGCTCGAATTGCAGGGAGAATCCTGCAGATAGAGCTTTCCATACAGTCGTTGCGCATCGGCAAAAGGGTCAATTCAGGTGTCGACCGACCGACAGAGACCGACCAAGTCCAGATGATGACGTCAGCAATACAAACAACTCCGTAAATTCGATCTGTACGTATTCCAACTAAGTCGGCACTTATTTTTCTTGTGCAATTTCACAGTGTCAGGTCCGAATTGGAACCACAGATTCAAACTACCTGCATTATTTGGTGAAGGATGAGCAAAATGCTGATGGGTTCCACCACACGTCAAATCTGACATCGGGAACGGAACTGTGAAGATGCGGTGCCGGTAGAAATTTTCTGTACGTTGATTTCTGGCTATACCGGGCTGGTATGGCTGTGACAGGCCAAGGAAGACGCCTCTTATTCCGTACTTTCTCACTCCGATAGAGCTTTTCTGTTGGGAATTTAATGAACAAGCACACTACCTTCCTCAACCAAGAACAAGTAATCGTAAGACGACCCTAATGGCCCTTTGAGCCAGAGCTAGATCAGCCCGATAGGAATGCAATGGCACCGACCAATGGAGCATTGATGTAGGTGGCCGGCTCCGACTGCTGGTAATTCTTCCGGTCATCCACAGAGTTGTCCCTGCTGTCGGATCCGCCAGCCAGCTATTGCTCCAGCTGGGATATTGGCCTTGGGCGAAGGTGAGTGCAAGTACCGGAATCTGGTGCTGCAGGAGATGTGATCGGGGTGATCCCAGATCGAGGGAATGGAGGAGGAGCCTCTGTAGTGGATGCGCTGCGGGTACCTGGGGCTGAACCCCACCCTGTTCGACTTCTTTGCTGGATTTTCTCCAAGGATGTAGTCCACCTGCTTCTTGGCCATCGAGACGAGCTTCTCTGCAGCAATTGTTGAGGCTCCACAGGAGACGGCAGCTTTTCCATTCGATATCAAGTACTTGGCATAAATGAGCAGGAATGACACGGCGGTCACGTACTGGAGGTTGCTCTTGCTTCCCCTGTATAGAAATTCCCCTGCGATAATGTTCGAATGATGAGAAATTCATCGCTCACAATCTGCAGCATCAGGAGTAGCTATCTTCTCATCTTTCAGCAGAAAGAGATTTCTGAGTCTTTTGGAAGACCCATATAGTTCTCTGGTTCCTTATGGAATAGCTAAACATATCTGCAAATTACCTGGAGTATGTTGAGCCTGGAAACTAGATGTCCCTGGAATCAGAGAGCAGATGTATTTGTCGGAATGCGCTTTATACTGCTGAAACTCTTCGGAGTTTTTCTCCAGATAGTCCTGGAAAAAACAGAAGAACCATACTCAAGATATAACAGATTCCACCATTCAAATCAAAACATCAAACGAGGAGGTATGCTCGGAAAAATCCCCATCCGACACAGGAACCAACCTTGATTAGGGGGATCTTGTTGTCCTAGCTGAATGAGTAGCCATCGTGGTCTGCTTCCACAGTGTGACCATTGGATTGGATGTAGACCAAGTAAAAGCTGTTCCGTGAAGCTCGGTAAATCCACGATGCTCCCCACAGAAGCTCATCCTAATTAGAGTTAAAAGGTGAAGAAATGTGATTAGGAAAAGCACATGTAGCTCGGAAATGAAGCAACAGAAATATGTTTGTTCTTCCATTCCAAAGATACTTACATGGTATCCTGAGGGGCAGCAGAATGGACAGACTACAGACTCGAGGGAAGTCACTAGGGGAACCTTGATACTAGTCAGCAAGATCAAAGATCTACCCGAGCCATGAGAAGGAACTGAGTACCGGAATCCTTTTGAGACCTTAAGAACAGAATGAGCTTTTACTTGAGTTGTTTGACTTACTTCTATGGTGGTTTGGAGCAATTTTGCAGAATAAGAAGGGTCAGAATCTTTGAACACGATTGAGGCTGCAGGAAGGGCAGCTGCTGTCTCCGCTGTCACGTCAGATCCTGGCGTTTTGGCTCGAGACTTTGTACACGTTTCTCGGGGTACCCACGTCCTCGGCCCTCTCCCAGCACCTCTGGTCTATGTTCGGGCCTCTCACCTTAACCGTTTACACCAAAAGGGCAAAAGTTCCTGAACATTTTTGTGTTAAGCGCAGAGATAACGTACCAACAGATTCAATTCAGCAACTTCTTTCCTAAATGTTTCCATCACAGCAATGCTGGCATATAAGTCTCCTTGCGACAGTCATATTTTGAATGCAGGCTTTCATATTCTGAAATGTTGTAATGGGAAACTTTATAGCTTACATGAATGTATAAAGTGCTCCGAGTTGCAGTGGCTGATTTGGGGAGATAGTCGGTGTCCCAGCGAACTGCCATCCAATCATTCTTCATGTGGCCCTGCATTGAGTTTCCGAACTCTACGGCACTCGAAGCCAACAAAGTGATTATGAACGCCATTGGAAACCCGAACTTGACAAAGTCTCCCACATCATAAGACCCTCCTATCAGGTCCACCTGCGAGCAAGAAAATCTGATAAAACATTGATTTCCCGGAAGACTAAAGATAAATTTAGTGAATAGATTCAGTACACTAGCAGATAAGCCATCCCATAAACTGGAGTCGCCCCTCCCGCTAACCCACTGGTTTTGGGGGAGCTTCCCAGACCTCTGGCCCTCGAAGAATAAGATGGACTTCTCAAGAGCATCAGGGTAGTCTTTCAAAGTGAAGGCAGAGCAAAGTAAACAGGTAGAAAGAAAAATGAGACTCAACAAATGCAGAGGCACAGAAAATGCTTTGGCACTTATGGCCATTTTGGTGCAAATGGAATATAAACTACAGAAGAAGAGAGAACTAGAATAGCTGAGGGACACATCTCATTGTAGGATGCAGCTGGTTTGTGGTGAGTAATTTCGAGGTCAAGTAGTGCCTACTTATACAGAGAGGAGGAGCAATTGCTGTTTGGGTTGGTTAGCCATTGTTAAGTGTAGAGATTGAAATGGAGAGTCTGTGTTGGAGAGGATTCTCTCAACCTAATTCCTATTCCAATTCGAGGCATTGGTTTGGTCTTGATCAGGAGTTGCTTCAGTGAGTTTCGGGCTAAAACAAGAGAGAGGTGCTCGTCAGCCATTACCAAGGGTAGAGAAAGAAAAGAAAAGTCGTGTTGGAGAGGAGTTTCTCAGCCCATTATACCCAGTTTGGGTATCGGTTTGATCCGGTCTTTATCAAGACTTGTTTCCCGTGAGTTCTGAACTTACAGGAGAGAGAGGAGCAAATGCTACTTGAGTTCCTTAGCCACTATTAAGGATAAAGAAAGAAGGGGAAAGTTTGTGTTGGGGAGAATTCTCTGAACCTATTGCATCCAGTTTCAGTGTCGATTTGATTAATGATCAGGAGTTACCTACAGTGAGTTTGGAACTAAAAGAAAGGACAGAGCTAGAACTATGACTTCGCTAGCTATTATTAAGGCTAGAGAAAGAAAAAGGCGGGTTTATACTGGAGATGATTCTCTCCATCTATTGAATTCGGTTCTGGTATCAACTTGGTCTTGATCAACAGTCGATCTCAAAGAGTTTTAAACCACTGCATTGCATGTAATGTCTGCCTGCATTGAGCGGTAGTTCATCAACCGTATCTTACGTTCTGGTTTTTGTCAACAAAATGATGAAACCTATTTTGTAGGGATAGAAATTCATCTTCCACCATGTTAAAATTTTCAAAAAAGGAAAATGAGCTTGCTATTATAATGGCACTCAACCTTGACCTAAAATCAAAATATTCTGGACAATCTTTTCATTGGTACAGGACTTCCCATAGCCCTGTAGTTCCTTTGCCCCTACCATCTATTGGACCCATACACCTCAATGCCCTCATATGTCAGCCTTAAAAAGAAGGCAAAAACTATAAATTGCATTCTGGCATTATGGATGAACATGCCCTTGTTCCTGTTAGGGTCGAAAATCCCAGCTGTAAGTTGCATGGGAAGTCAATGGAACTGCATGGAATATGACGCTTCAGGCGGTTGACTTTTTGGCATATCGCACTAAGGTGGCCACGGATGGCGGATACATTGTGGATGGGGAAGACTGAGAATCACATGAGCTTCCAAACTGACTGTAACTAAAATTTGGCCAGTGTCTGCACTTCCATATGTCAAATTTGGGATAAGAAGATGAGATTCCGGTTCTTTGCATGTGAGGTGAGCTGAAAAGAATGTGTAATCCAGAGAAAGAGCAGTTGCAGCAGTAATAATATTAGCTCACCCTCGAGTTAGAATCAAGAGTTTTGAGATTTTATTAAGTTATCATGAGCCGTCCTTTGCCTATTTCTTTCCCCTTAGTTTTTTCCCTATTAGATTGATGACTTCTTATACTATTGAAAGGATACTAAAAGATAAGAAGTTCGATTTAGCAGTATCAGTTTTGGCATGAGCTACTGACTCACGACACCATTTCAAAGTCAATGTGATATGATCAATTTGTATCAACAGTTTTTACACCAACGCTATAAGCTGAATACAGAAGATCTGCAGAATTACGTATACATTGTTGAGCATCAAAACACAAAAATTCCTATATAAGGTATACAGTGCCTGCTGGGTCTCCCAGTCCGGTAAAATGTGAATTCTCAGAGTTATGTGGGCATTCCGATTTAATTCAGTCTGAGTATAGGAAAATAAGACGGTGATGGCTGTGCAGATCCTTCCCCCTTTCGGAACTGCAGAAGTTAAACTTCCATAACCAATATTATATATCAGGGGAAACCATTATGGAAGCTCCCATGGACTTACACAACCTGCAGATACTCAAGTATATACATACACAAATTCTTGAACATGGACGGTATCAGAATCAGCGATTCTGAGGGCAGGGCTCACTTTCAAGCTTGTAGTTTGGGGCAGATACTGGAGCTAGGATTAGCCATTGAACCTGCAAATAGTGCATCCGTTAGAAGCTACAACGCCAGATATTGCAAGTAAGGGTTTAACGTGTTCATTTAGGTGGTTAAATGCTCACAGATATCTGCAAAACAAGGCTGTTTAGACACGGGATCCTCCTCTAATGGTGGCGGAACTTGACCATACACCATGTCGCAGCTCATATCTTCAAAGTCTGGGCCACAGATTTCACAAGAAAGACATCAAAGGATGGAAACTACAGGAGGATGGTTTACAGAATAAATAGAGACGAGCATATAATTCTACTTGGTGTCATGGTGAGAGGAAGGCCGAACTCGTTGGTGAAGAAATCCTGGGTGGGTATCTTGCACATGTTCACGCACATTCCCACACATCCGCTGTTCTCCAAGTACCTGGTATGATTGAAATAGGATTCGCTGATAAAAGGGATAACTCTGATTTCGGATTTAAAAAATGCAATCTGCCGCTTGCCTACTAGGGAGTAAGCTGAAAGAGAGGCAGCACTTACTCGAATAGAATGCTGAGAACAGCTTATGCAGCTAATTGATGTTTTTCTTACAATTTATGCTATGAATTTCTAGACAGGTTTCAAGCTAATATGAAACGGGGAGAGAGTACATACCGGCATTTCTTGATATGTACGCCGCTCAACTGTTTCTCTCCGTCTACCTCTACTTCTATGACCTGTCCACCAAAGGCTCTATTGATTCGCCCATTAACTTAATGGAAACGAGTAAGAACAACTAGAAAGCAAATATCCAGACATTCAGGGAAAGTACAGATTTGATGTGAGAAAGCTGACTGAGACGAAGACTATATATCTATTCTAGTCTCTGGACACTAAAAACAGCCACTACTGAATTTCGAGGTAACAGCAACAGAGTTTTCAGAGCACTGGCAACTGATTCCGGGGCATAGATGGCAACAATCTAGAAAACAGACACTCAAGAATCACCAAGAGTAGCTGAGATTTAATGTTCTCTGTTCATGTTAATGTTCAATGGTAAAGTACAATTCTTTGGGACAAATGTGGACAGATTACAAGCGACTTTCTGTGATGCTTAGGGGCATAAGTATATATAATATACCTCAGAAGGGCCAACAAGCCAATGAAAGAAAGGAACCGTGAGTGCAGCATTGAACTCTGCAGCCCATCTTGTTGGTGGGAACAACTTCCTGAACTGCAGAAGCGGTAGTAATGTAGCAACAGTTATTCCATAAACATTCTGAACTGTGCAGTAGATTATATGAATATGTTAGAAACAACTTGACGAGCTTCCTTTCGCTATTAATAAACAGTGCACCAAAACTAATCCCTTTCAAGCTAGCCGTAAAATGTCCTAAACTTCAATAGATCCTTCTCTTGAGCTTCCCACTGTCTATGTGAAGTGGCTCCTACCTTCTAAACTAGTTGGATGAACAACAGTGCTATGCGGTCAGATTGAAGATATCAACAACAACCCAGAACCAAAATGAAAACCAGTGGAGGCCGTGACACTAGATGCACTCCACTTCTGACAGAAATATCTATTGCTTATGCATCATAGCCCAAGATTAACTGTTTGGGATAGTTGATCATTCAATGTAATATCACACAACCTCCTTTTCACTTTTTCTGCATTCAATAAGCCTGTAAGATGATCGAACTTTCAATGTGATATTCATCCGACAGGACAGATTGAATTGCACAAACCTGAGCTGGTGCACCCGGAGGCAGCATAGAAAGGAGCACCTCCCTAACAACTTCCTGCTGCTGACTCCGAGACCTCCCCTGCATTACCCTCTTCGAGACGTCCACAAAGCTCTCGTAGTCATAGTCCAACCACCCTCTCTTCTTCTCTGCCTTCTTGCTGGCTGGTGCAGCAAACTTCTCCATCTTCCTGGCAAAGAGCGTCATGAAGGCCTTCTCGAATAGCCCATCGTTGTACTTGGTCCTCTGCCCCAGTGGAGCCGGCTCTCCCGTTGGCTCTGCAATCCCACACCGGACCACAGAATGAGGCACACAACTCCTGGACCGGAGCCGAAGCGTGCCGGCGGGCCAGTTGCAGGGGATCACTGCGGGAAAGCTCAGAGCCACCATGAGCTTCACACAGCTTTAGATGTTAGGGTAGAGATTGGTTTAACGGGAAGAAAACTCTACTGTCGTGTCGACCAATGAGTAATGGTGTCTGAGAAATGGTTCCGTTGGTTCAGTTGATTTGTGGCCATTGGAGGCATAATGACCATAGAAGTGAGCTACGGGATGAGATTTTCCCTTTACATTTTCCTTTTATCCTTCAATATCACTAATTTCCGAAGTACAGATGTAACCTTCATTCCATCGCCTTCGTAGTGGATGAGCGGCATACGATGAGGGTAATATCGGAATTGGCCTTATATGAGGGTACACTCGTGCCACGATATGAGCCATCTACCGAGTTTGTATGTGGCTCCCCCTAAAGAACAAACCAGAAAATAACTCAACACAGGCTCTTGCCATAACACAAGAATATTTTATTTAATGAGAGAAAATTGGATTTTTTTTATCATGTAAATACAAATAAAATCTCAAGATAGGAATATGAAAAGTTCCACAGGGCACCCCAATAAGATCATCAAGCACTGAAGGCCTCAACCGTTCCAGACAAGCTTCAATTTCGTGGAGTCCCACAGGGAAAGGAATGCTTAAGCCGAACCGTCCAATTACGTCGCATAAGCACAAGAGAAGAATGGATTTTGGTCTAGAAGTGGATGTATCAGTTGATCGTTGTAAATGAAAAAATAGGATTAGTTATCAAAGCGTCAATGATGGGGCAGCTTAGCCGGAGCCGAGGCTTGAGTTGGGCTCTCCGTTCGAGATGAGTACGGAGGCCCAGGCTCATCGGTTCAGCCTGGCAATTTGACCTCTTTACTTCCCCCTCATTTATAAAGAAATTCATAAACCGAGGAATGTAGATTAGAGATGAGAAGAATCACATTGCTACTGAGAACCGATCTCATATGTTAATAACACTATATGAGGATTGTCGTGCGTTCAAACCGGGTGCACAGATAAGTTGAGGCAAGCAAATGTAGAAAATTTATACCGGTGTCAATTGCTGACATTCTTGTTCCTTCCCAAGGTCCATAATTGGGATTAGATCTGCAGGTTGCTTAACTTGTGAGAAGTAAAGTTGAAGGACTTGCTTGAAGAGTTGGGACTGATGAATCGTATGGCAGCCTTCATGAGTCGGCAAGCCCCGGCCAAGCGTTTGATAATGGTTTCACATTGCATGAAAAGGTAACCGGATAGATAATTATTAGAAGCTTCTTCTGTGTGCGTGTGTGACCAGACGGAAGACGATGTTGTCAAACTGCAGCACATGTGAAAATGCGTAGCAGCTGCAAGCCTCATTATCGTGCCCCATGATTCCAATTTATAGCTATAAAATAATTGAACCTTCATTGACTCTCTCGCATATGCTAATCTAAAGTAGAAAAGATGGCACTCAAGCCAAAAGGTGAAAAGGAGCTTCGATGAGATTCACATGCACTTATTCTGTTCATGAATGAGGATTCTAGCAAAAACATGCGTGCAGCGGTCTATCTAGATCTGCTCATTCTTGTTCGGGTGAATCGCTTCAACAGGGATGCCAGGATGAGTCATTTGATGAATCCCGCAAAAATCGACGGTGTTGAATGCCATAGCTAGGGCTAGCCGGCATTTTCTTTCTAGCAGTTTGTTCAATGTCATCCTTGCAGAAAGTACAAGGCAAGGTAAAAAAAAAAAAAAAGACCCTAAATTTTTATATGTTCAAGTAATGGGTCGATCCGGCTCTCAAACTGAACTTGGCACCGTAAGTACACATAGGAGTTGCTCTGCTTAGCTCATTTCAATTCTATCAGCTTATTCACCGGATCAAACAGGGTTTTGCCAATTGCCACGAGTTCATTAACTCAATAGTCTAAATGTATGAGTTCATCAGTCAGGAGTAAGAAGTTCAGAAAGTGTTGTGTGGCAAGGAGGGAGGGATAACGGCATGCATATAAGTTAACTGACAAATATTGAGCTCCTCAATAACATAAAAGAAAAGAAGAGTGAAAAAGGACACATCCCCATCGATATTAATCACATAGTCAGCATGAGTACAGGGGGATGGAGTATTCATGAGGTGTAAATGCCTTGATGTTGACTCAACTGTATTGTGGTAGAATCCATAGCACACACACAGACCAGAGGCAAGTCAGTCTGCAGAATCCTTTAAAGTGAATTCAGTGTCCATTTCCCCTCAATTAGGGATTGAGAAATCAATGGAATAAAATTGTACGACGAATGTAGAGTCATCAAGCTGTATTTGTTAACCAAGTCATATCTAACAAGAGAAGGTAAGAAGCGTTAATTTGAATCTTGACATGATACGTAACAGGTACTAGACTAGTCCATTAGCTTGGAAACAACCAATCTATCAGGTCACATAACATGTGGACTGCAGGGAATATCTCATCGATGTGATCCGATGTCAAAATGTCTCAGTCTCAGATAAGTAGGAAAGATCTAATGGTGTTTTTATCTATGTCAAGAATAATCCTAGTTTCTGCTTACATTGTGATCTCCGGAATTGCTGAAACATAGTTGAGCAGTTTGATAGCAGCATAAAAGAATTTGAACCGACAGATTGGAGACCACGTTTTCCTCTTTTATTCGTGTGTCTCTGTGTGTGTGTGTGTGTTTCTCATCTTTCCACATTCATGTGTGCATTGAAGTGGATTTTATAATGTGGGTAAGGTAGAACAACCCTGAAGTGTGTAAGTATTAAAAACAACAGCACAGCTCTCCAATGTTTTCTTGTACAAGACAAGACATCAATGTCTAGGGAAATCACAGGTCCCGTCTTTCCCATCACTCTATCTGTCTCTCTGATCTGCCTTTTTTTTCTGTTTTTTTTCTCTTACTTTCACCCTCCATTGCTGCCCTAGAAAAGGTAAATTAGTAGTGTTGTTCATGACATCTCATTCAACACCAGACAATACATCTTGATCGATTTGGATCTGCTGATGTAATCTGGAGAACTTGCTTGCTTCCCATCTACACTGATCAGCCCACAACCCTGATTCTCTCCTAAAAATATGATGGCAGCACTGAGAATAGAAATAAGTGAAGAACAAGCTTCTCCTAAAATGGGGCAGGTGGAGAAATAAGGTTTGTAGTGGCATTACCTTGACTTGGAACTGACAGGACCTCTCGCACACTTTTATTTCCATCTTCGTGATGTCCTCTTTTAGGTCACCGGAATTTTTCGTAACCAAGAAGTTAGATAGAGATATGCTGAAAAGTCTGATGCTGAGAGGACATCACCACCACCAACACTATCAGCAAACTACACTAAAAGCGAAAGATTGTGAAGGCAGCAAAGTTATATAGCTGAAAAGGGATGGAAGGGGACAATCCTTTTGACAAGTCCATCATAATATACACAAAAATTGAGTTGTAGTATCGGAGACATGACAAAAGCTGCGAGACTATGGAGGGGGATTTTCATCACTTCATCAGCGAGATTTCTAAAACATTCACCGACTTGCCAAAATGTTCGCAGATCTAGCATTGAGGAGATTATCCAATTTTCCCGGCTTCAACCTCCTCGGTGTGGGAGAATCCGAATCAAACAACCTTGTGCTGGTTAGTAGCAGCTTGGATCCTCCAGCTTAAATGTGAACTGAGCATAAAAAGATGACCTGTATCAACGAGTCGTTCTATTGTATTTGAAAAGAAAAGAAGATTAACAGATCTTTGTTCATGATTAACTTACATGTACAAAGATTATCTATGGGATAAATGATCCGGTATCAAATATATGAACACAGAAACCCTAGCTGAGAAGCAGGAGCTAAGGAGGGCGGGGCCAGAAACAGACAGGGAAGATTCATGAAGCCATCATGAGGAAATCCAGTCCAATGATATGGAGACCAACGAACCCTCCTGACCTGCAAGTGTTGGGGACTGACTGACAAGAAAACAACCCTCCAAGACAATGGATCCATGAATTTCAGATGAATAAATTAACAACAGAAAAAGAAGAGAGATGCTGATAGGGGTAATGATGAAAGCTTTCCCTTTCAGCGGTCAGAAGAGGAGAAAAAGAGTCAAAGTCATCATCATTACACCAATCTGCTCATGCACACGACGTTAAATTTCTCCACCAAAACAAGAATATGCCAATAATCAGGCTATGGAGTAAAACAAACAAAGAACCAAAGAAATTTCATTACCTCCAAAGAAATCGGTTGGTAGGTGTTGAGAGAATGGTTCAACTGGAAGCAACAATTGGGGGGAATGAAGCCTGGTCCGACGTCACTAAATCAAGACCGGTGAGTGCAGATGTCTGTCTCCACTGATCATAAAACCTTAAAGGATTGACATGCGATCCATGGATCTATGAATGATGACCTCGAGCCAGACAACATTCCCCTCAAAAACAACGACTTCCTCCCTTTTTTTTCTGCAGGATCCGTCGGAACCGAACATGGATGAATGAACTCGACATGCCTACGGTTACACTTAGGGGTGGAATTAGGAAGAGAGATAGAAGGAGATGAGAGGGTTTCTCGGAGAAGGTGGGAGATGAGCAGGTGGGGAATGAGGGGGAGGAAAAGCAGGAGATAAAAAGACGGAGGAGGAGGAAGAAGAAGGAGATGGCGTGAAAGAGGACAAAGAAGGGCAATAAATAAAAGTTAGCAGTCCAACCTGACCCTTCTCTCTATCTCTCTGTCTCCCTCTCTCCCTCTATGCTTTCCCATTAACATTATAGAATTCAGCTCCTTCTTCCCCCAACTCTCTCTCCCTCTCATTTCCCTTTTCTTCTTGGTTTTTCCATGTGTATGTCTTCATGTGTGGAAACGAAAGGAAACCCCCAAACCCAACGGGAGATTCACAATACCTAATAAGCACAATATATATCGTCTAAGTCATTGTCGAAGGTGAGTTGATATCTCCACTTTCCTTTCTCTTTCATGTTGTTCATGACACCGGTACCGAGCACACAGAACCCAATCGAGCGATCAACCCAACAAGCGTCGATTTTAGCGTCATAACTCTTCAACCGATTCGGCTGGTGCAAACTGGGTAAATGAGAAAAATGTATGGATACATAGAGTTACTATGCAAGGATTTCATTAGGCCTTGAAATTCGAATGTCATAATAAACTTAGCATGTGATAATACACTAAAAATGATTATTATATTTATGTAACGAAAAAAAAAAGAACAGGTAATTACGATTTCATTTTAACGTAGATGGAGAAGAATTAGAGTAATAAATCCTCGACAGCTGAATATTGGAATTCAGAAGGGGCACCCGAATTGGGTCAAGAAATTGGCTGAACCTTATAATTCCTTCTCATATATAATTAATAATTTTTTCACCCTGATTTGTTTATTTATTTCGGGCTTTTTCAATATTTTCTCTATTTCGAGGTATTTTGCATATTTTAATAAAAATAACGATTTATAATAATAGATTGGGGGGTGGAGAACGAGAATGGAAAGGGAGCCATAATTTGGCCTCGTTGCTCGCACTAACACTTTTTCTACGCTCGCGGGGGATTCGAGATGACGACAGACAAACACAGGCACGGACACAGACACAGACATATGGAGTAGGGAGTAGAGAGTCAGCGTATTGACAGGAGAAAATTATCGCCAGCTTTTCGACCCACCGTCTACTCCCGTGCTCTCCACTGATCTCCGCGACACACGTCAAGGGGCCCACCACTACTACCACCGTGCACTGGTGTCGGGTAGACCCTGAACCGGTACGGATAAGTTTTTTTTTTTTACCACACAGTCTACCCAATTCAACCAAAGCGCACTTTTACAACTAATATGTGGTTAGGTCGAAGTATCTGAAAAGATTTCTATTAATTCTCTTCATCTCGAATTCGATTTATAGATCAACCATTTGGGATATGGATAGGTTTCATCCGCGATAAATTTTCATAAAATTCGGTTGAGTTCTAGGTAAAGAAATTGAGAATTAGTCGGTTCCGGCTCTATTTCCGGTTTCAACATACATGGCACCCGGAATTGGAAACAAAACCGATATAAATTTTCTCTTTTACGCAACTAATTTTAATCATTCATAATATTTTTATTTGAATTCCAATTCATATATGGTTTAGACCATTACATTCTAACTCGATAAACTATTTATTTGATATAATAGTTATGCACGTCTACATAATTTATCATATTCAAAATATACAATAACCTCAAGAATTCCTTTACAAAAAAAATATATAACACATAATGACAAAAATTACTTTAGAGAAATTATTACACACTAAAATTTGATCAAATAACTCTGTTAAATTAATAAAGATTATGAAAATTTGTGCACTAAATTTGAATAATTATGAATAAAAAGATGTTTTTGAAAAATAATAAACAAAGTTCCCATATGATACCCAAAACTTGTAACATATTACAGGTTCCAAGTAGCTGGACAGGGTAGGGATCCGATTCACAATCTCGAAACTGGGTCTGCACAGGGTCGGATCCGGGTATCCGAAAAAATTGCAAAGTACTCGTACGCAGTCACCCCCAATCCACTATCTACTGTCACGGGCCCCGGTGTCGCCCTGCTAGCTGTTTCTATCGCATTGCACAATCCTCGTCTCCGGATGATACCAGGGGCGTTCGATTGGATAAATTGCAACACTATTAAATTACGTGGAATATTAATTAACTATGAGAAATTTTTTTAATAACAGTATATCTTTTATAGTTATGAGTCGACATATGGAGTTGTAGTGTCCGACAAAATTCAAGTCGGCTGTGAAATTCGGCAAATATAAGTAAAATGATAGTAAAATAATACTATATCGTACTACAATAAATTTATGATTATATATATATTTATATTATATTTTTATGAAAAGAATTCATGAAGAATAGAAAATTGTATAAAACATGTCCACTCAAGTGAATTCACCATCCACCGACGGATTCAAGATGAGTTATGATAGATCTATATAATTCGATAAGATACGATTAATTATATTTAATTAAATATATATGAAATAGTTTAATTTATTTTGCTTAGTTAACTGCGTGTATTATTAATTTAATTTACCATATAAAGCATGTTAATGTTTATTTATTATATTTTATTATAATAATCTCATTACTATATAATTATGATAAATATTTTAATCAAAATTTTATTATTATAATATTAAATGTGTTAGGTATGTATATATATAATTAACATATTTGAATACGTTTAATTTATATGGGTTAAACAGATAAGTTACGGATTGAAAATTTTTTTACACACATAGTCTATATATATATATATATGATACAATACGACATATATTTCCCCAAAGTTGACTGCCACAAAAATGTTTTTCACGTAGGCTCATTTTCCCCGAAAATCCATGGGAGATGCTGAATTTCCAACCATTTATAATTAATTTCAATCCGTTTAAAATCTCCAAATTTCTCATAAAAACGAATCTATTGGGAAAAATTATAAAAACGAATAATTTCAAAGAGACCCGTACAAGCCCGTGTCAATTCTGATTGATCTGCACTATCAAATCAGTAGATAATAAATTATTTTATTCACATTTTTTTGTAATTTTTTTTAATTATAATTTCAATAAAGTGCCGTCATGATCCCCACTTACCATGTCAGTGGTAAAGTAAATTTCCCTTATTAATCTTCCCATGGGACATCTTTATTGATGAAGTTTGACCTAACTTTCTTTGCTGTCCTGATGCACGGACATGGAGGCTTTTACCACCTTGTTTTCTGTTCTTGTCCCACTCCACACCTTCCCCTCCTCTGGCAGATGTATTGTAAACCCTAGCCAAACCACCATTTGTACTCACATAATCAAGTTCGAGTTTGCAAATTGATCATGCATTAGAAGACTTAGATGCTAACCAGGAGAACGAGTTGAGTGCAATTGAATACTGGCATCGGCCTAGGGTTGAATGGCCCTGCATTTGATTCTCATCCATGTAACTTTTTATATTTATTTATTCGCTTATTTCTCTTATACTCTTATAATATCGTACATCTGTTCTGCAACATGATAACTTAAATATAATATGATATGAGTCAATTGAAATGGTTTGACTATTCCTTCGCCCGAGTAAGATATTGAGTGCAATTGAATACTGGCATCGGCCTAGGGTTGAATGGCCCTGCATTTGATTCTTATCCATGTAACTTTTTATATTAATTTATTCGCTTATTTCTCTAATACTCTTATAATATCGTACATCTGTTTTGCAACATGATAACTTAAATATAATATGATATGAGTCAATTGAAATGGTTTGACTATTCCTTCGCCCGAGTAAGATATTGAGTGCAATTGAATACTGGCATCGGCCTAGGGTTGAATGGCCCTGCATTTGATTCTTATCCATGTAACTTTTTATATTAATTTATTCGCTTATTTCTCTAATACTCTTATAATATCGTACATCTGTTTTGCAACATGATAACTTAAATATAATATGATATGAGTCAATTGAAATGGTTTGACTATTCCTTCGCCCGGGTAAGATATTGAGCTCAAACCATATAAAATGGCAAAAATCTTCGTATGGGCAATCTATTACAACTTAGTAATAGGTGATTCGGTGCAAATCTAAATCGATAAGAATTTGTTAAAATCTTGGATACCCATGGAATCTATGACCCCCTTCTTAGTCTGTGATTTCTTCGTCGGCAGATTGAAAGAACAGAAAGTAAAATTTTATTTTATTTTCAAGAAGAATGACTTATTTTATTAAAAAAGAAAGCCAATTAATTTACTCCCATACGTATCTTCTTCCGAGGACTAGAAAAAATTAGAGAGTGGTTGGAAAGCGCAAAGGGAAACAGCCTTTCGACCAGGCTTTTTGGTTTTTGGCCAACTCCAAAGTGGCTTTGATTGAAAACCCTAATTTATTGAAAATTAACCCACCCCCCAAAAAAAAGAGTAAAACAAGGGAGAGAGAGAGAGAGAGAGAGAGAGAGAGAGAGAGAGAGAGAGAGAGAGAGAGAGGAAGATTCTCGGTAAACTAATAAGCATCGTGGAAAATAGAACCAAAGTCTACGTGGGCAACTCTTTTTGGATTCTATACAAAATTTCAAACCCAGAAGGACATGTTGATCTTCTCAATCAAAGCCTCAATCATGTCTCCTAAACGTATACATGCACATATATAGGGATGTTTCAACTTTTAATCAAAGCTAAATTGAATCTTTTTGTATGATTTATCTTCGATTATAAAATGGATTCATAATGTTTAGATAAATAATAAAATGAATAGGACAAATGAAGGGGTACAGTGAGTTTGGTTAATAATTATTAAAAAAAACTGTATTTGTCATCATGCATGCATTATAAGGCATACATACATACACGCATGAAGTGATATCTGCGAAATGATATATGAGTTGGTAGTCAGAGCAAGACACGATGCTGGTTCGGATTATGGGGGAGGCCCGACTTATAAACTCTCGACAACTTACAACTTATGCTGTGCACATCGTCTCTCTCGACACGCATTCGCATCAGTCTAGTACGATATGTTCTTTGAGGAGAAAGCACGCACTAATTAACAAACCGACTGATTCAAAGTCTGTAATTATTGGCACAAAAGTCACTATGATGATGATATGACGATGATGGGAGATTGCTTCATTTTTCAATTGAAAATGCTAATGGGTTCGATCGTTTTAATTTGTCGTATAAGATCGTCAATAAAGAGATTGCTTTTCAGGGACACACTTTTGCTCAGATTTAGAAAAAATGGGAAAAGCATTACCCCGACGAAAGTAGGGTAGGGCCCCCGTCAAACATGAATTTCCGCATTGACTTCCGCATCTCTTCTTATTAGTTGTGGATTCTAGACTCAACTCACTCAAATCAAATAATAAAAGAGTGATGAACTATCTGAATTAACTGTGAATCGGGACGTTAAATTGATGTGAAAGCACCCATATATATATATGTATGTAAAGCTGCACAGATGTCTGTCTTAGATGAGAGTACAATTAACTTTGACGATAACCGCACACTAATATTGGTCACAGGTATAATACACAGTAGAATTGACTCGTGGTTGTGGGGGGACTTTGAGGTTTTTGGACTGGATGGCTTTGCTGTAACACAGGACCTTTGGCTAAGATTATGATTTGGCTGTAAGCATTCCTTGATAAGGGAATCTTGGTTTTATGCATACAATTCAGAGGGGAGAAAGAAGAGCAAGATGATGATGAGTCGAGTCTATGAACCGAGTCACGAGCTGCAAGAGGAAGACCCGACGGGGGTTACGAGGACACTGAAAATAGCCGCAACTCAGCTGCGTGTGTGTCGAGGCCCCTCCGTTTCCGTCAGTTTCTTAATTAATTAAGACCTTCTTCATGCACGACTCACGATCCATCAGAAGCAGCGTGTCCTCGCCGCGTCGGAAGCAAGAGGGAAGATTCTGCAATGGGTGAGGAATTTCTCATCTGCAGAAGTAGCGGGACGGACGAAGGAGCGTCAGGGCCTTGCCCGGAGGCTGCAACCGATCCCGGCCGACTCGTGTGGGGCGGAGTGTTCAACTGTTGGGCCTAGTTTGTGGCCCAAGGCCCATGGGGCTTCGTGGGCCTGTCCAGATCTCATTAGGCCCTTTTGTCTATCTTTTCCTGACCGTATCCCTTCCTCCCCTCCCCTCAATTTCACCGGCAACGGGAAGTCTCGTCCAGTGAAAATCGACTGTATGAGATCATCATATTCAGGATGATGTCATTGTGCGCCACCTCTTTTTCTTTTTCTAAAGTTCAAATTAATAGAACATAATAAGACATAAGAAAAAACTACTTTCCAAGCGTGTATGTCATAATTCAACCTTTTCGATTTTATACACTTACAGAAAGTGCCTCACAGCACTAATTGCCAGGACCATCTATTAATATATGCGAGCACCCAGCTCCCGTTTGCCATAATACTATAGTTAAAATCATCCAATCGGTCATATCATCTATCGTTGTGCCAAGGATAAGACGATTATAAAGTTAATTCCAGCATTCACTATACATTAATTACACGCTTATGCGTGTGACCATACACTTGTAAGGCTCAGGAGCACCATTTTTCCAAGAGTTGTACTTTTAGATAAAAATATTCTCCATGGTATATGTATATATATATATATCTAAAGTGAATAATAATACGTACATATATAATATAGATGGGTCTTGATTCCATGTCATATGGTCTTTGGTCTCATTGGGACTCAAACTCAAGAGTCTCTTCTCATGGATATATATTCCCACATGGAAAGATGACAGAAGGCCTCGAGGTTTTCACAGGATTCGAGATCACTCTTTCCTCCTTGAATTCGTTTTTCGGGAACAAAATCGTGCTGGCGGTGTCCAAAACTGTGGCTCCTCCTGTACGCGCGCGCCTTCCCATGTTAAGTGCTCTGAGCCCATTACGATGGGATGAGTGTATGCTTCTCATTGGCAGAAGGCTCGTGAATGGTTGGAGCTTCCCTGCGAACGAAGAGGGCAGTGCCCGGCGTTCTCTGTGACCTCTAGGGTTGGTTTCACATAATCCTCGAAGGACGCTCTCTCCATATTGGCAATCCTCTGTTACGATTCTATCCAACCGCTTGCAACTGTCCGTCCAGCAGAGCTCTTTCACTGCACTAACAAAAATCGAAAATCTCATCAACTTGCTGCTCAACTTGCCCCACAAAAGAGAAAAGAAACCCTAAAGGACAATCCAATTTAAGCATATATTATACGTGTGGCTATATATGGATATACATGTTTATTTACATCAACACACACGAACCAATCCCTGCGTTATTTCTCAAACAGAAATCAAATAATCAACATCTAAATTCATTGGCGGCCTACAAATGATATGATCAAACAGAAAAAAAAGTATAAAGCAAATGAGGGACCATGGGGTGGCTGCACGCAGACACGCACTCATGACCATGTTTATATTTGAACATTATATTTTTGTAATATATAAAACCTTCTTTCTTTACGCGTAACACACACACACAATTTGTACAAATACGTGTGTCAAGGGATGCATTGTTTTTCTGGATCGAGGTGGGGGACCATGGATTTTGCACGTTTAATGGTGCAATGAGTTGTATTGGTTCCCCATTTTGCCCTGTCATGAGGATGGAAGCTGTCCAAATCGTGACCTACCAAACCACGCATGCAATGTACACATACACACACACACACACAGATATATATATATATATATATTGTGCTGAAGCACGTCTACTTATTTTACTGGCTTGTACTTACTAATTATGACGAGGTATATGGGGTGTTTGATTTCTATCGTTTCGTTTGGCACGTTTGAATAAGACATATATAAAAATATATATGTAATGCATCAGAAAGTTACGGGGGGTTCTCGAGTGCTGATCATAATGATGAAGTTATCATCAAACGCAGTCCTGTACACCCTTTGTTCTTCGAGGTTCCCCACGGGTAGCTCAAGTAGTCATCCTCCACGATCGTCATTTTCTCGAGATCATTCAGTCGATCGCACTCCTTTTTTTATCCCCCCACTGGTGGGTTGGTAACAAATATTTTGGATGATCTCATTCTTTTCCCTACACCAGATCAGCTTTAGATACAATGATGTTAGTCACCAGACATTTAACATAGAAAATTATACCATAGTGCGAGGACAACAAGGTAGTGGTGGATCTGCAACATCTAGTAAAAGGTTTTGTAACTTTCAAGTTGCCTATAATTAATAGCAAAGAATCTCTTTAATATATTCTAGAATGGATTTATTTATTGCACCATAGTTTTTTTTTTTAAATGTAAGAATTCTTATTCAAATCTTATAAAAGAAATTTATCTTTTAATAGATTAGATATGGTTTTAATATAAGTTAATTTAATTAAGATCCACTTATTTTTTTGAATATTGAATAATATATTGGCAATATAATTACCGAAAGATGCATAATATTTTCCCCTGATGAAGCATCGAATATTTCTCAGAGGGAAGAATTAAGGGGGGGCATAATCGATTGATTGATTTGCCAGTGAAATCATTGATCTGTTTTTCCTTGTTGACATAGTCAAGCTCACACTAATTATCCCCGTATTATCCAATGGAAAGAGAGCCAAGAATCAACATAGCATATATTCCCCATTTTGAACTCAATTATAAAAGGCACTTTCTTGGAGGGGAAAAGCCAATCCAAGACATGTTTTGTGGTTTCACATAATCAAATTCGAAGAATATATATAAATCGGGCTTAGCCTCTAGCTGGAAGCTACTGAGGAGGATAATAATAACAATTAGCACGCATTTTTTTATTATTATTATAATTAAGTAAGATTTCTAAGTTTAAAAAGAAGAAGTAAATGGATACGTAAAGTCTAAATGAGTGGGAATTTAAAGTACAGAACTTGTTGGACTCAGGCGAGTGATGCAACAATTCCCTTTGCACCATTTCTCAATCAACGCACGGTCTTATGAAATAATGCCATTTTACCTCATCCACTCTCCTCCCCCAATAAGATGATATGGTGAGGATGGGGAAAGAAAATGGGGATGTTAAATGATTAGAATTCTACCGATTTGAATTGAATTCAAATGTGATCAATGATTGATTAACATTATAAATCTTGAGCAACACTAAGGAAAACAGAACAGGACAATGACAGTAACCGATGAAATTAATTGGTGATTTAATTAGTATAGTTTGGTGATGGGGCAAATCTATATATTCCGACCGCTCTCATCCTCATCATAATTGGTCAAAACCATAGGGCTTTATAGCTTCCGAATGATTACGCATCAACAAATGCCTACTCGAACAAATTGGAACCAAAGGCAGCTCGAACAAATGAGAGAAAAACACAGTTTGATTCTCAAGAGGAATTATATCGATGATGCCCTTCTCTTTGCAGAGAACATTCGAAGATGCATATTTTGAATTCATTCGATTACCAAGGGAGAAGATTTGAATCCCCTATTCCATTTCGTCACATATCCTTTCGGGTTCGGTATACTTCACTTCTTGCTTTGCTTTACAGCGAAAAATCCGGCCAACCATCCTCGGCTTTCGTGAATTGATCGACGCCCGGACATCGGTCCGGACCCCCGATGACATCACAATGAGCCAGTTGATCGGTTAAAGCTTCTACTGGGAACAAGTTGTTCCCGTGGGTCCACAAGATCTCTGCCATACGAAGAGTGACTGTTTTTTTCCCCCGCTTTCCCATTTGTAATTTACACTATGAGAATCAAATACTGAGAAAAAGCTAATTTTGATTCTATTTGTTGGTCTTCCGGTTTTTTCATCCTGAACGATACATGACCAAAGATATGGGATTTGCTTTTTTTCTCAGATCTTACAATATTTCACCATACATACATGCATGCATGCATTAACGGTATGTTAATAAAGTAAACTCATAGTTGAATATAAATTAATTGATGCGCCTTGAATGTAACTTATGAATCACATATATTTGTGGAAGATATGGGACCGTAAAATCAGTGAAATTAAGACCCGAATCTAGTCGTGCAAATCTTGAATTTTGGACCAGCACAAGATATTTATTTTTCACCTGTGGACAAATATGCCCCGGCCCCGAGCCTAGAGGGCACGATGATGAGGACAAGGCAAGGGCTATTCGAGGAGTGGCCGCGGAGATGTACGTATGTACGCGTGGATGAATGAGCCGGAATCTTAGTGCCATGGCAAGAGACAGTCCCCCCGAACAGTCGCATTCCATATATATATATATACATATGTATGTGTCTTCTTTTTGTGAAAGCGACGGTGTTGATGGGCAAGTCCAGCACTACACTACCATTGCCTCATGATCGTGACACGGCATCGGTGCATATCGCAATTGGTTTAGATTTAAATCATACGGGTGCCCGGGCCCGGTCTGTATTGAGGATGCTGTGACCCAGTTTCTAGTTCGCTCGGTCCACAATCGTGCACCGCCCATCCAATCTTTCTTCTTTTTTTTATTGTATAAACCGCCGGTATCCAGATGGACTTTGTCCAGCTGACTAATTCGGATCGTCCCGGGTCGGCCCATTTAAGGGGTTGAGAGCTTCTTCCTGTTGCAGGTGGGACTCGAACTCGAGTCCACCCATTGGGATGATGAGTGCCGAACCACTCGACCACGCCCACGGTGGGTACCGCCCATCCAATCTTTCTCATTAGCCGCGGGGAAAGATTTCCTTTTTTACCCCCTGTGCATCTTAATTTTCGATGGTTGATACGTGAGATGAACACTGCAATCCAAGGTCCCGCGCGCGCCATCGAGAGAATCTTTCACGGTTATTTACTGTGTGTGTGCTTGGGAGTTGGGACAGTCTGATCTATCATCGGAAATGACTGCGGATCGGCTCAAATTCAGTGCCCACTCCTGTGTGATGGTTTTCATCGTCAAGATTTATCGTTTAGCAAATTAATTGAAATCGGACACGAATCGACTGATGTAAACTACTGAAATCAAATCGTGCACACCGAAGAAATATCTCAAGGTCGCACAGCCAATATATATAATATAATATAATTAAACAGTGAGAGGGCTTAATTAATTGAGGGGACAATGAAATCCATGCAGAGGATACGAGGGCTAGCTAGACCCAGAGAGCCACGACCGTAAACACACCCGTCAGCACCGCCAGCCGCCCACGTGTGCTAAGCGTAGCCCTAGGCCCCCCACTCTCACTTCACCAATTCTTTTGCACCCCCACTTTCACTCTCTTTCACATATTTATTCCATATTAGTAAAATGTTATTAAAGTAAGTAGTTTTAGGATTATTGTGTTATTTTTAATTTAATGGTTAAAATTTTGTAAATTTAATTTTTATTATATAATTTCTCTTATACTTTTTTTATTCAATTATAATCAAATAAATTTCTTATATAATAATAATAATAATAATAATAATAATAATAATAATAAGCTATTTGTACATGCCCCTTACTTTTAGAAACACATATAATTATAAGAACTATTATAGTTGTTAATCATTGGAGAAGAGATTAAAGTTAGAGATTCGAGATCTGATGAAAGGTTGCTCTTCTTTGAGGATTCGATTCTCATCGACATGTGCTTCTTCTTGGCTTTTGTTTTTTCGTGTGAGCCAGCTCCTTTCCTCGGCTTGTATCAACGCAATTCCTCCTCTCTTCTCCTTTTTTTTTTGGGTGCAAATCACACGTGCCTAAAAAATTATTGTATTCTAACTAATTTAGTCTAAATCGAATCGGATTAATTTCTTTATGTAATACATAAATCTTACATAGATATGATATGATTAGGGGAAAGAAATGAACATTAGTCATTGGCATATGGTAAAATTTATCACCACCACCACCACCTCCACCTCCACCTCCACCTCCACCACATTTTGTCCACTTGTGTCTCCAAGTGTCACTTGGATCTCCACTACTTCTTCTTCTTCTTCTTCTTCTTCTTCTTCTTCTTTTTTCCCCTGATCTCTTTAAGCATCTTTTATTAATCTAATCTCTCTTTGATTTCCTATCACAAAAAACTAACCAAATAGATCTGTAAGAATATTATCTCCCTGAGAACATAGCAAGATGGTGTTCAGTTCGACCAGTAGATTGATATTAAAGCATAGTAATGGAATGCCTATAGAAATTATACCTTATCATTAGAAGAAACGGTTTTGATATGTTGATCCATTATTGCACAGAGAATATATCAATGAATTTAAAATTTTACTTAATTTGGTTGGATTAGTGGTTCTTTCACTAGATTTTCAAACGAATGATCTAATGATCAAATCTCATATTGAAAGGATCAACAAGAATATTTATAGGGATCCTCGTCCGATCGCATACTAGTTTCAATGTGCGTTTCGACTGTTACGGAAATACTGCATAATACAAATAAGAAGAATTCAAAATTTTTTTTATTTGACCTCGAGAACAATATCACCAAAGAATGTTAATAATTTGGAAGGTTATTACCTGGCATGTGTATATATATATATATATATTTGATATTAATAGTATTTGATATTGTAACAATATACTAATATAATAAATAATATATTATATAATATTGAACTCACCATTATTAATCATCAAATATTAACTCTTAAAAATTTTAAATATAAACCACCTCACTATATACTATTAATTTATTAACAATGAAAGATATCGTACATAAATAATAGAGATATTTGTATATAAATATTTATAGAGCGAAAAAAAAGAAGTATTTTTGAGCGCTTAACAACCACGCACGAGGGAGCGTGGGGACAGGTGACGGTAACCGGCGGGGGGGGTTGGTTAGCTCTGTCGCTTCCGTTACATGAAGGTGGCGGCGCACACGGATATGTCCCCCGTACCCCGTAACGTAGCTCCTCCTCATATATAAATTTAATATAAAAACTCCATATACCCTATTATGATTGGAACATTTTCCTTTTCCGTTGAAAAAAATTAAAACGGTACGGTGTCCCTACCTCTGCTCCTTAGACCTTCTACTTCTGTCCTTCAATATATACATATATTTAGTACAGCACAGTCCACTTAAAATAAGAAATATTAATGATAATTAATTTTAGTGGTAATTGAATCTTATTGTAATTAATATGAGATTTTATTTAAATTAATCATACTTCGGTATTACTTCAATTGCAATAACAAGTAATATTGAAGCAGTGCTTAACCGTGGGTTACAGCACCTTCCCAATTTTCTCTATATAAACACGATCCCCACCTTCATGTTCTTAACCTGAAAAAGGAAAGCCCTCTAAAGGTCCACCACTCCATCGGTACTCTCAGGCCCTTCTCTCACCGATAAACAAGCGTCAAGCCTTACATGGCAGCCATGGAAGCTCACCACACACAGATAGAGAACCTGTGGATAGTAGCTCTTGCCTCCAAGCTCGTCCCTCTGTCTTCCGGACACATCGCCATTCTCCTTGCCGCCCTCTGCCTGGCGTGGCTTGGCCTCGCCTTGACCTACTGGTCCTACCCCGGTGGCCCTGCTTGGGGCTGCAGGAGGGCTGCGAGCGGCTGCCGGGCGAAGAAGCTCATCCCGGGCCCCCGCGGAGTGCCCTTTCTCGGTAGCATGGATCTCATGACGGGCCTCGCTCACCACAAGCTCGCGAAGGCCGCCGAGCGCCACCGCGCGAGGCGGCTGATGGCCTTCAGCCTCGGCGAGACCCGGGCTATAATCACCTGCAACCCCGAAATCGCGAGGGAGATACTGAACAGCTCCCACTTCGCGGACCGGCCGGTCAAGGAATCAGCCTACAGCCTCCTGTTCAACCGAGCGATTGGGTTCGCCCCCTATGGCACGTACTGGAGAACCCTGCGCCGGATCGCCGCCACGCACCTTTTCTGCCCAAGGCAGATAGCGGGCTCGGAGGCCCGTCGGCAGGAGCTAGCTGCCCAGATGACGTCGGCGATATCCGGCTTCGGTGGGGGCAGATTCCGGCCAAGGGAGGTGCTCAAGCGCGCCTCACTCCACAGCATGATGAGCTCCGTGTTCGGGAGGGAGTACAACCTCGAGTCGGGCACCGAGGAGGTTGACGAACTCAGGGGGCTAGTGGAAGAAGGATACGAGCTGCTGGGGAAGCTGAACTGGTCGGACCATGTGCCGTGGCTGGCGGCTCTGGACCTTCAGAAGGTTCGACTTCGGTGCTCGAGGCTGGTACCAAAGGTGAACAGGTTCGTGGGCCGGATCATCAGCGAGCACAGGGACCGCAGGAGCCATGGCCAGAAGAGCCAGCTGGACTTTGTGGACGTCCTGCTTTCCCTCGAGGGACCTGATAAACTAGGAGAATCGGACATGATTGCTGTCCTCTGGGTAAGGGAATTCAATTTCTTGCAAAATTCTTTATCAATTTCAAATGCTATTTTAAAAAGAAAAGTTTTGACATAATGACGTCAAGACCGAGAAGTTTTGATGAGATATCTTTTAAAAATTTTACCCATTGAATTTTATTTCACCCTTATATTTCCTATTTTCTTCTATAAATAAATATATTATGATTAAATAATAATAATAATTTTATCTCATATCCATCATATATTTTACTCTCTCTTTTTTGACTTATTTTGAATTTTGTCATTTATCATCCAAAATCCGTACTTTCTGTAATGTTAAACAGTCTTCGGACATGCACGACCATTGAAAGAATTTCGTCGGTCAATCTCCTTTTCAGTCCCCCACTTTTTAACGTTTCATGCTGTCGTGGTCTTCTTTGTTCACCGGTCGCTGACTGACATTGAGGAAAAAGGCTATACGATAAAGTAACCGTCTATAATTGATTTGTGTTTGATGAGGACTCAAATGTGATGTGGATGCTGCAAAATCAATGAATGCCTTTATTTATTGATCGTGTGTACAGGAGATGATCTTCCGAGGCACGGACACCGTGGCCGTCTTGATCGAGTGGGTCCTGGCGAGGATGGTGCTCCATCCCGACGTCCAATCCAAGGCACAGGAGGAGCTCGATCGGGTCGTGGGAAGATCACGGGCGGTGCTTGAGTCCGACCTCCAGTCCCTGGTTTACTTGCCCGCGGTCGTCAAAGAAGTCCTCAGGCTCCACCCTCCCGGCCCACTCCTGTCGTGGGCCCGGCTGGCGATCACGGACACGACCGTGGACGGCTACCATGTGCCTACCGAAACCACGGCGATGGTCAACATGTGGGCCATCACCCGGGACCCGGAGGTGTGGGATGACCCACTGAGCTTCAAGCCCGACAGGTTCATGCTGGGAGCTGGCGGCGTGGAGTTCTCTGTCTTCGGGTCAGATCTTAGGCTGGCCCCATTTGGGTCAGGCAGGAGGGTTTGCCCCGGGAAGGCTCTAGGGCTCACCACGGCAACCTACTGGGCTGCACACCTGGTCCACGAGTTCGAGTGGCTCCAGACGGGCCGCGACCCGGTGGACCTCGGCGAGGTGCTCAGGCTCTCCAGCGAGATGGCGGAGCCCCTCACCGTGAAAGTGAAGCCTCGGCTTTCATGAGAACGTTGTCTTAAAGCTGTCCTTCTCACGTCTACCCCCTCAAACAGGCCATCCCCGGTTGTAGGTCGAGTGACTGTCGTGCGTGTATACATGTAGCCATGCTTGGTATCTGCCCCCCCCTACAGTAACGTGTACATATGACTCGAAAATAGGGCAAAGTCGTGGTCAAGGACAGGCATCCATAATATGGTGTCAGAACAAAAGAGAGGTAAGGTAAAGTAAATACGAGTTTTCAAGTGTTGTAGAGATAGATTATGTAGTTTGGACCTTTGGGAATCTTTCCATTGGTATGCGTAATGCTGATAGACTGAGATGTGAATACAAGCCAAGTGTTGCAGAGAGTATGTGGTTTGGACCTTTGGGAATGCAGACTCTTTTTTTTTTTTTAATTATTATTATTATTTTTTATTTTTTTTGGGTCTGGTTATGCTAAGCGTGGGTCTGTAAGCGTACGTTAAAACATAGAGAGTGCATAAGAGCATCTTATTTTTTATTTGATATCAATAATTTTTTAATTAAGAAACATAATCTCTTAAAAGTTTTGAAGATAAATGGGATATATTTTGGATTTAATATTTAAAATCGGCTTTTTTAAGCCCAACAAAATCAGAGGCATCCCATGCTTCATTGATTGCTTGGTTATTTTCGGGAAATTTTGAAGCATATTTTAGGGGAAAAAAACAGCGAAGGGTTTTTTAGTAATTACAAGAGGTGAAATTATATATTAAAAAAATACAACCTGTAAAAGCTTTCTAAACGGATCATATCCTTTGAAAAATTAAGGTTCTTTTAACCGGCTAATATTGGGTGCGGTGGTTTGGCAGCGCGTCGACTGAATTTGACAAATAGAAAAAACTTATATTTGAAGAATTTTACATTTTATATGAACTAACCGTACTCGAGTTTTAAATAAGTTATGATCTAATGAATTTCTGGATGTTAGATAGTTCAAAGTATAGTTTTTAAAATCGGACCGGATTGGGAATTGGTATAGGTCGGACCGGGGATTCAATAGATTAGATCATATATTTTATAAATAATATGGATAATAAATTTACATAATACTATAATTAAATATAATTTATAATAAAAATTATTAATATA
>CXYZ01009481.1:3056224-3158408 GCA_900006705.1 Sonneratia caseolaris | reverse complement strand
ATAAAATAAAATATGTACATTATAATATATTTTTATTTTTTTAATTTTAAGTAGGTCGGTTTTTCATCAGTTCAATTGGATTTATCGGTTGGACCGAGAACTAGCCAGTTCAACTATAGTTAACCTCATTGAAAGTATAATTGAATTTTTTTATAAGAACTAGACCGGGTGAGTAGTTGATTCCCATTAAACCGGTCATACTGGCATGATCAGTTCGGTTTTTAAAACTATGATTCGAAGGGAAAAAAAAAGAGAAGAAGAAGAGGAAGAAGTAAAAGGTTGGTAATTAATTATCTTAAGTGTCCCCAATCCCTTATTATCATTAACAAATAATCATTAAATAATATAATCACGAGAAAAAGAGAGGGAAAATCTCAAGCAAATGGACTGCCCCGCAAACAATCCCGTTTCTCATATCGTCACGCCATCAAAAGTTGGCTCCATTACGACAGTTGTGGGTGCTCCTAAATTAGGGGTGAATTAAAAAAAATTGAAATAAAATGGTGCGCTTAAAAGTATGGATTAAATTTTATCAATCATAAACTAAATTATTTAGATTAAGTTTGATACTAAAAAAAATCTACCATATTAAATTATATTTCTCCGCTCCATTAAATGGTTTTGTACCAAATTATGATCATCGTGCCCCCTTTTATCCTTTCGGGAAATCCTCAACACATTTCTTAAGCCCGATCGCCATTTCTAGGCAAGTTTTTTGTGTTTCTTTTTATGTATGTTGCATTTGATTTAGTATTATGATATATTGAATTTTAATTAATTTAAGCACGATCCATATACCAATAAAATATAATATGTGATAAAATTTCTTCAATTATGATTTTTGTTATTTATAAACTCTAATGAGAAATCTTATATAAGTGAAGAATATACATGTTCATACACTGTCACTAACTCAAATTGAAGGGGTACCTTCAAGCTTTAGGAGAAAAAGAATTGCCCACTGGGGCAAAAGTGGGGAGTATGAATCCATGGTCTTGATCGAGACGAAGAATCTCTACAAACTTGAATGTCTTATAATAAACGAATAATGCTAATAATTGAGATACATGCCATCTGCACCCTGTTTAAACATGAATCGATTCTCTCTTTCCTGATAATATAGGTGATTGTATCATCATATGCCTAATATTTATTTCTCTCCTAGCTCACGGCATAGGATTAGGACAATAGAGAGTCCGATGATACCGACAAAACGATGGGCACAAGCACCCAAGCACAGATCCGGTCCGGTCGATGATTAGATCTGCCTATTATCAATATTCGACATGTCCCATTCGATGAAATGGGTTTGGTGCACTCCTCGCTTTTAAAAAAAGAGCATCCTTCCTAACCATCCGGTGTAATTAAGTGGGGAGTGCTTTTCCGAGAAAGGTACGGGAAATACTATACAAATTCAGCTTGATGATTTAAGCTTTTGATTTGATGTTCGATGCATCCCTTCCCGACAACATAAAACAAACAAACGGGACATGTTTCAACGATGTCCCAATATTAATAATTTCAGTGTGGAACTCGAAGAATTGATGGCCGAAAACACCGTACCGGGTAAATGTGATTAAAATGGTACAAATAACAAAAATGAAATCTAATACAATGGTAATAGGATGTATCATTAACATGTGTACTGAACTCTAAGTCAATTTTTTTTCCTTTTTTGTTTTTCAGTTTCAGATCTGTCGGTTCATCGACTGAACATGCAACTCAACACCTTTAGTAAACCAGCACTGTAGGGTTACACGTGTCAGCTTTAAGAGAAGCCATGTGTCTGATGCTGACTGATCATCTATATAAGAGAGTTAGAAACTTACGTGTCACATACACAGTTATCCTCAAATTTTCATCCTTTTACGTACATACATATATGAATATGTATAAACAAACAAGACATATCCAAGGACAACTGAGACTGTACCACGTGAGGTGCACGTGGGGCTAAAGTAACACTGTGGACACCTTTGTTTCTTTATTTCTTTTTTCTTTTTTTTTTCTTATCAATAAAAAAAAAAACAATGGAAAACAGTGGTAGGGGACCACACTTTGGAGGAGACGAATGTAAAAAATGACTTAAAAAGAGGGCATTTTTGTCCGCTAAAAAGGCTCCAGTAACTAGCTGAATGTCATAAATTAAATTCCCCATTGCTGTGGAGCCAGATCCCGCCTTGTAGCATGTACCTCTGGGACGACCGGTATTACAGATATGTGCAGTAATCTTTCCTTTAACCAATCGATGCTTGATCTGGAGATGGCATTGTAGTGAGATTACAGATATCGACATAAGAGCACAGAATCCATCTTGACGTTTACCTGATGGGTACCTTCGATGAGCGGTCTCGATCAGGGGGTCTGGCTTCCACTGTACAGAGCGGGCACTTCGACAGATCGATGTATACCAATGTCGAGACAATTGCTTAAAGTGGTACCATTATGAGGAGAGGGGGCGTCCACTCCCACCAGACCCCCTTCGAGTTGGAAGCTTGTCCTTTTGGCTCAGCTCTGTCAGTTTCTTCCCGATTCGACTTTGTGTTTTTGGCACCAGCCAAATGCTAGTGGTGATAAACCATGAACGATCAGCATTTTACTTCCAGATGATTCAAATGATGATCATGATGACACATAATTGGATTCATCTGCGCAACCTCTTAAAGTTGTACACTTAAAGCAAGTAAATTCCCATGGCCCAGAGTCGTTTGGGGTCCTTAATTCCTCCTATTTATCCGTGTTATGTCATCCAATTCAATTCTAAATTCGACTTGGCTGGATCGTGGTCAAACGGTAGCTCTTGGCACTTGCAGCTAAAATATATGATAAGAAACTGCAATTCAATCATGAGTGAAACCCTGATCCTTTTCGCAGATCTATCTTTCGGGGTGCAAATCTTGTTCGGTTCTTAACATGACACATGCTGATGTCTGTCCGGAGTACCATATGGGAAGATCTACTCGAGAGATTCTTCACACCGAGAAATAATGCAGAGGTTGCGGAAACTGAAAGGAGATGGGACCGTGCGGATCTGATCGGATGTATTCGGTCCAAAAGCTGAGAGATCATTGAGCTCATGGATGATCAGGGTGTGTGTCCTACATGTTCCCAAGAAGTGACCTGACGAAGTAGGTCGACGAAAGCTAAAAGCAAATGTTCTAGCCCTACTTGATGCCTACGATCTAGAGGTTTTGCCCGGACTAGATGTAGATCATGAATACCGGCCATGAATATATGGAGATTGTGTTAGATCATACGGGCTTTTCTGCGATGTGATGAAATCGCATGCTTGCCGGCTAAAAATGGAGTTTGCGCTAACACGAGGAATGTGATCTCTCAGCAATATCAATGCTGTCCTACATATAGTTCACTGTCCTATTCTGGCATGCCTATGCTTAGGAGCAATGCTACTTTGCCGGAAGTCTGCAAACTTTGTGGGCACTCTCATATCTGATGATCCGAAGGATCCGTGTTCAGCAGCAGATGATTTTCCACTGTTGTGAAGTTCAATTTGGATGTAATCCCCGCTTTTTCTGCTTTGTATGTATTAAGATTCATCCTTAGAATGATCAATCATTCTCCGTGGAACTGAAAACAGTATAAGTATCTCAAAACTCCGAATTGAATCGGTTTTTAAATGATCTTTATTTAGGGGTTTCCGTCCAACATCACTTCATACATCTCGGTTTTTATGCTATGTACTGCAAGCAGGACACCAATTCCATTGTGCTGGTGGTGGTGGTGGATTGAATGTGAAGAAAGAAAGCTTCACAACCATACACAGAAACAGAGTGTTTAGCCGTATATGTTGGTAGTGGGCCTAAATAAGTCGACAGAACACAGGTTGCTCTATTGGGCTCTAACGCTGCCTCCCCACATCGCTTCAGCTGGTAGCGGCATTTTTCCCGTCCAAAGAATCGAGACACTTTGTCGCAGCCGTTTGTCCTACAGTTATTGACTTATTACAGATGCTGTGCGATATGCTGCTTGTAACATATGAAACAGAAGTCCTAGATTTCCGATTAGTCTGACATAACTGGCACCAAACATCATCAGTGTTTATCCTAAAGCGAAGTTTAAAGCCTAAATGGCCCAGCGACTCTCTACTTAGTTCTTGGAACATCCCGGGCTCCTGAATCCTAGAGAGTGCCTTCTCTAGCTGGCTCCACTTCTGCTCCAGGGTCCCAAAGTAAATGACTGACATCCTCACCAGCCCGGGAGAGATCCCTGCCAGGGCCTGCTCCTCCGCATTCAGCTCACTGCTCATGCTTCTCCCCGAGCAGGACATCAATGTCTCGTAGTAGCTCAGGCTGACCGCCATGAACCCGAAGTGGGAGTAGTCCTGCAGCAGGTTCATCAGCCGGTTTCTCCTCGGTCGACGCACATGATCCCGCAGAAACCCGTAGTCCTTGTTCGCCATGGACTTGAGGAGGCCGCGCTTGGGGTGATGATCCTCGAGACCCAGGTAGATGACCTTGAAGCCCATCCTCTCAAGCCGGGTCGCAAAAGTCAGGGCCCAGTAGCACTCATCCTGAGACCCAGGTGGGGGGGGATTCGCTCCGAGAAATCGAAGGCCACCTTCGCGTTCATGGTCAGGCCCTGGTGGAGGTCCATCATCGAGTTCACCAGGCTAGCCGGACCACGCAAAGCCCCAGCCAACATTCATGTTTTTTTCAAAAGAAATTGGGACATGCAAGTGCCTATCAAATCCTCTGTCGAGTTTAAACCAAACGTTCTGTTAGCGGCATCGATGATCCTCTCGAACTATCAAAAGCCATACTAAGTACGTAAACACCAACATGCATAGATAAATAAATACATAAACTTGTTTCAGTTAGAGCCCCATCTTAGATTCCTATAAACTCAGTTATTTTATTGTGTATATATATTTATATGCATGAGGAAAAGCCATGGACAAAGACAAAAGGATGGCGAATTAAGGGATATACCCTCTCAAAAAGAATCCAGAAGGGCACATCTCCCTTTAGTTAAAACACACACACACACACACATATATATGAAGCATATGCTGCTTTATGGTCCACATTTTTAGTACATGGAATCTCGAGCGCAAGATTGATCTGCTTTTAATCTATTGAACCTAAATCGCATGACCATCTCTTATACTGTCATTGATGTCAAATCGAAATAAAATCTAACACAATATGGTGCTATCAAACATGAACAAGGTGCCTACACCGGTTATGGGTTCTGATTTGATGTTGATATATGCAGGCAGCCATCTCCAACTACACCTAACCCAACTAAAATCTTAAGTGCATGGTTTCTAGGTACAGATGAAAAGGAGATGAAATAACACCTCATGCAAAACTGTCGCATTTATAATGTCAGCTCATGTCTTGCTGCTGTTTTACATTCCGTCACACCAAACACGGATGAAGTTTGCTGTGGACCGCCTAAAGGGAATGCCTAGAGATTGCTCTTTATGGTGCTGTGCATTTATTGTATCATCCAAGCAGTGTCACCGTCATCAATCGAATCACTTTTGCAAGTGCAACTACGCATGATAAATGGTACCTGCGGCGGGTAGGTCGGCCCCACCGCTGATGCACTTGGAGATGCTGTGGACGAGCGTAACTTCAGCTTAGCTGGACGTCATCAAGTGATTGATCTTAGGACTTCCAGCTGAAATATATGATAAGAAACTGAGGTCTGATTATGGTTAGAAGCTCCGATCCTTTTCACAGATCGATCTTTCGGGGTTGCAAGTCATGTTCAGTTGCTTAACATGGCACATGCCGGTGTCTGTCAGGAGTACCGTTTGGGAAGATCTACTCGAGAGATTGTGTTCATTCTTCACACCCTAGAAGTAATGCAGAGGCCGGGGAAACCAAAAGGAGATGGGTCCGTAACCAGATCTGTTCAGATGTATTCAGTCCAAAAGCTGAGAGATCACTGAGCTGGTGGATGATCTGGTTGTGCGTGTCCTACAAGTTCCCAAGAAGTGACCACACAAAGTAGAACGACGAAAGCACAAATGTTCTAGCCCTATTTAATATGCACAAGTTAGAGGTTTTGCCCGGGGCTAGATGCAGATTGTGGATACTGGCCAGTGGCCACGAATCCATCGAGACGTCTAAAAGCTAAGTGAATATCGATGTGATTTCTCAGTAATATTCGTGCTGTCCTATATATATTTCACTGTCCTACCCTACTCTGGCCGCAGATGCTTAGAAGTTATTGCATTGAACTTTGGCGACGTAGAGATAGTGGGCATGGGACGTTTTCTGGGCACTCTCGTGTCGGATGATCCAAAGGATACTTGTTCGGAGGCAGATTATTTTCCACTTCCGATGTAGTCTCTGCAGTTTATGCTTCGCATATATTAAGATTCATCCTGAGAATGATGAATCATTTCCCGAGGAACTTGAAACAGTAAGTGCAACCCGGAGCTCCGAATCCACTCGAGTTTCAAATATTCTTCATTTAACTTCGTTCATTTATCGCGGTCTTTACGCTATGCACTGCAAGCAAGACACCACCAATTCCATTGCTGCTGAATGAACTAAGCATGAACAGAGAGCGCTTCGCTTCTACACACAGAAACAGAGCATTCAGCCGTAAAGGTTTGTAACGGGTCCAACAGGCCGACATAGAACGCAGGTTGGTGTATTGAGCTCAAATGTTCTCTGCCTCTTGAGCTGTTAGAACCCGTTTGTCAAACCGTTACTGACTCATAACAGATACCATGTGATATACCCGTAACGTATAAAATAGAAGTTCTAGATATCCCGATTAGTTGACCGACATAACTTGCTCTGAGCACCGTCAGTCTTCATGGGAATATGACATTATTACACCATACCCTCCACTGCACGTTCTAGCAAAGCCTAGATGGCCCGGCAACCAACCCCCTACTTAGTTCTTGAACATCCCAGGCTCCTGCATCCTGGAGAGGGCCTTCTCTAGCTGGCCCCACCTCTGCTCTAGGGTTCCAATGTACCCGACCGACAACCTCACCAGCCCGGGAGAGATCCCAGCCAGAGCCTGCTCCTCTGCAGTCAGCTCGCTGCTTGTGCTGCTCCCCGAGCAAGACATCAGGGTCTCGTAATAGCCCAGGCTCACTGCCATGAACCCAAACTGCGAGTAGTTCTGTAAAAGATTCATCAGCCGGTTGGCCCTCTCCTCTGTCTCCATGTCGATGCACATGATCCCGCCGAACCCGTAGTCCTTGTTCGCCATGGACTTGAGGAGGCTGTGGTCGGGGTGATCCTCAAGGCCCGGGTAGATAACCTTGAGGCCCATCTTCTTCAGCCTGGTCGCGAAGGTCAGAGCCCGGTTGCAGTGCTCCTTCATCCTGAGACCCAGGTGGGGGATCCGCTCCGAGAGGTCGAATGCCACCTTTGCATTCATGGTGGGGCCAAGGAGCATCAGGGTCCCCTGGTGGAGGTCCATCATCGAGTTCACCAGACTCGCCGGGCCGCACACTGCACCTGCCGATATTCATGTTTTTTACGGGAAAAAAAAAATTAGGGACATGAACATGTGCCAGACGTCAAAAAGAAAGGCACGTGAAAAATCTTTTTTTCGAGTTTATATCGGAAGTTTGGCATAAATCATAAAATGACAAGGAGCGATTCGGATGTATCGGCATCGATCAACTTCTCAAACTATGCAGGAAAACATACACGACTTGGTGTACATATGTACATATGCATAAATTCATTCCAATTAGGGCCCTCAGATTAGATTCCTACACACACATACACAAGGAAAGAGTGATAGAACAAGACAACCGGCCGACGAAGGAATATACTCTCACACAGGGAATCCAAGAGAGCCAAAAAGAAAAGCCAAAACATACAGGTCTTATCCACGTGGTATATATATATATATATATATATAAAGTAGTCTGATCAACATGGTTAGCACATGGAATCAAAGTGCAAGATTGTACTTTTTAATCTATTGCACCTAAATCACATGACCATTTCTCGATCATTCCTGTTGATATCTTTGGTGATGTCAAATCTACCGATAAGGCGGATGACATTATCGAAAATGTAAGAGGGGCTAATGCCGGTTATGGGTCTCCGATGACGTTGATAATGGATAATACACAAGGGGCAACCATCTCCAACTACACAGCTGACCGAACTAAATGATAAGTGCATGTTTTGTTGTTACGGATGGAAAAGTGACCGTATCAGATCCCAGCAAAACGGTTGCACTTTCAATGTTAGCTTATGCCTTGTTGTTGCTTTTACATTCTGTCCTACCAAATATTAATGATGTCTGATATGGCTGGCAAAAGGACATACCTAGAGATTGCTTTTGCAAGTTTCCTAGTGCATATGATAAATGGTACCTGCGATTATGTCGGCCCCCCCGCTGACGAACTTGGAGATGCTGTGGACGACCACATCTGCGCCGAGGCGGGCCGGGGACAGGACCATTGGGGCGAAGGTGTTGTCCACAACAACGGCCACCCCCTTGCCGTGGGCTATCCTCGACAGCTCCGGCACGTCAGCCACGCTCAGGGTCGGGTTCGACATGGACTCGAAGTAGAGCACCCTGGTCCTCCCCTCGACAATCGCCTCCCTCACCGCGCCATGGTCCCTTATGTCCACGAACGTCGTCGTTATGTTGCAGGCCCTCGGCAGGAAGTGCGTCAGCAGCGCGTGGGTCCCACCGTACAGTGTCCGAGAAGCCACCACGTGGCCCCCGCTGCTGCAGATCTGCATCAGGACAGACGATATCGCAGACATACCTGTCGACAGCCCCCCAATTTTAGATCACTCTTCTTCCCCCACCATAATTTTTTTTTTTTAAACGATGTTTCAGCATGAAATCGACTTTTCGGTCGTTAACGAGGATTGAATGGAAGAAGAGATATACCGCTAGCGGTGCAGTAGGCGGCCTCGGTGCCCTCGAGTGCGGCCATCTGGCGGCCGAGGCTGAGGACGGTGGGGTTGAAGTGGCGGCTGTAGATGAAGAAGTCGCGGTCGGGCCCGAGCTCCCCGGCGAACATCCGACGCATCGTCTCCGGCTCCATCACCGTGAAGGTGGCGGACGCCTCGATCGACATGTTGACCCCGCCATGCTCCCCAAACTCGTGCCTTGCGGCCGCCAGCACCGCGGCCGGGTCGTCCCAGCAGGCAGCCCCCAGCCCCAACAGCGTCGACTTCTTCGTCACCATCGCGTCGTCTCCGGCATCAATATCATCGGACCCCTGCCGCTTCCTGCTGCTGCCCGAGTACGCAAAGCTGTGGCTCGTCGTCCCCGCCATGTTGGATCACGCCGACAGCAGAAAGGTTTTCTCTAATTCTCCAGGTCCGGAGGATGGATGGATGGATGGATGGATTTGGCGAGGAGACAGGCCTGAGAGCTATAAATGGAGGAAAGAGCGGTAAACATGGAGGGGAGAGACACAGTAAATTGCATTTACGGTTTGCTCAATTGCTGAATCGAGAAAACAACGTACTAAATGTCGACAAAATTGCTAAGAAATCTGTACATTACTATATCAAGCGAAGACGAGATCCTTAATGCAGCAGAGATTATGGAGAAACTCAAATTGAGATCACGGGATGTTTTCAACTCGGCTAAAGCTAATCTCATCCTGTACTGACTTGGCCTTATTAAATCACATCTTGCTATGGGGGGGGGCTTTTGTTTACACGGTAAACATCAACCTTTATCGACTATCTCAATATGTAGAGAGCAATAGAGATTTTATTGCGCATGAACTGTAAATCCTAGACTGCTTATAACGTGTTACATTAACGGTTGAAATTGAACAGATTCAATCTATCATGGTATATCCTCGCGATTACTTCTCGAGGCTTGTGATTTTCATGTGTTACGATCTAATCTGGCCGTGTAGGCCCTGCAGAGATTGGATTTGATCATGTAATTACAGATAATAATATTATCAAGTATGGGTGGATAATGCCAGGAAAGCGATGATGCCTCCTTCTTTTTCACCTTTTTAGGTGTGCAAGGGTGTCGTGCATCCCGAGCAGGAAAAGACGGACAAAATGGTCAAATTTATTGGTCTCTTTATTCTAAGCCGGCACTCATTGCCACTATGTCAAATTCATATCCGGTAAAATAGGACTAAGAGGGCACAGGAAACCATACAAATAAGGATCGATCCAGGACGCCTCGATCGGATATCAACGCCGAACTGCGCCGAGCCATCTATCACAATTTCTTTTTCCGGGTTTATTTTAAAGGGTCAAATATCTGCTGAACGGAAGGATTTTCTTGCGAAAGAGCAATTTTCCAATTCGGCATGGGTTTCTATCTAGCACGCGTACGGGTACATCGAATGTGGACGCCTTCTTGGAGGAGAAGATGAGGGGCTCCCGAGCTATGAACGTAGTCAGGCTTTCAATCTTGGGGACTCTCCTGCTCTTAAATCAAATCGGTAGAGGTTGTCAAGTATATGTGCACTCGAGCATTTTTATTGCATAAGTGGTAATTGATTGTCTGTCCTCGGGGACACTGCTTGCTTCAGTGGGGATGCATACGCGTGTGTTCGACCTGATAACTATGGAACAACGATTCCATTCGGGGTTTATGCCATGGTTTTTTAAATCAAACCGGACCGGCCATTCACTTGACCCGGTTTTCAGAATTAATTCAATTACATTATAAGTGCAATCAATTCTGATTGAATAGATCAGTTTTCGATCGGACCGACGAACCCAATTAAATTGGTGAAAAAAAGCCTACTGAAAATTAAAAAATAAAAGTTTATTATAGTATATGTATTTTATTTTATTTAACTTATATTTATATTTTATGTTGAATTTGCCGTTAATATAATAATTATTTTAATGATTTTTTTTGTTATGAATCAGTGTCAAGTTACGGTATTACGTTAATTTATCGGTAATATTATATCACTAATATTATTTATTAAATATACCGTTTGACTAGTTGAATATCCGGTCTGACCCACGAATGTATGCCTTGACCCGTTTTCGATCCGGTTTAGTTTTAAAAACGGTGGCTTATGTACTAAAGTGAAAATACAAGGCCGACCATTCATGTTTCCGTGTTTTTTTTTAAATAATTTTAGAGTTTCTGGGATTAGGCACATGACAAGAACATCCTTGTATAAATTATAAAAATATGTTTTTATAGTCATCCAAACTATAAGAAAAATCAAGATCAAATTAGGAATTCTTTTTTTTTTTTTTTTACCAATGTTCAATCTATAGGGCAGAGTTGTGATTTTCCACGGACGGCCCGAAGATTAGGTTTAACGGATCACCTTTCTTTCATTTTTTCCAAGCCGTGGAATTGTCCCGACACTTCAAAATAAAGTTTGGGATCGGGAGGGGGTGACGTGTCCAACGTCCATCCAACTTCCCTATCAGATGATGATCCCACGTCAGCGCTCCCACCACGTCCCCTCCGAGAGTCCTCGTCGTTGTTCGTCTACACGTTTCCTGGGGAAGACTTGTCGAATTCCATGCAATTGATTATTCAAGGCATTGAACGTGGCAGAGCGGGCCAACATCTCTTGGCAACCGATCGATTAATCCCGCTCCCGTTCTTGCTCTTCATCATTTTATGCGAATGCGCTTACCTTGATCTTCGTCTCGGACCCAGACGTATGATGCGGCCGCGGGCTATGGGTAGGCTCATTTCGACAAATCGAAAACATCACGCACGTGCGCGAATCGAATTTGAAAGAAGAAAGAAAGAAGCGTCGTCTGCTACAAATTAGAAGCTCGCGCGGTATCCATATATCTACCTGTCGATCTTTCTAGACGGTCGGTCATCCAGAATGTGCTGCGAACTGTTGATTGCTCGTGATGACAAAAGCCGTCACTCACCTTCTTTAAAGTACTGGAGCATCTTTGATTCGGGAAAATTGCTGGGTTAGTGAAAACTAGAGGACTTATTTACTTCATTCATCGAACTTCTGCACAGACTCTGCGATCCAAGCTAGTGGGGGTTCCATTCCAAGACTATGTCCCTTGGTCGGTCTGCGCGAGTGTTGCATTCTCCGTAAGTTGGGGACTATATTAGCTCGGAAGTGGGGTCCTGATGGATCCTCAGGATCACGAACTGAAGAGCGAAGCCCAGGCGTTTTGGCCTGTGTGTGCAGGCAGGAGTGGCTGAGAATACAGTTGAGCTGTGTCTGTTTTTTCCTATTTTTGGTCTTTTTGCTGCGCTTGTTTATGTTGGTGAATGATATTTTGCACGAAGCAAAAAGATTCCCGTGTCTTGAACATGTTTTGGCGATGATTATCGATTATATTCGATCGTGAGACAGCACGTACGATTCATATTAATCAATTAGAGCGTTGTTGCTTTTCCTTTTATAATGGACATTGGAAACATGTATAGCCTTGTGATTTTCACAGACAAATTTCAGGAAGGCAAAAACTTCATGCAAATGGGAGGCCTTATCTTAGCCAAGGCAAGAACAGAAGCAGGGAGGATCCACAACCCCTCTCCACAGATCAACCCGGATGCAACCGCTGGGACCATCGGCTCTGCTTTCTTGGAGTTGATCTTGTTCCACACAAATACAATCAAGCTCCCCATGCACATGTCTATGGTGAAGTAGGCCCCCACGAGGAATGGCGGGGCCATGGCCATTGGAAGGGGCATGTACTTCCCGAACCTCTCAGGTGAGAGATCCCTCACGAGGTTCACTAGGACTGCAAACCCGAAGAACCCATAGCAGAGCTGGAGGCAGTGGTTTGGCAGTGCGGAGAAGCCTTCGACTCCTAGAATGGCCATGTTTCGGTAGATCAACGCATAGGGTGCCTTGAAATCCCCGTTGGGGTTCCCCACATCGAATGCCTTGTAGAAGAGGAAGAAGCTGAGGGGCGCTGTCAGGCACCCGATAGCAGTCCCTATGACCTGGCTGAGGAACATGGCTCGTGGAGATGTTAAGGTGCAGTGGGCTGTCTTGAAGTCCTGCATAAGGATGCAAGCCACGGAGACCACTGACTTTATGACCCCACAGCCAGCAAGGCCAGCCACAAGCCCATTTTCCTTCCCAGACAGTGCTGCCAAAATGAAGAGGGCTACCTTCCCATAGTTGTAGGCCATGTTCATATCGGTGAGACCGGCTCCATAGGCATTGCAAAAAGCGAGTGATGGAGCTAGGACATAGGCAACAACAACATAGTACCATTTGAGCTGGGGGAACATTGTCGGGATCACAATGATGGAGACAACAGAGAAGATTGTGTATCCGACAATTCCTATCCACATTGGGATGTTTTCTCCTATGAACACCTCGTTTTGTCTTTTATCATCAACTCGCTTGCTCTTTTCTCCCTCCGTTGTGTCATTGCTGGGGTTCTGCATTTTTACTCTCTTCTGGATGTTCACTGCGGTGATTATTAATATCTTTAGGAAATTGTAGAGCCCGTCCCCAAGGATGAGAGCCACAGATATAAATGCCTGCAAAGAACATTTGAAAACCGATATCACATAAGGTGGAGTGTGTGATCTGGAATTAAAGATGAGTTTCTCAAAATTGACATTACGAAGTTAAGTGAATATAGCAAATTATAGGCTCGATAATAAGTAGATTTAGCTGGCTCCACAGATTAGACCTTATAGCCATACAAGCTCCTCATGCTACTCTCTTCCAAGTTGTCAGGAAACCAATCTCCCCTCAGGTGGTTGATGCGGGGCCACATTATTCCATAGGAGATCACGGCACCTAAGAGCAGTGATAAGTTCACCATGTGGGAACAGATCATTCCTGCTCCCACGTATGTCATGCTGAAGTCAAAGTAGAATCTGTACAAAAATAAAAAAGAACAGGTCGGTGGGACAAAATCCAATAATCATAACTAGTTGTAATCGAAATGCATCATTAGTATTTTTTTTTTTATTTGACACATAGTTCTGCATTAATTGTAGTGGTTGATGGCCAAGTGCAAGAATCGAAGTACTTGGCAATATGTACACCTGACTTGCGGCTAAATCCATGGATGCAGCAGCAAGTGGACTTGATGCATAACTATGTCTTATGAACCTATGAGACATGCATGGTTTTCTATTTTTCATGTGATCCGCATGGAAGTAATTTGATGGGTATGCTATGGATACTGCAGTTTGAGTGGACAAAACGTGAGTTTCTTTTGCAGAATCATAATGGAGTGATAAAAGAACACACGTTTGTTTCCAAGCTTGCAACCCAAAAGTAGGGAACTGCGCAAATCCACAGCCTTCTTTCCCACTATAGAACCACTGGAAGAATCCCCATAGGAAACTCAAAGAGAAGAGCTTCATGAATCCGCGGACCTGCTTCCTGAGGGAACACCAGATTTATGTATCTTACATTGTTTGAGCTGCAAGTTCGTTAATCACACTGAAGAGAGGTATGTTAATCGAGTTTGCTTGTGATCATGGATGATAATTAGTACCTGGCCGTCTTGTCTCCCTGTGAGTGGAAGCCATTTATAAGCACCGCAGTGGCCAGTCCACTTGGGTAAGTTAGTTTTAGGTCAACTATCATTATCTGCAAGAATTGAGGGGAGCCAATGAATGGAGCCCCTTTTAATCAAGATAGAATGAGATGATTAATTTATGGTTTACCTTTCTGAGGGGAATTAGTACGAAGAGACCCACAAAGCAGACAACAAAGAGGAATCCAGTCATCCAACCAAATCCTGGCTCCTTAATTGCCTCGGGTGAGTTCCCTTGTATGCCCACCCCTGCTAGCTCATACGTCTTCCTGTTTAGCCCCAGCAGATATGATGCAAACCCACCTGGCTCAAGGAAAAGGGAAACGTTATTTTTTCAGGTAAAAAAACGAGGCATTTGATCCCAGAAGTTTTCCGAAAGAAGATGCATCTGGCGAATCCGTCTGGGGAACTTTTCCAGTTTTATGCTATTATGAATTGAAATCAATTTAATGTTACATTGCATGGTTCCTAGAGGAGTTCTTTTGCAAAGCTTCCACCATGTTTCCACTTTGGAACACTTCCATCCTAAGACCAGAAACCTACTGCAGCTCAACATCCTTAGTTCCATTTATCTCTAGACGCAACTGAACCTGGTAACATTACACCGCGAATAGCAACGAAGCATGACAATTATTCTTCCAGGTTTAAGATGAAAGTCATTTTGTCAGATAATTAAAGGAACGAAATTGCTCACGATAGATAAAACAAGGCAATTTTCTTGAATTTCAACATTGTTTTGAAATCGATTTCTTGCACAAACCTCCGACGGAAATGCTGTAACATGCCACGGCGCACGTCTGAATCATAGTGTTCTCTTGTCGGGTGAATGGTTTTGCTATGAACCCGCTCTTTTGGAGTACCTTCGTCCACGTCCTAATGAACACAAATGCAAGAAGTGCAGCCGAGACGTTGAGGTTCGGGACAAGCCCAATTGTGAGGTTCAGCTTCATCGCAATTACACTATAAATGGTTCCGATCATGATGCTCACTGCAACTCCCCGGATCGTAAGCTGCTTAGTCCAAGGCTGCATTCTCGCAAGTCCCATCAAGTCCTCCTGAGGGGGTGATTCTTCTTCGTTGATCTCTCTCTTTTCCTTTGAGTCTTCCATGCTCGATAATATGAGTTAGGGAAGGGGAAAGCAAAAGAAAGAGGGAAGAAGGGATGGATAGACAGCTTAGGTTTGCAAGGAATGTTGTGGTTCATATTTATGCTCACTCCAGCGTTTTCCCATGAGAAAATGTTGGAAAACACTGTCAAAATTCTCATGTGCAGCTTGATTTTCCCATCTTACTCCCAAGTGATGCGGGCCTTGATTTTAGATCCTACAAGTTTATTGTACCGTTAGTAAACGAAGAAAACCAGCACGGAAAGTTAACTAAACGGACAAACTCGAATGGACCAGCTCATGTGGGGGCAATTCCTGTCCTCATCCCTGTGGCCCATCACCTAAAAATGCTAAACTTATGTTACTTTTATGATCATCAAACTTACATATATACCCAATATCTTTAATAAACAATTTGCAATTAATTCATCATGATTGTGGGCTATAGAGTCGGTTTTCATATCATATGTAATTAACTCCATTGATCCATCACCCAAAAAGAAAATGCTAGCTTTGATCACTCTTAGAGTTATGGGAGCTTTTATATATAAATACATACGTAAAATATTCTCATTGAATAATGGATGTGGGATTAGAGTCATTACAATTCCCAACTTTGATAGAGATATTCAATTACAAAGTTTACCCTAGTTTTAGAATACTAGAAAATCCGGGCTGCTCGCCTTGGGCTTCTTGGCGACTTCGCCCTACTATGCACTGACTTCTGCTCTCTCCTTTCTGCACCCAACAGATCTGGATAAAATATTAGACCGACTTACTCATTATGGGACTAAAAGATTGCCTTCCTGTGATTGAAAAGAAAAGGAGGAAAAAGGAAGTTACGGAGTTGAAATGATATGTAATTCCTGGAACTGAATACTACAATGTAGCCGATCGAGATTGTGACTTTTGCCCAACTGTGAGAAGTATCGATGCGATGCTTGTTGCTTTTAGGTCTTTTGGCAGGTCGAGTTTCTTTATGCTTCCTTTTATCACATGACAAGTACCGTCACTGATGACTGTTGTTAATGCTCACCATAGCATCACACAATCACCCTAATGGTGCAACATAAAGTTTTAAAATCCTGCACCAATCCAGTTAACAGTCCATTGATATGTAGTTTATCATGGAAAGGAAGAGTACTGTCCTCATCTGCAACAAGGTTCAATCACGTTATCATGCGATAAAAGACTTACCCTGTGTCAACTTGCCTAGTTATGCCTTGCCATATGACGGGCTTATGAGTCGCATTCACATGATTGGGACAAGCATTTGTCCGATGCGTAGATTCCAAGCCATGGAAATGAATTATGGCCAACTGGTATGACTTTTTGTTTTGTGTGGTCTTGGCGACCCTTATCCTTGATTTTGAGCCCCTTTATTTCCCATCCACCGAGAGCTTCTCAGAGTGGCTTAGTTAAAGGAGGAATTCACACGCAGATGAGACCATTGGAGCATCGTCAATCCTAGACATAGTATGACGGTCGTTCCTCGTGTCGAGAAAGAAGACAATGACAGCTTTTGTCTTTGGCAATTAGCCATGTGGCACACGTTTAAGATTCTTTTCACATTCAAATGCTTGGGGGTCATTTTTCAAACAAGCCGTCTTTGTTTTGTAGTGAATGAAAGGCTATGATTGAGCCTTCTCTCTGTGCCCCACACTAAAAACCGCGAGGAGAAAGTCATGCCTTCGAAGATTTTTCTTACGGGGCAGTCCCATGGATGTTCCTACACCCTGCAAGTGAAAGTGGCCATGACTGCTTCTTAAATTTAAGTTCTTGTGGACTACCATCAACAGTTTCAGGATATGTCTAAATACTGTTGCCAAGAATTCGATCCGACTCCTCTTAATTGACAACTTAATGGATTCTTCCATCTTGATATCACTGAAAAAAAACCCATTATTCTGATAAATGTACTCTATACAAGACTTTTAGCTTTTGTAAACTTCTGCATCGATGGGCTTGCTAATCCTTCCTTCTCTGCAAAATTGATTATTGGAATACAAGGCATTTGAAGGAGTCCCACCGTCTTTGCTTTCCCCTTCTCGAATCTTTTCAAGCCAAGCCATCATTTTGGAAATTATTTTTTGTTTTTTGGGTAGGTGGACTCTTATATATTCAATAGGCGTGAGACCTTCAATCTGTACTTTTTGGAGGGGGATGAGAGCTCCTATGCTGCCTTTGAATGAATTTATTGCTTACTGATAAAAAAAAAGGAAGAAGAAGAAGAAAAAGATGATGATATCTCACCTTCTGTATTAGTGGAATTTTCTTACTAGTTTTTGAATATTAACCGGCCAAAGATGGGCACACGATCTGCTGGGACTATCATTGGAACTTTATCGTACTGCATCAAAAAGAAACCCTTCTTCCTTGTATTTCTTCTTTTCCTCGTCCTCTTCATGGGTCCAAGGGATTCTCAACGGATTGGTAAATACCATGCGTGTGGCCAACTCTGATCCACCAAGCACACATTCAATTGTTCAATAACGACAGCCATGAATGAATGGCCAAGCCAAAAGCCAGCATGGTCTTAGACATCACAGTCCCCGGACATATCAGATCGTTTGGCACAATAATTATTCCAGAGGTGCTCCACTACCACAAAGTGAAGTTTCACGGCCACAAAATCGACGGCTATGGTATCTCCCGGCCTAGAAACAAGTTTGGGATTTAAAGCTCGATCCCCTTTCAAAGAAATTTGTGAGCGAAGGTCAAATCATCTGTGGAAGCTAAAGTTTAACATTTGGCAATATCCGGCACACTAAATTCTATAGATTTGATTAATTAGGCTCCAACTTGGCATGAGATAAATCCCTCTTCGATGCAGATTTTATTATTCACGAAATTAAAATTTATAATTCAGACGGGGTGATTCAAAATTTCAAGAGTTTTTTTATATTTAGAATATAATCGTTTGATGTAATAGTTTGTAAATGAAAATTTTTGGATTGATAATGGTATGATGGTGTACGTTTAATTCAATGATCCAATTATTACCTTTTTTTTTTGTTTTCAGCATGTAGTATTCTCGGTCCAACCGAAATGTACCTCGAGACTAGTTTACGGTCGGGACGGGCTTCCTAGAAAAATTCCCGTCGACCATCCCAACCTGAGATTCGATCATTAGATCACCTATTTGAGAGCCTAGTGAGGGAACCATTAGTTCAACCCTAAGTTGATAATGATCCAATTATTCACTCACTTACATTTTCTCCCGATGACATTGCCGCGTGGTTTGCATTTGACAAATTTTCCTGGGTTTTATCTATTGGATATATAGAAATTCAATAAATTTGGAATTATTTAGTTTTAAATCGACTTTACTCAGTAAGCTGGTAAGAACTAACCTGGCACGGCTAAGTAATTTTATTGGGTGTGCTTAGCGCGATGATCTTCGGGCTATGTAGGCACAATAGCCCAATAAAGAAAATTGTTTCTTTAAAAAAATAAAAAACTTCACTCCAATTAACTTGGGCTTAGCGTAGGTGGAAACGCTGAAAGCGCAAGAGGAAGCCTTATGAAAAATTTGGCCTTCTGATGCTCTAGTTGCTGGAGAAAGGGAAACTTAATTGGGGACAATCAACTATTGATCGTGTGTGTCCTTACTGCTCGGTATGCGATAAAACTCTGATTATCATGTATCCTCTCTATTGATATAAACCCAATCCAAATCCCATTTTTACTTTAAAAAAATAAATATATCAAATCATTTTAATCAACTTGGATAACTCTAATTGGGCTACTCCTGGGAGTGGAATTTTTTTTTTTTAAGGATAAAGCAAGAGCGGGAGGACAAGCGCACATGCTAGGCGGACTTAGGCTAGAGAGATAGCTAAACGGGCCAGGCCTATCATGCCTTTGCCCGTTTGGGGCCGGATTCATTGATGCCCCGGTATCGTAGAATTTCAGGCCCAGAAGGGCATCCTCGTTCTCCCAGAGAGAGCCATCGACCCGACACGACACGGTTCCGTCACCGAAGCTTTCGAGATTCTTGCCCCCCCACAAGAAAATGGAAAATGGAACAGCTTTGGTATCTATAAGGGGGAGAGATCAATCTGTCCGTCAAACCTCGTGATTCAAGATCGGGTCGTGCAAAAGATGGAAGTTTTCCTGGCGCATCCGTGAGGTTTGATTATATGAACGGGCATCTAAACTAACACCTCTCGATAACAACTCGGCTGGTGGAAAGACACAAGAGTTGGAAAAAGAGGAAGGCATTTTTAGGAAGGAGACAGCCCCCACCAAGGCACATGCTTTCAACACTCGAGGGGTCCAGTCGTGGTATGGGGTCGACTAGACAGACACACCACAAGCTGTCAGCAAAAATGCCTAATCTGTTCCTCATTTATGTGTGGATGGTGTCGATGCTCGTACTTCCTTTCGATCGGCATGCCTTTGCGCGATTATGTATGACGATTGCCACCATTGTCGACTCTCATACTCGTCTTGTTCGGTCGGTGAATTTCGTCGAGAGAGCCCTTCCCTTCGAGGGAAAGGCCTTTCTTGTACCATCAAAATCATAGTAACAAGATCAGTTACTAATTTTCAATTACAGGAAAATGAGCGAATGAGAGGAAATACGAAGAAAAATTGTAATGGGAATTAAATTAATTAAAAAAATCTTAATTTGGAAGTTGAGGGTATTATTATTATTATTTTTAATATCGATGATGTCTAAAGATCTACTAATCTAATGAACTTTTCAATTAAATTTCAGATATTCCCTCTCGAATTATAATAAAGTTTTTATCTTTTTATTAGTAAATTATTATTTTTATTAATAAAACTTTTGTATTAAAAATAAAAATGGTAGACGATGTAATTATTTTTTATTGTCAAATATTTTCATTTTTTTATTATGATTTGGATGGGCGCGACTCTTATTCATCTCATTTTAAATGAAAAATTCATATAATATATAGTTTCTTACTCATCTTATTATTTAGAACATACTTTAACATATTACTGAGAACCGTGATGAGTGTGGGGCCATGGGCGCCCTTAATCCGATCCACGTGTCAAGATCCCAATCACGCAGCCACCATCGACACGTCAGCACCACACCTCGCTCCTCCTCCCCTCTCTCTCTCTCTTCCCGGCCCTCAAGGAGCCAAACAGTCTTCCTCTCTCTCTTTCCCTTTCTGCATCGCTTCTGATGGTGGTCAACGGATCCATTTCACTAACCCCGAAGTAACTCCGCCCCGACGCCGGGTCCTATAATAGTCGTTGCTGATTCGTACTTTCCTGCTGCTGCTCAGGATTCCTGTCCAGTGGTGTCTGGCGAGCAGGTTAGGTCATGTCTAGGATGGGAGGCAGTCAGAAGACTTACACTGCGAATCGGAGCGATTACAAGCTCCTAGAGGAGGTCGGATATGGTGCCAGCGCCGTCGTGTACAGAGCGATCTATATCCCCTTCAATGAAGTTGTTGCCGTCAAGTGCTTGGATCTCGATCGCTGCAGCAGCAATCTGGTTTGTGCTTTTCTAGTCTTCTGTTGTGTCTGAATATTTTTAGTGCTGCCTTATCTTGTGCTCCGTTAGTTTGTGAGATCTGGCTTGAGAATCTAAGATGGTGTCTTTTATTAGATTCAGACCTTAATTTAGTTGCAGTGGTCCGTATGTTCATGCTCCTGTTATTTCGGGTTTCATTTCTTGTCATGGATTTATGCATCTGTTGATTGAGCCATGAGAATTGATTTTGTTGAGGTGAAAATCATATTCTTATTAGATTGCCCATGGTGAAGCTCTCGACAGACTGTTTATTAAGTGACCATCAATAATTTCTGCGAATTTTAGATTTTATGTCATATAGTGCGAGGTACTTTGGAGTGCGTAGGATGAACTCTGAAACAATGTCTCTGATAGATGCTTTTATTTGCCTTTTCAACATTTTTATTGTTCAATTTTGGAAAGATACAGATTGTGGCTTCAGGTTGAGTAAACCGTTGTTGTCCTGAATTTCCTTTTCTTATTGTAATGTCTTTGAAATTGGATATTTAATGAGCACATGGGGGAATGGTAATCTATTCCTATTGGTAATTAATTTTACAAAATTCTGGTTCATGCAGTGATTATTTCTTGATACTCATCCAAATGTACTGCAGGATGATATTCGTAGGGAGGCTCAAACGATGTCTTTAATCGATCATCCGAATGTTATAAAGGCATACTGTTCATTCGTGGTTGATCACAATTTATGGGTTGTCATGCCGTTTATGGCAGAGGGTTCTTGTTTGCACCTCATGAAGATTGCTTATCCTGATGGTTTTGAGGAGCCTGCAATTTGTTCAATTCTCAAAGAAACTCTGAAGGCTCTTGAATATCTTCACCAGCAAGGACATATCCATCGAGATGTCAAGGTTTGTTGTATTATAATCTAAGAATTCTTCAAGATGTTGGATAAACTTCATTATGTATGTTACTTTCTGAATTACACTGTTTGCCAGAAAATATGGTTCTAACATTTGAAATTTCAGGCTGGAAACATACTGCTTGATAGTAATGGAGTGGTAAAGCTGGCTGATTTTGGTGTTTCAGCCTGTATGTTTGATACAGGAGATCGACAACGGTCCAGAAATACCTTTGTCGGTACACCATGCTGGTAGGTTTTTTTTTTCTTTTATTTGATCTAAAATTGTAAAGTTTCATGGACATGTTTGCTCCCTTACAATTTGCATTTTTAACTCTCTGTTTTTATTCTTTATTGTTTTGAAGGATGGCACCGGAGGTTTTACAGCCTGGAAGTGGATACAATTCCAAGTGAGTCCATTTTACAGTGAAAAGGAGATTTTTTCATCGTTAACATAAATATTGGCAAATTTTCACATTTTCAGCCAGATCATCTGTGTGTAATGATCAATTTCTAGGCTGAGTGACAGTTGTTTAAATATTTTCTTCTTGCAGTTCATATATTCAAACTTTTCTTCTTGTGGTTCATATTTTGTGCTTGTTGATTCTATAGGAGCTTTCCTTAATGCACTTGGCCTGTTAGAGATCATCTCATCACTGCAGCCATAGCATTTACCTTCCACCAAAAATTTCTCATTCATCATGTGCATAAAAGTGATGTTACTATGACATGAAAATAGGTTTTATTGATTAATGAAAGGTGTTTTAGTCAAGATGGATCATAATATCTTTGCTCTTGCATTTGCTGTATTCCTTCATCATCATGAACATGTGTCTTGTGATGGTTGGATATCAAGTGGTGATAACAAACTGATGCTTTAAAGGCTGTTATATTTTTCATTAATTGCTTTGACTTCTTGTGCCTATTTATGAAAATCTTGCTGATATCAATTATAAATATTTCGAACTGGTAACCTCATCTTGTCCTAATGTGCCAAGGGAATCTTTATTGTAGAATTGAGTGACTGGTTTCATCTTGCCTCTTATTTTATTATGTATTGCTTTGTGCAAATCAGGGCTGATATTTGGTCATTTGGTATTACGGCACTGGAATTGGCACATGGTCATGCACCCTTTTCAAAGTACCCTCCTATGAAGGTATGTGTGGCTGCTTGTATTTGATATGAAAGAAGAGTAGTTTCTTATGTGTGATTCTCTTGCCATTTATAGGTCCTCCTGATGACCATACAACATGCACCACCTGGACTTGATTATGATCGAGACAAAAAATTCTCAAAGGTATCAGTACTTTCTGGCTATAGCACGACAGAGGCAGCCAATCATTGTGCTTCCTTTTTCTAATTTAGTGTCCATGGTTTTCCTCCATCTTGTTGTTTATACTGTCAAAGATAAAATTACATGTATCCTTTGATTGACTTTCATTTTGGGGAAATATTCTAATTGGGAGCTTTCCGGTTGTTATCAGCTCTTCAAAGAAATGATAGCCATGTGCCTTGTGAAAGATCAGACAAAGAGACCAACTGCTGAGAAGTTGTTAAAGCACTCTTTTTTCAAGAATGCAAAACCTCCAGAGCTTTCTGTGAAGAAGTTATTTACCGACTTGCCGCCACTTTGGCAACGTGTGAAGGCCATCCAACTAAAGGATGCTGCACAATTGGCCTTAAAGAAAATGCCATCTGCAGAGCAGGAAGCACTGTCTCAGGTTGAACATTTACTCCAATATTGTAACTTTTCTGAAAAACTGCAGCGACTTTGACTCTTTTAGCCTTAAAACTTTGCTTTCAGATTTATACTTTATATGGTCTTTAACATTCTTTTTTTTTCCTTTTTGGAGTATATATGTTCTTTACATCTAGAATTATAGATTAGAAGTTTCATTAGGTAAATTTTGACATGCTGAGGACCTACAATATATGAGCAAATTCTGTTATGTTATTTTAGTCATGATGCTATTGTCTCCCTAACTATAGATTCATACACATGAACAGTACATTTTTCCCCTGTCCTCTTTTGCAACCATATGTTAGCTGCCACTGGTCATAACATAACATCTTGCCAGTTCATTTATCTTTTTGTTGATAGACAAATATGCTACATGCAACTATCAAATAATTATGATGCTGCTGGCACATAGTCCACGATTTGTGCTAGTGACTGTTGAGTAAGAATAATATGAAGAAATAGTCTTGATATTGCAAGTGAATACTCAAATGAATTATAATTTATGGAACGTGACTTGCATCTATCTGATGTTGATATCCATTTAACATGGAGATGCTGCCAAGCTTTCTTAATTTAGTGAAACACGCTCAGGGAAGCACACTGATAGTTCTTGTAGCATACCCTTCACCAGATTAAATGAGTATGTTTAGTTGACAGCTCACTTAATTTTCTAACAAAATGCATTGATTTTTCTTCGTTAAAATGTCAATCAACACATTGTGCTAGGATGCTTTTCCTGTGAATGCTATTAATTCTACATTCTTGCTTGCAAATTTGACCTTAAGTTCTTCTTGTTCTACCATGTTCAGAGTGAGTATCAGAGAGGTGTCAGTGCCTGGAATTTTGACATTGAAGATCTAAAAGCCCAAGCATTACTGGTATTCCTTATTTTCCTCAATCCTTATCCTTTGTAGCCGTCAATTATTAGCCATTTGATTTGATGTTTGAAACTGAGTTCCTTGCTTCTTCCTTATTCTGACTATCAAAATATTTAATCATGTAACTGATAATTTTGTCCAAAATTGGTTAGCTAAGGGACGACGATGATATGCAAGAGGCAAAGGATGAAGATGCTTCCAACAAGACATCTATCAGCAATAAGGTCTCCAGATTTTTCATCCCTTCTATGTTTATTTAAGAGATGTGTTTTACCATAATGGTCAAGCTACATGTTGCCATATATTTTCTTCTTGATTTTTGCCATTGGCTTTAGTTTAAGCAGTTGGTAAGTTGTGTATTTGCTCAAGCAGGATACAGATGAGTGCAAGTCTACATTGGGTGAATCGAGCTCAGGTGATAACATATTTCCTGCTGAGGGCCAAGGAAATACAAATGGAGATGAACTTTCTTCTTCTGATTGCTTGAATAGAAAAGGAAAGATTCCAGGAAGTGTTGTGGTGGAGCCCAGTGGCCAAGAAAAACTTTGTTTGAAGACAAATGGCATGAGCAATGATATAGTAACACCAGCACTTGAAAAGAACAGGCAAGCCAAAATTAAAGCTCCGACAATCAGAAGTCGCCAAACTCAGAGTGGGCCTCTTGTACCAAATGCTGTGCTGGGTCATTCACCACCCGAAAGGTGGTGCACCTCCGACAGGTTAGACATTGAATTTTCGTATGACTTATTTTGCTAGACAACAATATGATTTATGCCTTGCTGCAGATTGTGACTTGTGATTATTTCGTGCCTATTCCCCTGCAGCTACATTGATTATTTGTGGTCTAAGATTTTTTTATGAATAAAAGATAATGTGTAGAAAATGATTACTGCTTTAAAGCATTTTCGTTGAGAAGTTTCATCATCATATTCGTCTTAGCTGCTTTCTGATCTTCATGTACGTATAGGTTTATTTGCAGTTCATACGGTCAAGTACCTGACCTTTATCCTTTTTTTTTGGCCTCTGGGTCGGAAATGCCTTTTCATGGCCACCTTCATGAGTTGATATGGATGATGATCTTTAATTAGTTATTGTTCAATACAAGAGATTCTAAATTGATGTTATTCAATTTTCGTAGAGGAGAGATTGAAAATGTGCCAACAAGTGAAAAGCCTAAGTTTGAAGTGCGCAAAGCGCCAAGTTTTAGTGGTCCATTGATGCTTCCTAATAGGGCTTCAGCAAATAGTTTATCAGCTCCTATAAAGTCCTCTGGAGGTAATCATTTTAATAAGCATTTTGAACTTGCCTGATTGTGATCACACAGTAAGCATATTATACAGCATCTGGTCTATTCCAATGTGTAATAGGATTTAGAGATTCCTTGGATGAAAAATCAAAAGCCAATCTGGTTCAGATCAAAGGGCGGTTTTCAGTAACTTCTGAAAATTTGGATCTTGTAAAGGTATGGATCTCTTGCGACAGTGTGCTTATTAAATGCATTATTACTGCTAATTTGCTGTATATGTGGCAGGATATCCCATTAAATTGTGTTCCACGGCGTTCCCAGGTATTTGAGCAGTAATGCTGAATAATCTATTCACCTTTCTAACAAGAAAAAGTTATTGACACACTTAGTGTTCCTGTATTTACACAGGGTTCACCTTTAAGAAAATCTGCTAGTGTTGGTGAATGGGTATTTGAACCCAAACAAATGGTATGTTGACTGCTTCTCTCTTGTCTTAACCTACAGAAACCAGTCTATTTAACAGACAACAACATTGTCACCTCCAGTGCTTGAGACTTCACTAGTTTCAAATGCTAAATTTCTTCCAGTGCAAGAGAGGAGATAAGAAAGCTCATTTTATTTCTGAATTCATGTTACTGAACCACAAATCGAGTTTCATATCTTTGCAAGAAACCCAGCACCTCCAAAGTTTCAATACGTATTCATGGCTGGGGAATAGCAATTATATGCCATCACATTCAGTTCCTATGTGAATGCTACTTCTTTTGGGATTAGAAGTTTTTGTCTAATGGCTCACCACTGCACTTTTGGATTAGGGAACCTATTTGTCCTGTAACAGTGATAAAGATTTGTGTCTGTCTTTTAACAGTCTATAAATCCTCCAATTAAAGAATACGGCAGTACCAGTATCGCTGCATCTGCTATAATGCCTCATCTTCAGAATCTTCTCCAGCAGACATCCCTTCAGCAGGTACTGTTGTGTAGCTAGCTACCAGCTCATATATGTCTTCTGTTTTGGAGCTTGAAAGTTCTAATTTTGCTTGGGTGTCTGTTTCTTTCATAATAGGAACTGATTGCAAGTCTGTTGTTTAGCTTGCAACCAAACGATGCAGATGGTGAGTGAACTTCCAAACTTTCTTCCTTCTGTATAAAGTAAACCTGTATCCATTTCTTTTAGTTGGTTACCAATGATTGTTACTGAAAGATTGATGATTCTTGTTTCAGCAACTCAAAATGGAAAATTGCCTCGTCTGCCTCACGGTGCAGAGATGAATGGGATCGTGGTATGTCTCTCAGCCCTGCTCTCTAGCCCTTCCCTTTCTGCATTGTTTATCAAGTATGTCATTTTTTGTTATGAGCAATTATATTTATGTATGTATCTATGTAAGTTGAGGGCCTTATTTTTTCTTTTAGTTTTATCCATGTAAATTTTGCTCCTGTCCTTCATTGTGGCTTATTAACCAAAGGATGCCAATCGGAATGTTATGAAGCTGTATGCATATATATGTTTTCCATGTTTGGAGATGTGGATTAGATCTCAGTAGATGAAGAGATACTTAGAAAATGAATGATTGTCTCTGTTTGGACAAGTTTCATGATAGGCTGACATGTGATATGGTGCTTACATGATAGGCTGAAACATCAGCTTCTCAGCGGGAGCGATTGCTGCTCATCAAGGTCTCTGAACTTCAAGCAAGGTTAGTCAGCATCATCATCATTGAAAATGGAGTTGTGCTGGGCAATACCTTGAAGCCTTGTATGCTACAATATATAATTTTGGTCTTTCGACGCTTTCTTCTCTGATCGATATACAGGATGATGAATTTGACCTATGAACTGACCGCAGAAAAGTTGAAATACATGCAGGTAAATTCCTATAGATTCTATTTTCAATTTAAAGTCCATCGCATCTTAATACAACTCCTGTTTCAATTGGCTGCTAAGAGGACATACTATTCTTCAACTCGCTATCGGTCTCTGCTCCCTCAACTCGAACTGAAACAATTGGTATATTTTGCACTAACAGAGCCGCCAATGAATATTGCAGTTGCAACAACAGCTTAATGCTCTATCAATCCCGGAACAAAACGGTGAACCGAGGGAAGAGGGTGCTTTGAGAAGCTGACCGTGTGTGGTCAACTAAATCAATTACATAGTGGCAGCAACAGTTGGATTCCTTGTGCGGGAACTCTTCTTTCACCCATAAATCGGAAAGGTTCATCAGAAGATGAGCAATGCATAGAAGAAGAAGCAAGACCGAAGTTGTGTTGTTCAGATTTGTGGATATTTCTTCTGCAGGTGATCGCTTCTCGTCGAAGGTATCAATCTCTGCGAGTATGAATAATATAATATAAGCCCGATTACATGTACATGTGGATATAAGACCATCATCAACCCTGTCTGACTATCAGAATGGAGTGCTCCTACAGCAATTTTTCCCCTCTGTGGCAGCATTGAGAATGAAGTGAGAAATCTTGGCATCGATATGTATTCTGTATAAAATCATGTTCGTGTTTCGACTGTTTTTCCCGACTTCATGGATGTCTCCATCGCAATGTAAGAGATTTGTACATTTTATTTCCGGTGTAGAATAGTAAAAGGGTGTTCGTGCTGTTTGCTTCTGATTTTATGAGTGAGATATTAAGGCATTCTTAAGGGACGAGGCATAACCTCTCCCTCAAAATTACGTGATGATTCCAATCTAACTTTTGATCCGACCCATCAAAACCCACAAATTGAAAGAAAATCCTATTTACATTATTTAAACAAATTATTATTTAATGGCATTTATTTAAATATTTAAAATTCAAAGAAAATTCTAATTTTAAAAAGAAAAAGGAAAATAGAACGTAGCTGTCGCCGTGGGTCGCTGTCTCACGGCTTGAAAGGGCCGTCACCTTTCCCGAAGCTTGAGAAACCCGAGGGAGGGAACGTTCTCCTCCTCCTTCCCCTTCCGAGTCATCTCTGAGCTGCTGAGCTCCGACTTCGGGTCATTGGTGAGTGTTCAGGTCTCGGGGCTTTGACTCCGAGGCGGCGATGATCTGTCTCGGTTGTACTCATCGCTCGTCGTCCTCGCTGAAACCCCCGTTCCGTCGTTTCTCTCCTCCCCTCCCCGACCTTGGACCTCTGCGGCTTCGTCCCAGAATCCTTAATAAGGTTGCCCTCCATTTAATTCCCTTTGCCGCCATGCTCTTCGGTTGGCCCTCTTCCGGATTCTCTTCGATTCGAGCGCTGAAGCTTTTACTTATCCTGCTTTGGTTGCAGAGGCGGGTTAGGGATGGGACGTGCAGGGCGGAGCTCTCTCACGACGCACCGTTTGCTGCCGCTATCGGTGCTTCTATGCTCAGCTCCCTGATCCTCCCCGTCCCTGCTAGCTCAGAGGAGGAGGATGGTGACGCCGCGTTGGACACGACTGATGCGAGGTTCACAGTGATGGGGATCATTAGTTTCATCCCGTACTTCAATTGGCTGGTTAGGCTTGTCTTGTTACATCTGCTGCATCAGTATTCCTAGAGTAATTCTTATCCTCATATAGTTTTCTCATAGAAGATCCATTTCCTAACCACGTAATTTTGCCGCTATTGATCCTGTTGTATTTATCTCCTGCGTCGATGGAGAGGACTGGAATGAAATGCTGCGCACCGTGTTGTAATCAAGTGCTAGAATTTGTAGATCAACGGTAACAGATGCATCGGATTGCAGAGTAGAAGAGGTGGAAGTGATTGGTTGTTAGAATGTCGGAGTAGCCTTCCTGTTGTTAATTTGATCCTACATGTGGTGGTGTCTAGTTTTCTAAAATGGTAAATTTAGTATTAAATTCGACGCAGTTGGGCTGTCGTTTTGGACTTGTTGATTGTTTAGGTTGCTGTTGAATACTGGAGTAGCCTGCCGGGCTTTTTTTTCTTTTTTTTTTTTGGTGTCCAGAAAATACCACGCTTTCCCATTTGTATCCTATCAAAATCGAAAATTGGACCATTTTATTTTTATTTATATGACTTTGTTTTTATAGTTTCTGGCATGTTGAGTAATTTCACCTCTGCTTTTGTGGTAGAGTTGGGTTTTTGCATGGCTCGACACGGGGAGAAGACGATATGCAGTTTATGCTCTAGTTTATCTCGCTCCATATATAAGGTTGTTTTCTCGAATGCCTGATTTCTTCATAGTGAGTGCATTAATTGATTTGTTGTGGAAAACTTTTGAATACTGAATATTGAGCTAAATCATATGTTTATCGGACCTGGTGAATTATGTCTCTATTGGGAGGCATCCCAAGATTCAGCTGCTTGACTGCTTTTGGCATACGATGCATTTTACTGGATTTAGCAAGGATATTGGTTGGTGAATCTAATCAATGGAGTCCTCTCCCAGGATAGTGTTAACACCGAATATGAATGTTATCGTTTCTTTTGAGCTGCAGATTTTTCCAGAATTGCTGCCTGTTGCAGGCTAAATTATACTGAAATCGGGTTGCTCATTGGAATCTTCAAACTTGAGAACTCCATTCCTAATTTATGATTTACAAGTGTAGAAAATTCATTTTCTGCAAGTAATGAAGGGTGTGAGATTTTTATCCACTGTTTATCTAGAACACACCTTTGGTGGGCTTTGAGAAGTTCCAATTCAACACTGTAAGTCTACTGAAACCACTTGAGCAGGTTCAGTGGCTCTATGGTGATATCTATTAATAAATGTAGTGCCTACTGAAACTGTTTTAGATGATGCTTTATTTATCATTGATTTAAAAACATTACTTCCAAGTTTAACTGTAAACATGTATTGACAGTCTATGTGATCTGATGATAGGTCAAATTTATCTCTGTCACCAGAAGAGAGCTGGTTGCCCATCATCAGTATTGTCCTTTGCATCATTCATATTCAGGTAAGAAATCCAAAAGGTTTGTTCTTAAGATGAGATTTTAACTGCAGATGGAAAAGATAAAAGACCAGAACCTCCTTATCTTGCATGGAGTGGTCCCATTCCTCTTTAAATATATCGATTCCAGCAGTCCATACATGTGCAGATGGAGGTGAGCTTAAGAAACGGGGATCTTCAAGGCTTCCAATTATTTAATGAGGCTGCAAGAGAGAGAGATTCTCATTCCAAAGGCCATGGAGGATTATCAGAGGTGCGATCTACTAGTTTTTGCCATGAGTTTGATATTCTTAATGTGTTTCTTCTAACTATTAACGTGGTCACAGGAAGAGAGAGAACAGATGAACCTCCCATCAGCTGACAAGAGATCGAGGAATGGGATCCGACGGTGGGATGTTCCTAGGAAGCCATTGCGGGATCAGGAAAGCTTAAGAGAGGATCAGGACGATGATCACAGAAGGGAGCTCTAGAAAGTTTGCTTGGAATCAGACAAAGTCATGTTAATTCAAAATTAATCAAGCTGTTCTTCTGGGCCCGATCTCGCAACAAGACGATGGACTTGGCAATTAAGTGGAGTACTCATGGTGATGAGGAAGCTACCCTCTATGAACAGCTGCGGAAATGCTGCAGGGGTTGTGTCCAAAACATGGCATTGAGCTTATTTGTAAACTCTAAATAAACATGACTGCTAGCAATTCCCATCTTGTTTTAATCGTCTGTACGAGACAGGCCTACTCGGAAGAAAAGATTGAGACTGTTTGTGGTCGCAGCGGTAATCTGAATCGATGAAGAAATCGTTTTTTCCCTGATAGTAATAAAGGATGCCGACCGAGATTAGAAGGATGTGGGAGTCCACCATGGAGACTTTACTCTCGCCTCAGATGCTTACTGATGTCTATAATTTTCTCCTTCTCTGAGACTCTGAAGCTGGAAATTCGTGTGAGGCCTCTCAGCCAAGCTACAGTTGCCTTTATGTTAGTTGGGCCTGGCCGGTGGCCACCGGGCCACCAAGCGAGGCTTTACTTCCTTTACCTCTTTAGGTTTTTCTCGTTGTTTGTTACTGTTTCTAAGCTTTCCATGAGTAGCGGAGCTCTGCAATGTTTTTGAAGGCTAGCTCCTTGAAGAAGGCATGCTAGCAGCAAGCAGGGGATTTTGGAAGCAGAAGCAGCCTCTGTTCTTCAACCTTAACCGCCGCCACACCAATCTCCCTATTCCTCTCCCCCAGATCATGGCTGCTGCTAGCCCTAGGGTCTCTTCTCCTCCCTACTCCACAGCCTCTCCCAGCCATGCTCAGGCCTTCAAGCGCGTCGGCACCCACAATGGGAGCTTCCACTGCGATGAGGCCCTCGGCTGCTTCATGATTCGCCTCTCCTCGAAGTTCTGCGGCGCTGATGTCGTCCGCACCCGTGACCCCCAGGTCAACCCCATATCTTCTATCAACTAGCTCTCTAGTCTCTTTCTGGTCAATGAGTGGGAGACGCAATCGCGGAGGACATTATTGTTTCGTGCTCTTTGGAGAAGTGTTGCTGTCTGGATTTTGTATCGTGGTCAAATTATTTGGCCTATTAACAAGGTTTCGTCATTCATGTGTCTTTGCACTTGATTGTTGATTGGTAGCTCTATGATTCCTTTGCTAGTTACACCCAAAAGAATCTCTGAGCCGTGGGATGTACCGAAGTGGCTGAGAAAGGCAGTCGCCTCCCGTAAATTTTGGATGCTCTGTGCAAATCTGTGTTCTATTTTCGATGAAATTACTTATCTTAACCCCAGCTAACTTGGATAGTTTACCTTCCTCTAAAGTCTCAACCCTGAGGCGACGTCCTCTCTCAATCCAAATCCTGTTTCCAATGTATGGATGGACCCAGGGTTATCCTCCCGTTCTTCCTTTTGCATCGTTTGATGTGAGAGGAAATACTTGGTGCTCTTGCGATTGTTCATTGACTAATGCGGACAGCAGCTCTGTTTGGGTTTGATGTCTCAGGTGTTGGAGGGCCTTGATGCTGTGCTTGATGTTGGAGGTGTCTATGACCCTAGTCGGGATCGTTATGATCATCACCAGAAAGGGTTCGAGGAGGTGTTTGGTTATGGTTTTTCCACCAAGCTTAGCAGTGCTGGGTTGGTTTACAAGGTTGTATTTTTTGACTGTGCTATCATTTTTACTGGTGCAAACTTCATTTTGTATTTCCTGGCATGAGTGGGTTCAGTGACACTATGTTCTTTATTGTTTATCTTATTTTCCATCTCTAGCATTTCGGGAAGGAAATCATTGCAAAGGAGCTTCAGGTTGATGAGGAGCATCCGGATGTGCACCGTCTATACTTGGCTATTTACAAAAGCTTCATGGAGGTACATTTATGCAAATTTCAATGTAATGTAATTTTTTTTCCTTTTTCCTATGTTTCTGAAAAGTGTAGTGCATGTTTTCTTCACACACACACACACATATTTGTGTAAACTGGCATAATCTTGTAAGTTCTGCTTTGTGTGATAATTTAGCTTTAGTTTTGCGTGGTCATGAACCTAACGAAGTTGGTTATAGTGGTCATGCTGTTATGGAAAAAAATATGCTAGGTGTTTTTTATTGGCTGAAACTTTTGTGCTAGATTGTGCTACTTTAAAATCTGATGGGTTGTTCATAGCCGTCCATGCATTCCATCTCCCATTTTATGATTGGAATCATGGGTGGTTCATGGATATTAAATTTCAAGCGGTAGTCATCTGTAAGATTGTAATAATATGTATGCTTGCGCCTTGATGGCTTTTGTTCTCAGCCTGTTGCGTTTGTATATAGCATGTCCTCATTCTAATTCAGAGGCTTATGTCTTGACATGCACATTTGGCAATATCAATCAGGACGTGACATATTTTATTGGTTGTATTAGGCAATTGATGCCATTGATAATGGGATTAATCAGTATGACACTGATCAGCCGCCAAGATATGTGAACAACACCCATCTGTCTTCAAGAGTTGGGAGGTTAAATCTGGACTGGACAGATCCTGACCAGTCTCCTGAGAAGGAAAATGAAGCATTTCAAAGAGCGATGGACCTTTCTGGCTCAGAATTCCTGGATGTAAGATTTACTGGAGAATTTGTTGTTGACGAATAAGATTTTCTTTCCCAACTAAACAAGTGCTTCCTTGCTTTCAAAGCTTCATGAGAAATAAGATTTGTTGTCTGTGCAGTTCATTATTCACGCTAATATCAGCCATCCTTTTTTGTTTAATTTCCAGAGTGTTCGATTCCATGTAAGGTCATGGTTACCTGCAAGGTCAATTGTGATGGAGTGCCTTGAAGGTAGATATGATGTAGATCCAAGTGGAGAGATTATGGTGTTAAACAGATTCTGTCCTGTAAGTAGCCAAGAATATCTCTAAATGTTTCTTCAGTCATCTTCTGTTGGTGGCACTGTCCAACACCAGGCAAAGAAGTTGATATTTCTTACTTATGAATCCTGTTTACCTTTTTAAGGGAAATAATTAGGCTTAATTTCGCTTTGGATCTGTTGCTTGAATTGATGGGATACTTGTCTAATATTGCTGGTGGTCTAAGTAGTTTTTTTTTACCCCCTCCCCATTTTGCATACAGTGGAAGCTTCAATTGTTTGAGCTTGAGGAGGAGATGAAAATTGATCCTCCAATCAAATACGTTCTCTATCAGGTGATCATCCTGACCCTTCACAAATATTCAGCTATCTATTTGTGCGTATACAGCCTTCATTTACAAGGAGAACTGTGCTATCTTGTCGATGGTACTTCTGCTGCATTAATATGTGCTTTGCACGGAAGGCCATGTTCATGAAATGTTAGCTCTCCCATCAAGAGCAAAATTCTCGATCAGAGTTAGTAGCTTTATATAAATTCATGGGTTGATTACAATTATTGAGTGATTTGATGACTCTAATCGAGCTTATCTTAGGGATAGGTAATACTTATAAATCTCTTGGGATGACGCTGATGTATTCTATGATCCCAAACATCACAGGATGACAGGAGCAAAAGCTGGCGAGTTCAGGCAGTCGCGGTATCTCCTGATAGGTTTGAAAGCCGGAAGGCTCTCCCAGCTCAGTGGAGAGGACTGAGGGACAACGAGCTGTCTAAAGAGACGGGAATTCCTGGATGTGTATTTGTGCACATGGGTGGTTTCATTGGGGGGAACCAGACCGTGGAGGGTGCACTAGCAATGGCTCGGGGTTCTCTGAAGCTCTAAGCACAGGATCGGACAGCAACCTCAATCGATATTTATCCATAGACCGATTAAATTCCTCGCAGAGAAAACATTAAAGCAGGATATGTGCTAGTGCTTCTGCTTTGTTGAGTCATGGTATAGGAGATAAGATGTAGGATCTCTGCGCTCTTTCCCTTCATCGATGTCAGACTCCCATGTCAAATTAGTCCATTCTGAAGATTGAACAACAGCTGATCATGTATGGTCATCCAAGGGTGTGAGAATTGCCTTCTGCCCAAGGGTTTGCCATGGCTGATTTGCAGCAAATCCTTCTATGGTCTTCTACTGACTGAATTCCGCACTCGTGTGTATACAGATGCATAAATGTTGTGCCTGAATAGCCCCGCCCAGAGGTACATCTACTGGACCGGATATCAACCGATAATCCAGTCAGACTCTTTTGATAAATATCTCTCTTCGGTCAATGCTAGAACTGCACGCGCCTCGCTAGTTCTCACTCTCTCTCTCTCTCTCTCTCTCTCTCTCTCTCTGTGCCCATTTCAAGACTAACTAATATTCCAGTCTCACTTTTGAGCTCTATAAACCCTGAAAATGGCTGCCTTAACCATCTCCCCAGCTCAAGGTTCATCTTTCCCCACTCTAAGAGAGTCCTTCTCCTTCGTCCACACCCCGAAATCCTCCGTCCGCCCGTCTTCCTTCAGATCGCGAAGAACCCACAGTGATGCCGCACCCTTCAAAACCCTGGCCCCACTCCGTTCCTCCTCCTCCTCCTCCCCCGCCGACCCCTCCGACCTCTCTCCTATCGTCACCGCCACGGCCGCAAATGCATCCCTTAAGTCCCGCCTCCAGAACGGCGAGACCCTCTACGGCATATTCCTTCTCTCGTTCTCCCCCACGATGGCCGAGATCGCGGGCCTCGCAGGGTACGACTTCGCCGTCGTCGACATGGAGCACGGCCCCGGCGGGATCTCTGATGCCCTTAACTGTCTCCGTGCTCTCGGCGCCACACGCACCCCCGCCATCCTCCGCCTGCCGGAGAGCTGCCCGACGTGGGCAAAGAAGGCCCTAGATCTTGGTCCCGAGGGTATCATGTTACCGATGATCGAGTCCGCGAAATCCGCCAGGAAGGCCGTGTCCTACTGCAGGTTCCCGCCGCAGGGAATCCGGGGGTCCGCTCACACGGTGGTCAGGGCGTCAAATTACGGGATCGACGAGGGTTATCTGAGCAATTACTCGGACGAGCTCCTGATCATGTGCCAGGTGGAGAGCGAGGAAGGAGTGAAGAAAGTGGAGGATATCGCGGCCGTCGACGGGGTGGACTGCATTCAGATGGGGCCGTTGGACCTGAGCGCGAGCATGGGGTACCTGTGGGACCCAGGGAACCGGAAGGTGAGGGAGATGATGAGGCAGGCGGAGAAAGGGGTGCTGGATTCGATGAAAAAGGGCGGCGGCGGTGCATACTTGGCGGGCTTCGCAATGCCGTTCGACACGCCGGAGGAGCTAGCGCGGAGGGGATACCGCATGGTGTCGGGGGCGGTGGACGTGGGGATGTTCAAGAGCGCGGCTGTGGAGGACGTGCGGCGGTTCAAGACGAGCCTGGCGGCGGAGAGCAGCGATGACGAGGAGGGAGGGCGGCGGAGGGATGAGGATGGGGACGAGAAGTACTGGAGCGAGTGATCCGCACCGCCGCTGCCGCCACTCCTTTGTCCTTTTTTGCAATTTTTTTTTATATTTATTTTCCCTTTTATTTAGCTCAATTTCAAATTCCTTGTTCTCTAATGCTTTTTATTACTATTATTAAGTTATTCCATCTAATATCATTATAATAACGTCTCTAAAAAATTCAAATTTATGTCCATAGAATAAATAGACAAATTATGAAAAATTTAAAATGACCATATCATCAAGTTCAATTTAACTTTTACGCGCGATAAATGGGAAATATTATATGTATATGTAAACTCATGTGGGCCTTAGCAAGTGGCGCAGTAGTAGCCCGATGGGCCCGGCCCACTACTCACGCCATACCAAGGCTTAGGACTAACCGCAGCAGCTCGACTTCCGTCCCAAAGAGCCACAAAGCAGTCTCGGTATACGCATGAAGAAGAGCTGTGAAATGCAATCTGCCACATTCTACACTTAAGCCAGCAATCAGTGGAAGATCTTATAAGATGGTGCCACTATGACATGCCTGCCGATGTGTTCTCGGCATGAGCGGTCCACAATTTCATTGCTCTATAGATCCAGCAAAGATATAAGAGCCTCAGCAAACAAAAATGCTTTCTCCATTCGTGAGTGTGGGAAACTCTCCTACTGCATCGACATGGAGACACAGAGGCCGATCGACTGTCAATCCGTCAAAGAGAAGCAAAAAGTTACAGATGGGGAAAAAGAAACCAGGCCTATGAAACTCCCAAACCTTCTTGAAAACACCGACAAACACCTGCAAATCTCCGATGAACTTCTTCCATTAACATAAAACGGAATATTCTGCCTGCTGCTCCCGGTCCAATCTTAGAGCATATGAGCTTCCCATTGCCGCCTGAGTATAAGTTCAATATCTCAGCACCTGTTTGAGCCAATAAAGACAGTTGGCAATCTACAGGATGACGACGAGACGGAACAAAGCTCGTTCTACAGTGGTTTCAAGTCCAAGAAATTGTTGTGGAGGGAACTTTTAGAATACAACATGAAGTCAGAGTGCGCCTTCAATCAAACCTTGACAATCCAGGGAGCATGATCTGATAATCATAATTATTGGATTATAGGGACTGGGTCCTTCTTTCAAATTAATCAATATAAGGTTTCCCTAAACCGATCACAGCCAAATTAACATTCTAATTACTATGATCTACGTTTTGACTTTCCAGAGACTTGGGGAAAAGAGAGTGATCCAATTCACAACTCACCTTTTAGGTGTCACCACATGGTCTTTCACCCAACAATATCAATATCCACAGCCATTGGCTTCTCTGCAGAAGCATATGCAGCCCCTGATACTGCCGGCTCTGGAATCTGTACAGATGAGGACTTTGATTCAGGCCCTGAAAATGGGTTCCTCATTTGAGAAGTACTTGGGTCAATTTCCATGGCTGAAACCCTGGGAGGAGATGGAGGTTGCACCTCGACATCAGGGTAAGCTGCCTTGAACCGTGCTCTGAGTCCCTCATCCACTAACCTCACCCCACTCAACTGATTCCCAAGGGAGATCCATCTGGCATCAGTTTTAATCATATAAGAGCAGACAGACAGCAATATCTTTAGAACAAGTAGAGGCAGATCATCTTGAAGTCAGATGCCCTGGAATCCTAGTCAAACATGAAAGCCAACTTTCCAAGATATAATGGCCTAAACAAATATGTATTGAATTCACAGGGAAAAAACATTATACCTAACAATCATTAGTATTATAGGTCTTGCTTATTGTGATGATCACCAAGTATTTGTTAAACAATTATCCTCTTATGCAAGAGGCCATGTGTGTCTCCTTGATCCACAGCCACCGACAGTACAGTAGCGGTCGATACATTCATATCAAACTGTAGCAAAACACAGCTAACGAACAAATCCGATAGATAAAGTGAGAAGAATACCCGGCATGAGTATTGTGCATACGAGCAAATAACTCCAATTTTCTTGTTCTTGGACTTATCCTCTCCAGCAAAGGGTACATCTGATAGACAGTACACTGATTTAATCTATGACTCCACCTAGGATGTAAAACTACAAATATTTTCTGCCACTTTGTGGAAGTATATCGGTAGCAGAGAATGGCAGTAACCAGTCAAACAAATTAGCATGTCAGACGAGAAAATAACTCAGCATGCTGGTAATAATATACTAACTGCAACAAAAAATAAATTTAATAACTTAAAAAAAATACAATGTACTTGATAGTGCAAACTAACAAATGCATTGAACTGACCTCATCCGGTTTACGGCTAGTCTCTCGAACCTCAGCAACAATGACGTCAGTGTCTATGTTTCTATTAACTTCTGGGTTGCCCTTAATCCCAACAAGACAATGCTCCTTACTATGATTGAGCCAGTGCCCTGTTCGCCCCGTTCTGATAATCCGCTGAAGTTGATTTGTCTTCACCCAAATTATTTCCTCGACACGCTTGTACCCCCAGAGTTCCAAACTGTAATGCGTGAGGGATTCTATAAGCAAACAGATAAAACAAACAAGTTGAACTACCTAAGAAGAGCAATTAATTTCTATGCAACATAAGAAGCTTCCCCAGGGATTACAGGAGAAAGCCTAAATATAACAAAGCAAGCACTGCAAGCAATTTGGAGATTGCATATACTCCTGTAACATCATATACGGATACTTCTCATTCTATTACACTCCATCAATATGAAATATATAACAGCCAATCCATAGCCAGTCATTTTATATAACAGAGTTTTTGAAGTCCAGAAATTCAGTTAAGCATTAACATTAGAAAATCAGCAAGATTATGAACGAGCATTGTAGTTGTGTTGAAATTATCAGGGAAAAAATTACTGAAATGCAAGCTTCTTTTAGAAAAATTAACAAATGAGCAGAAATACCATTCCCGTCCAAGCTCCATTGCACGTCCTGTGACCCAAAGAAAAATCAGTCCATCTGTCTGCAATGCAGGAACATTGAGACCGCGCATCTCATCATCAGACATTGTTCCATAAGGCAACTCCATGTGAATGTCCCACGGAGGATCAGCCATTATAACCCCAAACTGTCCTATAATGTCCATTCTAAATGTTCGGATATCACAATTTATCCATTGTGCTTCGCCAAGTTCTACCTCCGAGCAGTATTCAGCACGTTGTGGTTTTAATGGTTTTGGAGGTGGCACAGATCCCATCATCATTGGTGAAACGTCTGGGGTTGGATCAAGTTCATAATGAACATACTTGCAGGTCTATGTAATAACACATTAAATCAGTTGAGAACAAATTAGTCACTGTTCATTACAATTATAAGAGGTAGTGAAAAAAAAATGATATGATAAATACCTTCATGTGCCGACAAGTATCAAGGAAAGAACAATCCCCTAAATTGATGTCAGTGTGAGGAGCAATTATTCGCCGGAAATGAACCTAAAAAGAAGACAAGCTAGTGCTTAATCAAAAGAATTTGGATGCAGTAACTAGAACAGATTAACCCAAAGGGCAAAAGGTAGACTTCATGCATATATTGAGAACCCTGCATTTTAAGAAAAGCACAGAATATTCTTTTTGAGAGGCAGATTACTAAAAAGACATGTTTATGTTGAAATACATTGCAGTTAATTAATTCTAATAGTATTCAAATAAATTTAAGCAAAGATTAAACCAATCAAAGGAAATTTTTGGAGTCAATAGATGCACAGAAAATAAACTTTCTTGAACAATAATTTTAGAAATTTTTGATACTTTGCATTGCTTATTTCATCAATCAACAAGCATCAGGACATAAGGATGTTTTGTACATTCTGGGTCTTTTGAGGTATTTGTACCAGTTGGAAACCATTTTGTTACAATCCAAATGGAAGTCTGTCACCTCACTTGGAGCTAATTGAATCCATAATAACAAAGATGTGGGACTTAAGATTATTAGAAAATCCTGACCTTTTAGTGTTTTATAGAAATAAGCAATCATCAAGTGATCTACTGACCTTGTCACATGCCATAAAAGAGCCAGATTGACGCCTACAATCTTCTTTTGTCAGCGCCGAGCAGTACTCCTTTAATTGAGATCCACCTTTGGTTTTGAACTGCAAGAAAAAAATGCAAGACAAGTTTATCAGATCTCATAATGCAGGAATATGATTAAAAGATAAATAAAAATTTTCATGCGCGAGTGACGAATCAAATGAAAACAATTTTCATTTCCTCAATGAATTTTTGTGGTTTTGAGATGAAACTGATTCATTCGGTAAGAATGCAAGCAGTATAAAATGTGTTGCAAATAAATGTAGATAACAGGCATTCTCAAGTGATTCTCATGTTGATCAACTAAAAAATATAAAATCATTTACAGGAACACAACTAAAAAGCTGTCAGATGAGATGCTTCCATGCAAGATGACCACTTTTTTTTTCTGAACTAAATGCTTACGAAAAAGGTAATATCTATCAATACTATGTTCAAAGGATTGTATTATCACAAGAACATAAAAACATCAAATAGGACAGCAGGAAAGATCAAAACAAACTCGCCCCTTCTGCTGATATGACCTTGTATGATAAACATTTCATACTTTGCATAGACAAAAAGTCAAATAAAGTTTGATATACCTTAGCCGCTACAGCAGTTTCCCTCGCGGTGGGCCGGTGAATTAGGTCCAGGAGCTCCTCCCCAGTCTTTGACTTCTGCATCTCCATAAACGACTTCTTATTCAACAAAGCTTCCAGATCCTTTAGTTCATCCTCCTCTGACTTCTGCTTCTGTGGCAGAGCATTGGAGCCACCTGCTGGCGAGTTAGGACCCAGTGGAGGCCTGTGGAATGGAGAAGGGACGCCCATCCCTCTGGGCGGCATTCCCATCATGCCCATCACTCCTCTTGGCCCACCTCTCGGTCCCATCATTGGCCCACCTCCAGGGAACATCCACATGTCAGAAATAGGTCTTGGTACAGCCCCAGGTCCACCCATTCCAAATATCCCACCATTCACCTCAGCCCCACCACTACCACTACTATTCACCGCCTGCAAAGCCTGATTTTGACTCATCTGACTCGGATTCCCATCACCGAAGCTCAATTCCTGCTGCCTTTGTGAGCTCTCTGGCAGTTCCTTCAAAAGTCGCGTGCGGTCAATGCCCAAAACCATGACCCGAGACTTCCCGCTCACCACAAACTCCTCCAATTCTACTCCCCCGTTATCCTCTGCCATTGAACGGAGGGCCATCTCCACAGCCAGGATTGCCCCGGACTCACCGCCTACCCCCCTCAGAGCTGCCTTCTCCGCAGTGGTTGCATTCTGGTCGTTCTCCAACTTCCGCAGAACAGTGGAGGAGTCAATTACCGTGAAAGGGACGCGCTCCAATAAGCAGACTGCCACCATTGACCTCACTATAGCTAATGGGCTATCGCTCTCGTCGATCAAACACTTCTGGCTGTCCGAGTGTGGAATCAGGTTAGGTGATGACTTCGGGTTGGATGATTTAGGTACCGCTGGGCCGTTATTAGGGCTCAATTGATGGGCATTCGAATCAGAGGGCATATGGGGGACAGGGTTAGGGTTTGCGAGAGGAGGAGTGGGAGTGAAGGGGCGGTTGTTAAAGGCGGATATCACCTGAACGGACAGATCGACGGAGGAGACGGCATCCGAGACGAGGGACTGGAGAGAGGCGAGAAGGTGGAGCTGGGTGCTGCGTTGGGACTCTATGCGAGACTCGAGCTGAGCTCGCATGGACTTGATTGCTGAGATTGTAATATCTCCCTTACCGTCCGACTGAGCATCCATTGCTGGGACTCGGTGGAACTGCCGATGACTCGGCTCGTGGAAGTGCCAATGAAGAAGAAGAAGAAGAAGGAAAGGGTTCAAGGGGTTCCAGCAATCTGTAGAAGTGGTTAAAACTTCGTAGGCTGCGAACATTCGACTGTTTGGAAGAGATCGACATTTTACGAAAATTAAGTTTGCACCCCTGAATATCTTAAAGAATTCCATTTCCTCCCTCAAGGTTCTCTATCTTTTAATTTGCATCCTCGGGTCCGGTCCCGTCGCCTCCATCCCATTCTTGCCAAATTCTCACCCGCACTTGGAAGGGAATGAAGGTCGGATTATAAGCTTTGATATCATGACTTAGAAGAACTGCTATTCATGTCCACCTAAAATTCTAGGTCCATAGTTGATAGCGATAAAATTACTTATATATTATTATTTTCGAGTTATATGCGAGATTTGTGCCGTAAAAAATCCGGTGACAGAAAATGGAGGGATCGGGGAAGCTTCCTTCCATTAGGATTAGGTAGGAACCCGACAGACAGTTTCTCAGCTCTGGATCGAGGGTGAACTAGCTCTGTGATTGCATTGAAGGCTGAGAGCCACAAGAAAAGCGCATCCTACCCCTCATCAGTATTCGTATGTACAAATGAATGTGAGAGGAAATTGGATTCCATAATGAAATGTCAAATCTCTTTGTCCCTTCTCCTTCTTTCTTATGTGAAAACAGGGCAGCCCTCCACAACCACTCCTTTGGCCGTGGGGCATGAAGCCAAGGAGCAGCCATCAAGATCATTCCCCCACCAGTCGAAGTCCACTCCTTCCAGCTCCAAGCACAGGTATATGAGCACCCCCATGAAGGCGAGCCCTGCGTCAAGGGCGCCTGAGAGCACGTAATTGTACCGCTTCCACAGCTCCGGCCGGTACCGGTACACCACGAACCCTGACAGGAACCCCACAATGATCCACGTCGTGTAGTTCACGGCAGTTGCTGGCGGCATCATCCCAGTCGCACCGATCAAGACTGGCATGTTGATGAGGCCGATCCACTCCTGGTTTGGCCAGACCTTGTGGGCCAGCCAGACCAGCAACGGGGCGATCGCTCCGCCAAGGAAGAACCAGTTGACGGCCTCGTAAGTGCCCTCATCACCAAAGATCCTACGGGGCCCAATCAATCCCCAGATCACCGAGGCATCGTAGAAGACCGTGTCGCTCGGGCACGTCCACGGGCTGCTCGATGAGGTTGTCTCACAGATGTCGGGGATCGTCTCCATTAGCCACCATGCAGTTCCGAGGTACACGAAACCCGCTATGAGTGTTCCCACCACCTATGGCACGTCAAACACAGGTCAGTGCGGCTGCAAACTTCACGGAAAAGCTTTTGTCCAAATCCAAGTTTAACGATTTTGGGTCACTGTATTTCGATTTCAATGAATTGCAGATACTTGATATCATTCTTCTTATCTATATCCAGAAAGTGGCCGTGGTTAAGTCCGACTTCATGAAGAACGAATTTTGCTTCCAAAACACGTTGTCGGGCAACTTACTGTAATAACTGTATTGTTGGACTACAAAGAAAAGCTGAAGGTGGCAGAATTCTCAAAATGGTTCCGACTGCTTGATCACTTTACCTGTGCCATGAACATAGTTCTAGGAGGAATTTTCATGTAATGCCCGAGCTTGAAGTCTTGCAGGAAGGTGACCGCCTGTGTCATGCTGATGTAGCCGTACACCTTGAAGCACATGTTCGCAACTGGGTACCCCGGGTAAAGATACCCAATGACATATTCTGTGATGATATTCAGGCCCGGCGTCTGTCACCGAATAAACAAACAGTTGAAACCATCACATAATTAACAAGATGGACGATCGAATCGCTATGAATTTATAGCAGAGATACCTGATTGGTGATGGCGGTGATGATCCCAATTGGGAGGGTGAAGAAGATGGCGATGGCACAGGCGAGGAGGACGCCCCACCAGGGAAGTTGGAGCTGGCTGTTGTAGTATTGGCAGGCGAATATGGTGGCCGCTATGTTGACCACGAGGATCAGCCAGAACCACCACTCCGGCACCTGCTTGTACTTCCTCATCAGCCTCGTGTGTACATCCGCCGTCTTCCCGGTGAAGCTCACCTTGCTTTGCTCCCATATCTCTCTGCAAAATACTTCCATATTCAGGTTCTTATGAATAGTAAGGTGGCCGGTAGAGATGTCAATAGGGTTTGCCGCTATATTACTTACTTTCCATGGAAGAGGAGAACATGAACAACGGTGGCAGTGAGAGAGGCGAAGCCGACCCCATAAGTCATGGCAAAGAAGGTGCTGAGATAGAGCGGGCCTTCCTTCTCGTACGCAGCCAGATCCAGGGTGAAGTCAGAGGTGATAATCTCGGATATGTTGTACTCCTGCCCCGAGGCGGTGAACAGGTCATCGGAGAAGATGGGGAACGTCTTGGCCTTGTAGACGTTGAGCCAGTAGCACAGCGGGGTGAGGACGTACATGACAAGGACGAAGCCAGCTGCGACGTTGGCTGTGGCGAACCAGGGGCTGGCCAGGGGGCTGCCGAGGTAGGCCGAGATGGTGGACCAGTCAACTCCGACCACTGCTACGCCAAGGCCATACAGGCCGGAGCCAAGCTGCTGGGCCAGCACCGACTTGGGGAATATCCAGCAGAGCCAGGAGAGCGAGGTCAGCATCTCGAAGAGGTAACCTGGGAAGATGTAGTAGGCGAAGCTGCAGGTCAACCCGATCAGGAAGAACTGCGTCCGGGTCACACCGCCACGGGGGCGTTCCTCCTTCTCGTGCAGCGCCCTGCGAAGTCATCTACGCCGGTGAATAATAGCAATCAACTTTCACATGCTCACATTCAGACAGAAGGGAATGGCTATTTTGTATGGACAATCAAGCAATTCACTGGGAACCAAGGTCTATACAAACGGTAGCATACAGAGAGAAATATTAATCTATCAGAAAGCACATACAACCATAACAACCTAATAGCACGAAATTTAAGTTCAAATATATCCAATAAAAAAATTCATGTTTAAGTGAGTTTGGACCAATTTATCTTAAATATAAATTAGTTTTGACATTGGACTTCTTATGACAAGTGAATCTTGTTCAGCAGTGGGAGTGAGTCCGTACCTAGCAAGAATTCAAAGTCTCATTCTTTTTAAGTAATATTTAAAATTTATGAAAAAAAAGAAATTACACTTTTACCATGATTCCACTCCTTATTACTTCATCTAACTCGGATAAAAGTTAATCAAAATTTCCAATTTTCTTGTGAATACTTTACATGCAATAGTGGAAAGGTGGATAACTTTTTTTTTAATAATTGATATATTATATTGATCAATTAATTAAGATAGTACATATCGATATTATAAAAATTAAAATATCATCAAATTTCAGTGTTTAACATATGACTCAAATAAAATCGTACTTCTCTTAATTTCAAATAAAATAAAAAGTTTATCTACAATTTTAATAAATTTATTATTAAACTTTTTATAATACTAGTATTGAAAGGTAGATAACATGCTTGACCTTTGCATGCATATGGTATGGGTGGACTCTGTTCTTCCCTTTTATTAGGGTTTTTTTTGGGTGTTGGGATCAGCTGATAATGTGTTTGCCAACTGGTACAGAAAAATTCCGAACATGACAGCTTCGAAGAATTGACAAGACAACCATCTATGGGTCCCCTTCTAATGAGAACCACCTCCAGTTGTCCCTTAACTAAATTTCCATGATATCTGCATAATTTTTATGCCGTTATCGGTTGACAACTACTTAGTAAATCTAAAGATCATCTTGAAAATTGTAAAATTTGGAAGAAGTTCGATAAAATGAAGGTTTGGTAGTGGTACCTGAAAAGAGAAACCTGAACGAGGTTCGCCGGCCACCACATAGCGGCCGGCTCCACCAGGTACTTCCTGAATATACCTGCCCATCCGAACCCCAGCACCTACCATTCAAAACCCATAATTCATAAATAAAGGAAAACCCTGAAACTGATTTCCAAAGAACGATTGAAGAATCTTGGAACTTGAAGTGCGAATGGAGCTTAAAGATAAACAAAATAATGATGAAGGAGGTGGTGATGAAGGATTAGGCAGGAAGATATGTAGGATTATCAGTAGATAACCTGAGTGGTGATGACGACAATCAAGGAGACGAAGAAGGAGATGTGCTTCTTGTAGAAGACCTTGACGACGGTGACCACGTGGATGGCGTAGACGGTGCCGGCGCCGGAGTTGGCGAAGATGGTGATGAGGACGTGCTCCTTGACGTTGAAGGGTCCCGGGTTGAGGGTGAACTCCCAGCGGGTCCCCTTGAGGAAGACCCGGTCCGTTATGTGCGCTGCCATGAGCCTGCCCAGCGGCACCACCGCTATCTGGGCCGATATGGCCGTTATTGACATTGGCTCCGTCCGATACCAGAAGAACTGGTTCAGGAACGACAGCAACGCGCAGGACACCGTCCCCAGCACCCACATCCGGAACGTGAGCACCGGCAGCGTCGGGTCATCGGTGGTAGGCACCGTCAGGGCCACCTGCCTCACCGGCGAGTTCTCCCCCTCCTCCTGCTGCTCCGGCTGCTCGGTCACCTCCGACAAGCCGGGGTTGTTGGCAATCCCGGGTTCCTCATCTTCCCTGCTGCTCACTGCACCGCAATCAATCCATCATCACACGAGAATTACAGCAAACGAGCAATGCGACTACGCAACCAAACAAGAATGGCAGTCTGGTCAATTACAGAGAGGGGCTCCGATTTCACCCGAGGATTCATCCATAGCTCCGTCGTCTCCTCTCCTCTTCTGACGAGAAGAAGAGCAAAAGGGGAGACTGAGGATTCTTCTTTGTTTTCTGGGTAAGTTGAGATTCCGTGTCTTTCTGCGGGATCCGAGAAGGAAGCCAACGTGGAGAGAGGGACATAGACATGAGCCGAAGTTTTGACTGGTTTACTATAAGTAGAGAGATAGACATTTAACCTTTTGAGGTTCGATTAGCTATCAATCAATGTGTTGATGAGTTGTTGCAGCAACTAACCATCCCACGTGCTTTTTACCTCGCGGTGACACCCCCATCCCCACTCCCACTGAAATCTGCCTTGTTCTCGGGGGTTGGCATTAACATGAACTCGAAATCAAATGTGTTTGATCATCCTTGGTTAACCGCGAACATTTAGCAACCCCAGAAGTAAGTTGTGAATTCTATGGACCTTGCGACCGCCAGCCATAGTTAATGCTATCGTATATCAAATGCGGAATGGGCCATCCTGAGGGCCGCCATGCCACTCGGAGCTAACTTAACAAGTTTCATCTGTGGGTCAAAGTGTACTCAACGAAAGTTCTACTCTGCCGTTCATTTCACCCAACAGGAAAGGCGAGTGAAAGAAGAGAACTTCGGTACAATATTTTTTTTAAAAAAGAAAAACAGAGAGGTTTTCAGTCCAGTTATCATAAACAGACCTCTCCACACTTTCTATTCTTTATGAAAATCTTAAATAATCTTCCCCGACTCAAGGCAGTCGCGATATTCAGTTTGTACCAAACCAGGGGAACAAGCGACAATCCGACCCACCCACCCAGTCATAAATTTAAGGCTCCGCTCCAAGACGGATGAGATCATATCAGTCATATATCATCGGGCCACAACATAAAACAGCCCGCGTTTAAAATAAATGTACATCGAGTGTTGGTACACGAACTCAGAAAACTCACTGCAGACAATCGAAAGAGTTTTATGAGGATATGAAACTGACAAATTCATTCGACCCATAGTCATCAATTTCTCCTAAGCATAAGATCTAAATCATTCGATATGATATAACAACTAAGTTATTTTCAATCACAGGATGGGTAATATGATGCTCAGGATCTAGCAGTCAAGTGAAGAGGACATCCGATCTTAAGAGAGCCCGACATCTGCATCAACAGCATACCTGGTCCAAAATCCACATCATCTTTGTCAAAGGGATGGGGTAGCAGAGCGCCAAATTCCATTCCAGGACTGTTGATCACGAGCTTTGCCGTTACCCTATTCATTTTCTCCTCCTCATGAGCTCAGCTCCACGAAGAGGCTTGCCTGAGGATGCAATCCTGCCTCTTTCAAGGTCAAGGACAGCTTCTCCGACCCATATATGACTCGGGGAAAGTTCGAGATGAGACTGTAGTTTCCTATTTCCAAGCAACCCAGAGAATCAACGTAGTCATACAGCGATTGAATGGCAGCATCACAATGGAATCTCCTCTCTTTGCGATCACCTGTTGGAAATCGCACCAACACCTAATCCCAAGCATTCACCAGAAACTGATTAGTCTCCAAATAGCAAGACACTAAGATATAGTAGAAGTGAGGAAATTTTTTTTCTCTTGAAGGATAAGGAAAATTACTCGAGTAACATCTGGGCCCTTCTCAGGTTCAGCACCAAGAGACAAGGCTTTCTCCTCCCGTATTTTTGCTAGAGTAGCTGCTTTCTCTGCCGCTTCTTGCTCTGCTTTCAGACGAGCCTCTTCTTCCTCCTTTTGCTTCCTTTCAGCTTCAGCAGCCTCTCTTGCTAGCTGCTCTTGCTCCTCTTTTCTCTGACGCTCCCTAGCCTAATAAACCACAAAACCGCATTAAGAAGACAGAAAACGGAGACAGAAACAAGCACGCAAGTTACAGACAATCAGAAGATGTCCCAAGTTATCTAGAAGTCAATTTTACCTGATCAGCTTCAACAGCTGCTCTGTAAGCAGCATCTTGCTCCTCTCTTAATCGCACGTTATTTCTTCTCTCTTCCGCATCAAGTCTTGCCGCAACAAGAACTGGGGCACTTTCTTCAACCACTCTCTGGAGTATTATGAGCATTTCCTCTGGAGTTTTTGGGCCTTCAATCTGTACTAGGTTATAAGGATGCACCAGTGAGTACATATGATACCATATCACCAACCTACTTTGAGATGCAAAATATTAATCATATTCTAAACAAGTGAAAAAACTAATCACCAACTTAAAGCTAGAAGCACCAAAGTAGGATAGATAAAAGGAAGGGTAGTATCAATTCAACCTTCTTAATCCTGAATAAAAGAATTGTAGCCACCAAGCCTCACATCCTCCCTCTTACACATAGCCTACAAATGCAGAAATACCTAACCAGTATTCTTCTCTATAACCAGAGAATTGCTTGAGAAACACAAAGCCAAGAAAATTGGCATTAATTTTAGCATTATCTGCAATGTACTCACTTTTTTTCTTGGTTGACATCTTTGTTGTTGAAAATTATAGTATGCATGCACATGCCACATTTGCAGGCAAGACACATAGCAAGAACCAAACTGAGCTCCAACCAACTATATATTCCTTCTTGAAACCAACTCCAATACACTTACACCCCGGAAAAAAAAAAACAGTAATCAAAACTCCCTTCTGCAATGTTAAATGGCTTACTAGAACCGTCAAGTAGACACGTGAATGAAGTCTTGTTCATAAAAGGGGTCAGCCCCAATATCTCATGTATTTTAAACTTATGCTTCTAATGTTGTAATTCCATGGTGGACATATTAAAGCCCTCTCCACAGAACTAATCCTGGCTTCACCTCTCAACCTTATCTAGTTAACCAACATAAATACAATATTTTTTTGGGTAATAACAGAAGTACAATATTATCCTCCACTACTTCCACTATAACAAAATATATCAGTATCTAGCTAACAGGGCTGCCACATTCGTGTTGTTGAATTCTAATTCTAGTTCTCAGTCTCATATGTTTCTACCACAGCGCGTATCAAACTGTCATTTTCTAAACTACAATCCCCAGTAAAAAGCAATATAAACAGAGAAAAGCAGGACAATCACCTGCTGAAGCAATGCAATCCGCTGGTTAGCTGCAGCCATGACCACTGCACAGAAGGGAAACCTAGACGCCTTTAAGCTGTTACTCATCTTAAAACCTTCGCTAGCACGAATACTCCCTCCCCAAGCCACGAAGTTCTCATTCACAAAAGCCGCCAAGGCATCGTTACAGAGCGTCCTCTCGCAAAACACAGGCGTGTCAGGGTGATCAGGTGACTGCAGGTACACGAATAGCAGCTTGTATGCATTCCTCGACCTCTGGAGAGCGTCCATGAAACCTTCGGATACAAAATTTGGCCTTGTGGGAATATTGCCGTGTTCCCTCTCAAATGCTGCCACAAAGTCCATTGCCTCTGACTCGGCCGCGGACATAGAGATTAATCTGGCCGACGAGCCATCTGAGCGATCCGAATTGGAACCCAACCCAATCATCCCGAGAGAGTACGACAGAACGCCGCCGGCGACCCACATCCCGAGCCCGACCGCGCCAGAAACTAACCCTAGGCTGCCGGAGATGACCGAAATAGGCAATTTGATGAGCCTCCACGTCAAGCTAGGCCCAACAGCAGCAACATTGGCTGTCAACGAAGGCTCCCTGACTTGGCGAGAGCCCGAGCTCGAGGGTGGTTCAGCATCAGGATGCGCCGAAGGGAAGATGGAGGAGGAGGTGGAACCATCAGGGGGATCGATGGAGGTGAATGAGGAGATCGCGAGCTCGAGATCCCATCCATGCGCTTGGAGTATCTCAGTGCATAGGTCGCGATCTTCGACGCCGGTTATTGCCTGGAAGTAAGAGACCTTATCAGCAACATCAACCATATCTCTCCGTCTCTTTCAGCACCAACAGCAAATCGAGGAGTAGATGAACAAAAATGATTGCCCTTAGTACGGAGAGATCCCCCTCCTCCTCCGTCGTCGTCTACCTCCTTCTCCCTGTTGCCGTTCCTGAGACTGCAAATGTCCCTCCAGCGACTGTTGAAAGGGCCGACACAACATCGATTGACCGTGGCTCAGGAAATTATATACCGAAAATGGGGCGCACGGCGCTCGGAAATATCGAGAGTGCCACTTGCCAGTAATTGGGGACCAAAAAGGGGAATGAATGACGAGAATAATATGTCATAATTTATATTATTTCCCAATTAGGAAACAGTTTGCCTACGTGTCTACTTCCCCGAAACCCGAGAAGAGATCCAGAAAAAACCCGAAAACCCGAGAAATGTATCATCTCAATTCTCAGTAGCAGATTCAGAAACTGGGGAACCGGGAAAAATAAGTTGGCGGGCAAGATGGGGCAGTTGGCTACTTGGGCCGACAGGTAAACCAATGAATTTAAGCAGAGCCGGCCCACCACTAAGAGTTAAAATCTCTTAATTGTAGATTTTTTTTTCTCATCTTTAGGACTCGGTTGAAGAAATACCATAATTTTTAAATTCAGACTGAATCAGAAACTGGTATAGGCATGGGTTCATGGGTCGAATTAAGAGTTCAATGGGTTAAACTGTATATTTAATAAATAATATTAATAACATAATATTATAATTTAAATATAATTTATAAAAAAATATCAATACAACCATTAAATTAAACAAAAGTTTAGTATAAAATATAAATATAAATCTAGTAAAATAAAGTATGTACATTATAATAGGTTTTTATTTTTTTTAATTTTAAGTTGGTCGGTTTTTTCACCTATTTAATTGGATTCTTCGGTCGGACAGAGAATCGGCCAGTTCAACTGGAATTGACATATTTGAAAGTGCAATTGGGTCTTTTATGGGAATCAAACTAGGTGAGTGACCGGTTCCCAATTGAACCGGCCAAACCGACCAGTCCGGTCCGGTTTTAAAAACTAGGAGAGAGACTGTTCTTGAGAGAGGACTAATCTCACTTGTTGGACACCTTGTGGGACACAAGCCTATCTGCATCAGTGGTATTAAAGGGCACCAAGTAAAGTGTAAAAACTTGATCCATGAATTTTCACCTAAGAATTAAACTAGAGCTTTACTTAAAATTAGAAAAAAAAAAATGTATTGATTCATCTCAACTAATCCATACTGTCATCTTCGTTGTCATCTTCTTCTTCTTTAGAGGATTGCTTGAATACTTTTATGTGGCTGTGCTGATGTCGGCTTCATGAATCAAATTAGGTCATGAGACCTGATAGACAGCAGATGGCCCAATTGCCCTAAAAAAATTGGAGGCAAATGCAATTAACAAATGTTCAGTTGGGTGGAAAAGATTTAATCTTAATCGATTAGGTTAACTGATCAACTAAACTTAATTGGACTATCCTGTTCTTCATCCGGGTTGGAAGCGCACTTACCTCCTATCCCACGAGCTGTTCTGGATTTGAAAAGTCAACTAAACTATCACAAAGTAGCTACGTTATGCTTCATCTTGCATTCAACCAGTGTCTTTTGCGATTGACACATCCTGTCTTTATCAGTGAGTCTCGTTGCTTTTCGTGCTTCTGGAAATGGAAGGCTGAGGATGAAAGGGAGCAAATCTATATCATTACATATTTATGTTACTCGAACAACAAAACTGCAAGGCCGAGGCTGAGGCATGAGTTGGGATCGGAAGTTAGACTACAGCTTGTGGCAACCACAATCAGCTTCAGGGGCTATGAACAAGTTATGGCACAAACCAATGGAAGAAAACAAATATCAGTGAAAAAGGGGGGCAGACGCGCTAACAACACATCTGATCTTTCTAACAAAGTAGGGAAAACCCAATCATGGACCCTTCACTGATTCTGAATCCAGGTCGAGGTTTGCAGACCAAGATCTTGGCTTCATGCGATCTTCCTCCAAACTTTGGGATGTAACAGGAGCTTTTCTCGTCCTCCTTGTGGAAATGATTGCCGCTAAATGATCATAACTAGCTGATGGAAAGAGGCAAGAGAGGCTGCTTATAGGTTTCGCCAGGGAGAACTACAACATCAGTGAGGTGATTCGGGTCACTGGGGCTATCGGGCCTACCAGGAGCATCTTGCTGTAGAAGCTGAACGAGGGACCAGAACACGTCCATCCTCGTCACATTCCTTGTCGCCTGTGTGAAACACATTTTGCTAGTTCATATGTATTTTCTCTTGTGAAAAAGAAATGGAAAACCGAAAACAGTTCTAATCAGAGCCTTAACATTATATTTCTAGCAGATATAGCATACCTCAACAATGAAGCGGGACCATACTTTGCTTTGTCGAACTTCCATCACTCCCTTCAATATGTTGAGGCCAAATCCACGGATAATATCAGCTATTTCAAGAAACAACCCCCTTTCTTCGCAGAGCATCTGTATCAAAATATATTTTGAGGGTTCAGATCAAAATGAAGATGGAAAATAGATGCACACAAACCAAAGAGATACAAGAAACATCTCTGACACCATGCCCAGCCCTGCGTCTCTCAATTTTCAACCAAGTGTACATACCTCGATCAGCATTTGTCCAGGAGAGCTAAGGTCCTCAACTATGATCGGGCAAACCATGGACTGACTACCCATTTCAAAGGCCCATGTCTTGCCTCCACCATTGCCCCTCTCTCTGCCTATTCTGCTTTCATCCTTCAAGACCTCTCCATTCTCGTGGGCAGTAAGCTGCATAATATAAGCAATGATATTAGTTAAGATAATGATAGACAAATCTAGTTGATAAGTTGCGATGGAGCAGCTACTGGAGGGGATTAGACACCTTTGGCTCCTCAGATTGCTTGAGCTTGTCTGCATACTTCATCACGTTTTGCAAGAACAGCATGTGCTTAACAGTCCGGTCCAACAAAGCATCAATGCTACACTGCAATATCAAGACAGTAGACGTCCACTATCAGAATGGTTTGATGTAACACCATGGAAGACAGTGATGAATGTTGACTTGCTTAGTTTTTGAATGTTTAAAAGAGTCCATGGAGTACCTTTGCACCATTGGGTATGATTCCTCGAAGTTCTTTGAGACGGTCTTGGATCAGTTGTCGGTCTTTGGGCCTTGGCCTAGTGCTTTCTCCAGGTCTAGCTCTCTTTCTGATGGGCTTTGCTGGTTCTTCGGCTCTTTTAGGTGGACAAACAGAAGCGCCTCCAGCATTGATGCTATAGCCATCACCAATCCACAAGCCCACCTGTGATCTGGGTAGGAGCCCCTTAAGTGCATAACTGTCTTCTCCATTCAACAAGGATCCTTCGGCTCCTTTTCGTTTAGAAGCAGACAGAGGATCCTTGAAGCTCGATTTGGTGATGGTGCTCACACCTTCCAGGAGCTCTTCAATTCCCAATTCTGAGAATAGCCCTTTCCGTGGCACACTTGTGGAGGGGTATCCCAACAAAGAGTCGTTTGCAGTTGGGGTACTGTTGCCAAGAGCTTCCCAACAGTTTCCATCTAATATGCAACCCATGTCCAATCCAAAGCTATCGGAAGGATCTCTTTCCATACTGACAACATTGCTCGCATTACAGTAACCTGAATTATCTAACGTGGACTGTTCGATGCTGCTTTCAAAACAGCATGTGGCCCCTGCAAAGCCATGCTCTGTTGAGCCATCAAGCCATTGTGAGAGATCATCAATCAAGCATGAACTAGAAACACCAGATACACGATTGGCAGAGTTGAACTCATCAAAAGATCTTTTCAAGCCACTTGATGCTCTTGGGAGTCCAAATCCAGTCTCATCGAATGGTTGAAAATGCTCTATCCCAAAGTCACCCACACTTGAATTCAGTTTCATGCAATATGCATTAGATGAATCATAAGGACCAGACAGCATTGGAGGCTCGAGTGAAGTTAAGACTGAATCTTCACTGCTCCAGGAACTAATGCATGGTCCCTCGGTGAACGAGCTTTTAACTCGGGAAGGAGAAGGTATGTTCGCAAAGTCATGAGACAAATCTTCTCCAGTTCCAAATGCTGTAGTTGAGCGAGTGTTTCTTATGAGCTCTTCAAGACCAAACCCAGAGTTGATGGATCCGATATTCCCATCATATGAATTCCCGTGAGCAAGTACTGAAGCTAACAGGGAACTTATGTCGTGAGTTTCACTATGTGATGATGAAGGAACATTTCCTGCTCGAGAAATTCCATTGACATTGTCCATCTCAGAAAACATATTCTTAGTTTTATCCACAAACTCGGTTTTCTCCATCATCTGCAATAATAAAAGTTTCACAATCTATCAGGAAAGGACATTTATAATGCAAAGAGACAAGCTTGTCATATATCGTATTTATTTATATAAAAAAAAAACCCTCGCAGTCACGAGATAAAATCTTGGAGATAAGTCATGGACCTCCAGTTCAACAAGAAGGAAGAAAGGCTATCTCATCTTGAAACTAACCTTTTTCGTGGCTCCAAACAGAACAACTCCATGGTGTTCGAGAGGGATCACTAGTAGTGTCTGCACATCACAATCACTATCCACATTAATCCACTGATAAAACTTGAGGAAATTTTTTGATACAGCATTTCACAGGACAAAGCTTTCTTCACATTAGAAATGGCAATAACCCACCTCAACTCCAGCTGAAAATTGATGAAGAATCTCCGGATCAGCCTAAAAAATGAGAAATTTTCAATCCATCAGGCTACTGAAAATATAATTCCACTTAGCAAACAGATGGAGGATTTATTTGAGCCTCACTTCTCTATTTTCTTGGGCGTCCGCAAGAATCCACTGGTGCTTTGCAGTAACAGCAGCTTGGCCTATCACTCTGCACAGTTAAACAAATGACAGATGAAGTCAATAAATAGAAACAAAGCTTCAACAGAGAACGACAGAGATTCTGTAGTTCTGCGAACTTGAAAAGCTAAATCAAAATGAGTGAAGCGCGGCATACCCTTCGCCGAGCACATGGACCTGCAGGAGCACGTTTCCGATGACTTGTCCCATGTGGTCTTCTTGATAGAAGGCATCTTCCATTGTCAACAACCTGAACATTCCCAAGTTCGAAAACTTTAGTCACATCAGACCAAACAAAAACTCGGGCACTTACAATTAGTAATATTTATCAGGAATTATTATGTATATAGTATATATTAGAATCACTTTACACAATAGAAATCCTACCATGCTTCCATCATTTTAGATGTTTTATCTCCACATCCGTTCGGCATAACTAAAATTTATAACTATTACGTATTTCTAAGAAATAAAAGTTGGTAAGCACCAAACCAAGTTTCACCAAAAGAGTAGAGCTGAGAGGAGGAGGAGGAGAAGAAGAAGAAGAAGAAGAAGAAGAAGAAGAAGAAGAAGAAGAAATAGGGGTCTGTTCAATTGTTTTAGTGGAACTAGTAATGGAAAAGCATCTTTTTTTTCCCTATGAAATCGGCTTTTTTCTTCCCCAACAGAAAAGTATTTTTCTGAGTTTTCTCGAGCATGTAGAGCAATTTCTGAACTTACATGGAGTTTCTGGGATCAAATCTCCAGAGCACCCCGTAAGACCATCCATTATCGCAGCACAAGCTCTGGAGCGCCCTCTTAGCCTTCCCATCAGCTTCTCCCATTTCTTCTCCTTCTTCTTCTTCTTCTTCTTCAGGAAGACCCCACCATCCAGCTATAAATTCAACTTAGTTTAAAAGTGAAACCTCTGGAACAGAGCAAAGGGAGCGAAGATTGGTTTTGTTTCTTCTCCCTTCTTCGTTCTCTGCCTGCTTCTGGGGCTGTGTGTTTATATGGGTGCATGCATGCAGAGGATGAGCATTCAGCCTCTTGTATGAACAAGACAAGGGGAAAAAATTGAAATCTTTGATAAAACTCCGAGCTCCAAGGGGAACACTGATATGCGATCCGCCATTAAACCGATCTTATACCCCTGTCTCCTTCCCTACCCACGGTCCTGTGTTCCCATCGCTCTCTCTCTCTCTCTCTCTCTCTCACCGGCTATAGCCGGTTGCCTCACCTCGAAATGATTTTCTCGTCCTTGAGTGTACATATATTCATAACGCAATATCTTAATGTTATCTTTCTCCTTTTTTTCTTTTTTCTTTTTAATTATTATTGGCCAAAATAAAATATATTAAATATGATATATCCTAATAATTAAAAATTTAAGATCCCTTTTTTTCAGTATTATTAAACACATCTTATGGTGCGCAAAGCATTGTGCCGGCAATGGATCATAATATAGTTTGTCCTAAGTCATTGACATACTATAAGACAAATTCCACGAGAATGTGACCATAACCTTAATAAAGGTCGAATTATTTTTTGAGATTCGATTCATTAACTAATTTGTCGGTAATTGATAAAAAAAATTAATGCATTTGTGCAAAATCATGTAGAGGTAAGTGTTTATGATCCCGCATTATTGCTCTTATAGATGAAACTATTTTATTGTTCTTTTTATCGATGAGCGAAAATAGATATTCACGATTGATTTCATCTCTGACTCTTTTGTAAATATGATTCCATTCGAGTATTACATCTTAAATTTTAGAATATAAATGGGTGAAATTTTATATTTAGAAAATAATGCTTTCACAATCAATGTGATAGACCACAGAACCTATCCTTAACTCTACCAATCGGTCAAATTGGAAATTATATGGCGAAAATAACAAAATAGCCATTCAAATGTGAGAGTACATAAAAGGCATAACCATGGAATAATCAAATATTTGGAGAAAATTTAAAATATATATATATATTTACAGGACGATTGAACTTCTGGATAATGCACGGTGAAGAAATGATTTTTGCATCCCTTTTGACATATTCCCTACAGCCCAGCCACCGCTACAAGTATGTGATGTCTTCACGCACAGCTTGGTCAGTAGCAGGAGGGGCAGCCTTGTGTGCCTGGTCGTCTCTGCCTTGCTTCGACTATAAGCATAGAGCAATTATTAATTGGACCGACTTGGATAGGTATTCAATGATCAAACCCTATACACACAAAGTCACACACTCATATATATAGCTTCTATAACAAGTTGATCAAGTGTTTGTAGGTAGAGCACCTATTGGATTTGTTATGACCGCACAGAGGATCGGATTCATTCTCAACTAAAAAAACTAAGTTGATAACTAATGGTATAAACATTCTTATAAATTCACACATTTCTCTTTATTTAATCGATGCGTGAATGTATATTTTAACATCTGTCCTCACATGACAACGTCGTCCGCGTTGTCACGTGCCATTAAACAGCCGCCCTTAATAACTGTTTATGAGCCGAGCATTCTTCTTCTGATCCTGGACGAGGGGGGAAAACTTGCCACGAGCCAAACAATTTCCTTCCATAGTCGGGCTTAATATCAATCGACCATGAACCGGGGTTTCAAACTCGGATCCGTCAAGGTGTGAGCCAACTAATTCTGATACTGTACTGAAAAAGCCTAAGTTGATATGTGGTGATACTTAATATTCTTATAAATTCAAAATTTTCTCTTTATTTAATGGATACGGGGTCGTATATCTCAACAGTATTATTACCCCCATATATATATATATTTATATATCCATTGGGACCGCTTTAATAGATCCCATAATTTCGTAATACTATATACTGGTGTAACTGAGTTCTCACGCTCATAACATGTAATCATAGTGATTTATTTATAGTCACCTAAGACCCACTGGTACGCGGCGATTCCGAGCTTACCGGCTCGAGAAAGCAGTGACTCGACCTCTATGAAGATGCGCTTTCAGCATCACTGAGACACTTGCAGAGAGGCAGTAAATTCGAGGGGAACTAGCATGATACAATCTTGTCTGAAACTTGTTCGTGCCTTTTCCATCCAAATTACCAATTAATCTTATCACCAAACCTTCATTTTCCCCCTTTTATGTGGATCTGACGTGTATTTTTGGTCTACATATTAATATGATCTCTAAAAATTTCATGTAAGATAAATTCGAAAAATAATCAGTATGTTAAAATGTAAATATTTTATTGACAAAAAAATGGAATTCAAAAAATCTTGTATAAAAACAAATTAATAAAATTAAATTCGTTGTGAGTACATAAAGAATCGGACATGTTTTCACTTAAAAGTTTAAACTGATAGGTAATGGTATCTAACCTTCTTATAAGTCTACAACGTTTTCTTCATTTAATCGATGACAGATTGTATATTTCAATATTTGCCATCACGTGGTAATATGGTTTACTTTGCCACGTGTCATTAAATACTTGCCCCCAACAATTGTTCACAAGTGAGGTATTCTTCTTCTGGTCTCGAACGAGGGGGACAACCAGCCATGAGTTGGGCAATCTTCTTCTATACTCGGGCTTATACCAATTGACAACGAGTCAAGCTTCTAGATTAGGGTTGGGCGAGGTACGAGCCCACTAGTTCTGATATCATGTTAAATTCGTTGCGAGTTCATAAGAGATCGGACCCATTTTCACTTAAAAGTTTAAGTTAATTGGTGACGGTACTCAACTTTCTTATAAATTCATAATATTTTCTTCATTCAATCGAGATAAAATAATATATCTTAACAAATAAAAATAGTAGAATGGGAGATAGCGGAATAATGGCCCCCACCGGAAGTGCCGTCGGCTTCGGGGATCATTTTCTGATTCCGCATTCTGCCGATTCCTGCCCCTGTTTTCTGACTGCCCGTATAAGTTTACTATTAAATCATTCTTTAAATAAATAATAATAACATTATTTAATTTGCCCATTTAAATATTTACACTATTGATTTGATTAATCTAATATATTTTTTTATCTATGTCAAGCAATATTATTACATGACAGTCCCCACACATCTATGTTGCCATTATTCAAGAATTGAATTCAAGGATTGATAACTCATAATGAGTATAAAAAATTGAGGGAATGAAATGGAACATGATAATTTAATAAGAAAAATGATAAGGGTAATGAAATTTATTTAATATTTTATGATTTTTTATGTAGTAAAGGAATTATTAGGCACTTAAATTTATCCCTAGTCCCACTTATCTTAATAGATGCGACAGGCCTTGCAATATGAGAAAGTACACATTAATGCTAAAATCCAACGTTCTGTACGTGACTTGTGTCGGTGGAGAGGTACGTCGGATGTTGAATTGAGGTAAGGGGCATGTACGAGAGTGTCACAGCTTACGGATTGTAGTGGTTGTGGCATATCGACGGACCACAGCGAGACTCTGTGAAAATTCGTAGTTGTCGGCTACAGGAGGTCGAGCATTGCTATCAACTGTAAGTCTACCATCTCGAGTGAGTGGGATCTCGATTGGAGAATCAATTGGGTACAATTGGGGTGCTTATTGGTTAGAGTCTAGGGTTCCAATTAGCCAAGTTGAGAGGACCATAATGTGGTCGTGCCCTAGACAGCCTATATAAGGTCAGAAAACCCTAGCCATCCTCTGTACTTCTATCCTTTTTTGTTTTTTTGGTCACGGAAAGCCACGGCTCGGGGAACTCGAAATTCCTCTCAACTTCTAGGGTTTCCCCTCCTACATCCAAAAGGGCATCCTGGTAAGACAATTGGGACCAATTTGAATTCTCCATCATGCTTGAAAATGAGATAATATATTCCCTTAATTGCAATTAAGTTAATCAATTCGAAATTCAATTAGTTAATATTATTTTTACTCGTGAATGATGGGTAATTTATACTAAAAAAAACTCGCCTACATTGCATCAAGAAGCTTTTAATTTCTCAATAAAAGGGGAAATGAACGATTATGTTCTTGTCCGAGATCATGAGATGCTATCATGCGGCATAAGGAAAAACCCATAACAATCCAATGAATAGATTATTGACTACCGGTTTTATAATCGCGACAGCTGTTATTAATGGTATTAGCGTCGTTATAGATTCCCTTCTCGAGGTGAGATATGTAAGGTAAAGTCCATTGAGTTCAACTAATGATATGTATTAACTTCATCTGAAAAGTCAAGATATTCCGACTTCGTCTCCTCCATGCATGCAAACTCTCCCTTTTGGACCATATCAAATAATAAATAGAGGAAAATGGATTTCAACTTCTAAATTATACTCCACCAAAAGTCATCTTCATAACCATACCAAAAGAGCTCTCCACTTTCATGCATCTCTCTTCATCTTTCAACATATATATATATATATATGTATATGTATGTGATTCTTCAATGTTACATGTCTCTATTGTAGTAGGGTATCCAAGGCCAAAGAGTGAAAAAAGCAAGGGGGGGACATTCAATTATATACTCCAGAATAATAATTGAATTGTGGGGGAAAAGGTTTTTTTTTTTTTTGTTGGTGTAATTATTTGGAATATATATATTTGGAGATATGGGACCGGCCCGTTTCAAATTCTTCATCTTGCCCTTGTTCTTGCATGAGAATCTTGACTTGGCATTTCCAATCCCATTCCCCCACTAACTCAAAAACCCTTTACTTCTCGTCACTCCATTAGTTCCCCCACTTTTTGGATCCTCTCATGGGTGCAGCAGTAATAGACTCCGAATCTTTTTTCTACTTAAGAGTTGGAATGGTAAAAAGAGAAAGAAAAAAAATATAAGAAATTTCATTAAAAAGAATCAAAATTTATAATCTATCGATGCACAAATTGATGATAGTATCACCGCATTAGATTTCTTTTCCCGGCAAACTCCAAGTTTAAAAACTGCGAATACCAATTGGCACGATATGATTTAGATGTATTATAGCCCCTTAAGGCCTACTCCATTGAGAGACCACTTAGCCGATTGCGATTTAGGACCACACTGCACACCATTATTTTACCATATCTTGTATGATAGATTTTGTAGAAGCAAAGTCATTGTTACTGAAGAAATCATATGAAACCCCGACTGGCCAATCGTCTAGTTTCTCGATCTCGAAGGTTTTGACCAATCAGAGTCGAGGGTTCATGGATTCCCAACTTTCTGAGGGAAGTGTTATCTGTACATATTCTACAAAAATCTTTCGATGTGCCACAGCTGTACATGCAATAGGCATCCCCTTAGAAAAAAAAGCATTGATAAAACACACTTATCTATGTTTTGTTTCGTTTTGTTTTTCTGTTCATCAACATGTTGGACACTGCATGCTTAGCTTTGGGACGCCATACATGGGTGTCCATCTTGTGCTGGCTAGCTAGTGAGTGGGATGTGGCTGTTTGTCAGAAGAAAGAAGGAAAAGAGAGAGAGACCCACAACGTTAATTACAGCGGCAAAGTTACATGTAACATTCATGTTGTGGATTATCATGGCACCTACCTAAAAACCGAAAAAAGGAGAAAAGAAATCACTAAAGTTTGGTTGAAATAGTTCGATATATCTATTTTTCTTAGATAAATTCTTAACTGAATTGATTATTATTATTATTATTTTTTTTTTTACGTTCGACTTGGCTCAAATATGAACCAATGAAATTAAAGGGAGTGAAAAAAAAAAGAAAAAGAAGGAAAAAGATTATCATTTTGTCTCTTGGACATGGCACACGCTTCATCATAGCCGTTGAGGATGAAGTCAACGGCATTAAGAAAGCCGTGGTCTCAACCCTTTCTCCTAAAGGAAGGAAATTAAATCCGACTGTAAGATCTGGCTTGCCCTGTCTGTCTCCCTCTTATCTAATTGCTTTTTTTATCAAATTCTAAATTTCAAGCAACGTCACCCGGTCGATGATCTAACCGATCGGGAACCACCCACAATCCGATTCATTCTTTACGTTCGGTTCTACGATTATGACATTGTTTGAGTTGAATCGAGAAGATTGTATCTTGTTTTTTTTTATATGATGGCATCCTCTCTTCTTTTATCATGCATATTTATCTATGATCATCGTGTCAATTAAGTACCGGAGCTAAGTTTTAAATCATGCAACCGAAAGATCTATGTGTCTGCATCTGATTTTCACCCGTTAAAATTTTCATGAGCTTATAAGGAATGCAACATGATGGCAGTGTCCAATTCTCTTATATTTCTGAGTTATGTTAAAAAAAATTCCGACATGAGATAATAGTATCGACCACATTTATTGTTAGTCAACTCAAATAAAGCGATCGACTGTTTTGAATGGTGACATTACGAATCGATTGAGGGGTCCCTGCACATGACGATTGGATGAAGGAAAAAAGAACACAACTAAGCAAGAAATTGGGTAGCTAGATTTTGGCTGGACATTTTAATAATGGTGCAATTGATGTCCCTCCTCAGCTTTACCTTTTTTTCCCCCACTTTCCTTTTGGGAAGAACATGCCTTGTCATGCAGAACATGGGCAAGAGAGGGGCCGATCAATTAAGACAATCGCGACAGAAATTATAATTGGGAGTTATTGTGTCATCAACTATTGCCCCCCCAAAAAAAAGTCATTGCATCAATTCCTAAATTTTGACTTTTGATAGAAAGTGATCATACAAACACATACATATATATATAGATGGTCTTCTTTGTATGCTTTGTGGTAAAGTAATTGCAATTGACCCACCTAAATATATCTTTTTAAGATAAATAAAATCTCAAATTTGAGTTTTTAGAAGAGTTTTACCTTTAAAATAATCATACTTGCTTGAATATAAACCAATTATAATTTATTAAAATCTTGAATATTGGGTACGTGTGCACCGAGGGAAGAAAGCAGTTGCAATATTTCTTGGGCGACTCTTTGGAATGGAAGATTAACAGGCAAACATAGCATAGCACAGCCATGATTGGGTCATTTGATTTAGTGCAAGTAAATAATGAATGCAGTGAACAGTCAAACCCTTAGAAATTAACATTCCATCAGGGTGCTGCCATAAGAGTCAGGGATTAACTCCGATGCCATTGTACCAACAAGGAAGTGAAAGCAGAGTATAGGCCCCACCTATATTCACTTAAATCGATTCTAGTAAAAGAGTAGATTGTATGGTTATGGTAAGATTTCATGATAGATCGACTATCGAAAATAAAATAGTATGCCATGGGAAATTTTCGTTTATTGTGGTTCAGCATGACATATTGCTATTTTAATAATGCAATTTAACGTGAGAATTGTGCAATAGCATCTACCAATTAATGGCTAGAATTATAGGTTTTAAATTCCAGAAAACAAGTTTTTTTTCAGGAATTAAATTAAAGATGCACAATTATAAAAATAAGGGACATTAAAAGTTTTCCTTATTCATTATCTTGATCTTGGATTTATTTTTTTTAAAGAAAAGTTCAACTAATTGTGTATAATTAAATAAATAGATTATTATTTAGATAAAAAGGGAATTGTTTGTTTTTTTTTTTAGTTTTTGAATTTTGTGTTGGATTTTACTTGGAAAAGGCTTTTCGGGGGAATCTCGGTCGGCTTTTCAGTCGGTAAAGCTGACGAAGCGATTGGAGCTTCCACATCAGCAGTTGACTGCCCAATGAAAATGCAGCTCCAACACTGGTAGCTCATTGATTTTCCACACAGGTTCTTACTTGTGTCCCTATATACATTTTCAGCTTACGCAGAGATTATAAGAACGTCAACACATGTGACATATGGTAATGCGCTCGATTCATGTCTCGGACCATCATTTTTCTTCATGAGCTAAAGTTCAAATCGACTCTTACAAGGAAATCTCGTGGATCCTATACTGTTCAATTTCAAAACTCTCTCCGTCCCCCTAGTCGTCAAAAACCAGTACGCGTATCTTCATTTTTTCTGGTCCTGTTGCGATGAGATGGGACGAGTTCGAAAGTTTAAGATTCGATGTCTGTTTATCGTGTAGTCGGGGGGGTACCAAGGCAAAGTTACAGCTCCTCCTGTTGTTCTCCTCTTGTCATGTTTTTCCCTTCTTTTCTTTTTCCCTCCCTCTCTGGATGCTGCTATTGCTCAGCAGTGTCTTTTGTTTTCCCTGAAAACGAATCGCGTTTTCACTTTGTTTTCCCTTTTCAGTACTTTCATATACAAAATAGAAAACAAATCTCACCCTCCATCCATCCATCCATACATCCAATGGCGGATGTCGGATATGAAATTTACGAGGAAAGTGAAGATTATGTGAAAACATTTTACTATACCAAGAATATGATAATATTTTTTTATTGATTCAAGAAAAAAAATATAACTACTGTAATTTTTTATAAATAAAATAATTATAAATTTTGTGGGCTGAAATTTTAGCACATTTACAGGAGAAGGAAGCATTTATTAGCAAAGGGCTGCTTGCGAAATCGAAATTAAAGAAGCCATCAACCCACTAATGATCCAATCATTATCCCCTGCTCCTCCGGTCCACACTCAGTCCCCCCCCGGGCCCCACCTGCGAGGCAGACAGTGGCCCCACATTCCCGACAAAATAATTTCTTTACCCCGATTATTTAATTCTCTTTTTTTTTAATCTCCCTCGCTTTTACCCCCCACACATTATATTTTCAATTTTTTCCTAGGGAGGGTAAAAAAATAAATTAAAAAAACAAATATTGTGGGCAGAGAATGTCTGCTCTATGTGGTACACTGTCTGGCTGTACGTATAGGGTTGTGCTCTCAAGACTCCGCCTGTCCCTCTTCGATTCTGCTAATAGCTAATATTTCTGAACATGTTCACGATTTCTTAATATCGAGAATCCGGCTCCATGAATCGCTGTTACGTGAAACTTTAATCGGCTCGATTGATAGAGTCCCAAAAGGAGCGATCTTCAATTTTGTGACTAATGGGAAATTTTGCGTATGGTCCAGCCGAGGACACGCAGGCCCATGGACCAGAGCTTTTCCCGGTGAGCCCCGAGACAGAGGTTGATGGGATGGGCTACGTGTGACACGTGGCGCGAGGGACTGAAGTTGATTGACGTGCCCTTCCCACATCAGACGGCGGTCATTTTGAGGAGGTTGATTGATGTGTGTGCCTGTGGTAGAGGGGGCAGACAGCCGGACGGCTCAGAGATGCTTTTCTCCTACCTACTGGCCGGCGGGAGGGCGGGGGTGTGGTTGGAGGGCTCGAGTGGTACGGGGACCAGGGAAGCTCCCGTGGTCCCCGCGCCTCTTATCCCGCCACGTCAGAGGGGGGTCACACTGGGTGGAATGATGACCGTGTCAGGTGGGTGGTGATGCCTTCTGACGTCACCGATGACCTTTTCCAGTTCAGGGGCGGTTTGATTTTTCGTCCTTATCTGGGGGCGGCCCCGCCCGCGCCCCCCACCCATTCCCCTCCCTCATTGGTCTCTCGAAATTTCTTACCCTTCCATTATTTATCACATGCCCAGAAGCTGCTGCAGTAATAAATTGAATCTTTTCAACTGTTAGTTAGGTCGATGAGTGGACCTTGGTTTGCTCTACTATGCGTATCCAACGGTGCAAGAGGGATAGACAGATGGTGATGTGAATCCACCTTCAAACTCAATGCATCAAATCCAAATTATTGTTGGTTAAACCGTAAGAGTTTTGTTGACAAAATTTAGCTCAGAGATGGCGCCTTAGCTCAGATTAATATCCAAGGACGGGCATTCAATCTGAAATCTCTTAATTTTGGGTAGAGCCCTTAATCATAGGGGGCTACATTTGTAGGCCTTTTAGCCCATCAAAACTCCAGGATGAGGAGCGGAGATGGTGTGGAAGAAATTCATTGGGCCTTCGCCTTTTCTGGGTTAAGAAAAGACCAAGTAAGTAAGACATTCCCTGCTGGGTCCAACCCCGTCCAGAAGTGGACCTTTTTACTGACCCACATTTCTACCTGATTACTCACTCCTCCTCTGTGCCTAATTTAATGCTAGGGGATTTCTAATTAATTTTTTTTGGGTGAAATACAATTGACATTATCGCTTAATATATCATAAATTTCAGGCGCCATTTTATAATTTATTTATTTTTCTAATTATTATTATTATTGATAATTCTTAATGATGGGGATAAAATATTTGATTTTTTCCTTTTAAGTAGTCACGTCCCCACTAAACCTGTTTGGCTATAGTTTATTTTTTATTGGTTTACCATTTTGATATTATTAAAATTTAGTCTGTTATGTTTCCATTTTTAGTATTTTATATTGTTACTTGTTATTAATATCCAAATTCTTAACTCTTAAGTAGACCTGTCAATTTGTGTCGGCTAAATGATTTTAGGCCGTGTTAGTGCTACATGATTCCATTTTTGGGCCATGCCCATCTCTACCGACATAACATCCTGGCCTGATATTTTATGCTTTGGTCCGTCCAGCTCTTCACAAATCAAAGAAAAGGTAAATTTAAATAATTTAATATTTTAAAATGAAATTTTATATGATATAATATATTGATTAATTTAAATATTATATTAATTTTAAAAAATATTGAAATAATTATTTATATAATTGATTATCTTTAAAATTTTTGCACAATTTTCTTTTTATTGTAAATATTTTATGTTCGATCGGTATGATTTTTTTTTTTGAATCTTGTTGGTATGGCACAATTTATTTTTGTACCACACTAGCACGACCAAAAAAGTCCTGTTTAGACAATTTTTTATTGACATGTTTAGGTTGTACTTCCGGGCTAGATCAATATTTTACAAGTTTAATCTTACATGGAAAGGCATAGTTGCATCCCTTGATGTCATCAAGAAGGGATCTTGTTTCAAAGTGGGGTCAAGAGCAACCATAAACACATGAACAGACCCATGGATCCCAACTACGAAGGATCATGAACCGAAGGCGAACTCACAAGCTTTGTGTCAAGAGCTAAGCAACACCAAATGGATTTATCAGTTAATTAATCTTGACACAATGCAATGGAATGAAGTAAAACTCAAGGAGATTTTTTTTATCAAGATATGGTATCACAAATCCTTGCTGTAAATCTTCCAACACAACCACAAGTGGATCAGCTACAATGGAAAAGGTATGCAAATGGTGAATTCACATTGACAAGGATGCCAAGGAACACAAAGCTAGAATCAAATCAATGGAAGACACTATGGAGGATGATGATTCATGCCAGATATAAGCTGCTCATTTGGAAAATCACATGGAATCTCCTCCCCACCAAAGATATCTTAGCTCAAAGAATGCCTATTGAAGATATAGATTGTCTATTCTGTCACCAAGCGCAAGACTCCATTCGACACCTACTAGTCCAAAGCCTATATTCTAGAATGCTTTGGGCTCATCTACACTGGCCATTGAGAATCGACATACTGGAGCATCTAAATGAAATAGAATGGGTTAAATTGGTGCTATGCCTAGACAAATCTTTAAATCTAACACAGGACGTTCAACAAGGGTTCACAATACAAGTTTGAATCTTCATGGATAAACCGTGGCAAATAAAAAATGGAATGCTACAATAGTAGAGTCCTGCACTTGATCCTATCTCAATAGTGCAAACTGTTAATAGTAGACTTCACGGCCACCTTGAAGCCTGAAAAAAATTCTATTCCTGACAATTTTAACATTCCNGCTATGCCTAGACAAATCTTTAAATCTAACACAGGACGTTCAACAAGGGTTCACAATACAAGTTTGAATCTTCATGGATAAACCGTGGCAAATAAAAAATGGAATGCTACAATAGTAGAGTCCTGCACTTGATCCTATCTCAATAGTGCAAACTGTTAATAGTAGACTTCACGGCCACCTTGAAGCCTGAAAAAAATTCTATTCCTGACAATTTTAACATTCCATGTAGGCTTGATATCAATCACAACATGTTCTTCCTTGATGTTGCTATCTCTACAAACAGCACCTGGATCGAGATCGCATGCACTGACACTAAGGGCGAACTAACTAATGCATGGGCTTTCAAAAACATAGCTACCAACGCTAAACGAGGAGGATCCATTGTAGCACTGGAAGCTACCCGATGTGCTGCGAGTATAGATTTCAAATATTTTCGATTATCCGGAAATGTCCAAGATGTAATAGAGGAGCTCCTCTGTGAAGGTCCACCTTCGACGACACTCACCGAATACATAATTGCCGAATTTCATCATTTTGCTTCCCATTTTCAATCATGGTCTGTAACTTATATTTTAAGAGAAAACAATTACCTCGCTCATTAATCTTGCAAAGTTAGCAAAATCTTTATCTTTTGAAGGATTTATTGATATCCCTTTCCTTCCTTATTTTGTTCTTCTGAAATTGGATGGGATGAAGTAGACTCTTTCTTTGTATTGGGAAGTTCCTATGAAGTATGAACGAATATTATGATGCATTATCAAAAAGCAAGTTCAATCTTGATACACTTTGGGTAAAGTGAATTTGTTGAGGGACATTGATTTTGTGGAGAAATTGGAAAATAATATTACTAATGAAAAATTATATTTAAAAAAAACTAAATTAGTTGTCGTCACTCGTCGGACTAAATTTTCTTCTTTCTTCCACCCTGTGGATTGATGGTGGTGCTGTTCATGGGATGATTAGGTCACTATCGTCAATCCCATCTTTCTTTCCTTCCCCTTGGCACGGACAATCGTTCCAACTGCAATCAGTCACAGTGGCAGCTGAGAAATTCGAAGAAGAGTTTCTCCTGCGTCCTCATAGATTCAAGTAGCGCTGCGGACTTCATCGAGGTTTATCTCGGTTCTTGGAGCAAAACCCAGTTCAAAGTTGATGAATTACTGCCACCTTTTTAACTGGGTATGACTTCTTCCTCTGTTAAATCTTTGTTCCATTCGTACCCGCCAATTGTTTCTGCATAGTAACTGAACTCTGCCAGGCTGTATCGGTGCTCTGTAGAATGAGTTTTATTGTACCTTCTGAGCATTTTGCTCTTGAATCCTTAGGTTCGTCAAGCGAGTTCAGCTTCTGTTGATCTAAATGGATTATCTCCTTGGTCACTGTTTCGTGTTGTTTTAACTGTGAACTGAAAAACTTGAAAGTTTGAAACTTCTCCTGTTGGCGGCTCTTGCCTGCAAGCCATGTTATGGAAATGTTCTTTGATCCCTCATTCCAAGTGGCTAGTAGCAATTAATGAACAGCCAAATTAATATGTTCCGTTCACAAAGAGAAAGCTGCTTGTACCCTTCAAAATTCCGGGGATGGTGCCCCCTTTTGTGATGATTTGACCAGATGCTCGTTCCGATTGAATGCAATTATTTATTCAAGGACCTGGTCCTGAAGTCATAGTTGTGAAACCTGGTTACCCAGGGTTTAATGCAATAACTTATCATAGGGACATTTGATCTTTTTTCTGTTGAATTCCTTTTTGCTTGGTGTTTGGTTTCCTAGGCGTAATATTACATTGTTAGAATCAAGAGGACTTTGAGGGTGCATAAAGATTTTAAAGCATCTTTATGTTGGCTAAAGTTCAATGAGAGTTCTAATTTGTTATGAGTTCATGTGGACCCTTAAACGGCAAGGCCAGCTTGTTAAGCTAGCATGTTAAGCTTTGGATCCTTTTTATTAAAAAATGTAAAGCTAGAAAAATAATCGAGATATATGATTAGGAAGCAGGAGCTGATGCTTCGACCTGTTATTCAGAAGATTTTATTGTCTCTTCTTCTTTATCTGCTCATGTTAGTATAAATCATTTTCTTACTCTTCAACTCATTTTTAACCTTAACTTATTGATTATTTTGTCTATCCAGGATTCAACTAACGCAAGCTAGAAGATTTCTGTTTTTGAGTCTAGCAAGCATTAGCCATTCTAAGAATGCTTTCACAATTGTAACAGGCAGAGAAACTGAGCTATGTGAACTAAGAAATGGGGCACCTCCTATTACTGTGCACTGGAAATATAACTGAAATTAGTAACTAGGACTCAAGGTTCAGCGTGAACAAAGGATTTTTTCTGCTAATGTTGCCGACACTAGCTCAGAATCAGCCTAATGATGCAGACAGCACGAAGGAGGTGTTTGTCTCTGCATTTTGCTTTGCCACATCAGTTCTTACACCTTGCCCTCCTTTTGGACCTGAGCTGAAGAGTTCAGCCCAAGAGCAGATCGAATTCATGTTAGGAGAAGACTCTGACACCCTTTTGATAACAACAGATGAGGAAGTTAAGTCGGTGGTTAGAAAGGGTCTCAATAAAATCCGTTCCACATTTGAAATGACCTTGTCCATGTTACTGATTGAGTTGGGCCGAGGCCCTGCAATCAAGGTTTCTGAGAGCATTATTTTGCAGAGCTTAGATGACCTCAATTGGATCTGTGACATTCTCCTAAAGATGGAATTAATGAAGGACTTTGTCTTTATGTGGGTTGATATCTCAGGAAATGTGCTGGGAGTGGTAGAAGATCAGAAGCTCGAATCCCAAATGTGGGGGTTAAAGTTTAAGCTGATTGAGCTGACAGGAAAGGTATTGGATGCAGTCGGTTATGGTACCGTGATTCTTTCAGCTCCAAACAGGGTCAAGTTGCTGAAGCTTTGGTTCCCTTACATACGAAAGATGAAGGCTTTATTGGATTCAAAGAGTGACACTGTGATGGGTTTTCCATACAAGATGGATGAGGAACTGTGTCAGAGCATTGAGGGTGCGATTGTCTCGTTTGTTTTGGCACTGCCATCAAACGACCAGGCCGACATTTTGGCTGATTGGATGAAGAACAGGGAGGAATGTGAGAGGTTCCCTGATTTGACTGAGGCCTTTGAGGTTTGGTGCTTCAGGACCAAGTCTGCAAAGAGGAGGTTGGTCCAGGGCTTGGAGGCTGGTGGAGGTGATATTGTCACGCCTTGATTCACCTCCTTGTCTGATTACTTTTGCATCTGTATATCGACTTGAGGTTGGATCTGTTTACATTTTTTTGAAGCTTCCTCGGCTGTATTGCAAGTGCCCATCAGATGTCTTTAAGAGGGCAGTAAGGAACTTAGGAGTTGGGACAAGATTCAGCTCTACTGATTTTACTTGTGTGTTGGATGGCTTGGATTGAATCGGATCCTGACTTGCAGAAACTTTAGTTATTGATTCATTATCTGCCAGACCAAGGAACCCAATCGTTGCCATTCCTTAAAAGTGATAGGTGTTCTGTGGCATACAATGAAATTCCCATATGGCTTTTAAATGTTGGGGAAGCTTCTTTCTTCCATTAAAACCAATCGCCAACGTGAACAGTTTTGCTTGATGTGAGCTTGTGGTGGTCGGTGATCCCATGAGGATGGACGGAGTGTTGCGTCTTTAATTTCCGACCAGATGAATACACTGACTATTATACTCATAAGGAATATCTCTATTGTACCATTTGATATATAAAAATGCAATCAGCTAAATTCAGCTCGATCATGACCGTTCTATAGGAAATTTCTTCTGTTTCTCATGTACGCGAATTGTAATTTATTAATTTTCTAAATTTTCTTCTTTTTTTTAATCACATATGAGCTAGAAAAGGCAAATATCTATTTGACCGGAGTGGCTGCTTGTCAAGACGTGGAGGCTTGGAACAAGGCGGGGATTGTCACCAACGCCCCCCCCCCCCCCCCCCCCCCCCCCCCNGCGATTCTTCCAACAGTTGTTAGTTGGTAGGTGCGATTCTGGGCTCAAACCAGCCGGTGGACTCGCTTCTGTTGATTGATCTTATCTGCTTGGTTCAACGGAGAGGGACGGAAGTGGGGGAGATGTACGTGAAGGCGGCGCCGCCGACGGATATCAACAAGAACACGGAATGGTTCACTTATCCCGGCGTGTGGACCACCTACATACTTATCCTCTTCATCTCCTGGATCCTCGCTCTCTCGCTCCTCCGCTGCTCAGCCGGCGCGGCGTGGACCTTCGTCCACCTCTGTCACTTCCTCGTATGCATTCACCTCCCCCTCCCTCCCCGCCCCGTTGTGCCGCTCCTCATCTCTTGGATTTTGGGGAGTGTTTATAGAGTTCTCTGATTTGCCTTTTGTGCCTCTCATGTTATATATAATATATAATGAGTAGATTCATGCAGCTATGAGAGTGGGTGTCTCTTTTCAGCTCAGTCTATAACTTCCCGCGCTGTTGAATTAGATTGAAGGACTCTTCTCGTCTCTTCTTTGTCATGGTGATCTGTTATGTATACGTGTCTGGATATCTGGTAGTACCTCTGCATCGGTGATTGTTGTCAAGTGTGATAAAATTGGGACTTTAGGTGATTGCATTTGAAGCGATTCAACGATTGGTTGCCTTGGGGAATCATGAGCGAAGCTCTAACATTCCAAAAACTTAACGCTTGTGTTTGATGAATTTCCTGCATTAGTCATTATGTTAGGCTACTGTGCTGCTTTGAGGTCATGTAATTAACGGGGATACGCAGTCAACTCCAGCTGGAAGTTTAGGTTGCATGGGATTGTTGGAGCCTTCTTTCAGTCGATTGTGATTTATTTTGTCCTTTTTTTGGTGGTTAGGGCTTGGCTTTTCTTGATTTGCTGAAGATTAAGAGTTTAATGGAGGCCATTGGAAAATCTTTTCAGCTAGCCATTGATATATATTGCCTTTTCATCTGCTCTGGCCAGTTCTGTAAGTCATCCATGTAACCTGTGCCAAGGAATTTCTCATGGATGCTGCAATCTGAATAATTTCACTATTGTCTTCAATGATTTTTCAATTATTTCATTCTTCTTATGGATTTGCTTGTGAATTCATATTATAATACATCTGATGTTGCTTGCGACTTGTGAGACTATTCTGCTAATATCTTCATGGACTTTTAAATTGCTGTCACACTGGTTGATCACAAGATAAATTAGTTCATTTTTTGTACATTCTTGTAGTCTTTCTATTTTGTGCCTAAGTGGCTGATCCATGTATCTCTTGCCTTGCATCTTCAGGTTACTTATCATTTCTTCCACTGGAAGAAAGGAACACCATTCTCTGACGATCAAGGCATCTACAATGGTTTGACTTGGTGGGAGCAGATTGACAATGGCAAGCAACTTACTCAAAACCGAAAGTTCTTGACGGTTGTACCTGTTGTGCTGTAAGTGGCTCTTTAACTAAATTTAACTTTGTTCGATCTGACTAGTGATTTACAAGAAGGGAAAGAAACTGACGTGCCTTATATCTGGTATAATAAGTACTTGTCACTTATATTGATGCTACCATTAATGTCTGTCAATTTGTTGCTGTCGTGGTTGCTGTCAATGTGAATCTGGCCACTAGATGTAAACAAGTACCATTTTCTATAAGATCAAAATGTTAGTCCTTTAGAACGGCATGCCCTGTCCATCATGTTTCTTTTGCTAATTTTGGATGATCATCGGCTTAACGATGTTGACCTTCCTTACTGTGTCTGGACATTAAATAAGCTGGAGTCACCCGTTCTATTTTCAGAAACATATTTTACAGATTCTCTGTACTAAAGCTATATGTTTGGTTGAACCAACCAGCCAGTGTTGCGTTGATGTGGTTGTTACAGTAGTTTATTGCTTATCCTTTCTTCTGGATATAACTGATGGAGATGGGATTTTCATATAGCAAATTCAGAACAAATTGCTCTTCTTTTCCTTTCTTCTGGTTGGTGGATTTGAAATATTTTTTAATTTTAAATTTTGATCTATGAACCATGGCCGACTCTTAACGCAGATAGTCTTTTCTGAGCCATGAGTCACACCTGAGGCTTCTAGTTGTTCCTTGCTGTAGGCTCTGCCCCCTGCTGCTAGCAAACTGCAAACTATATCCAAAATCTTAATGTACCGATGTGATGCTTCAAAACTTTCTTTCCCTGATATCAGTAATGTAATACATGAGTGATGTTCTTTGCCTTTTTTTTTTAATCAATGTTAGTTTTCACATCGCGGTGGCCTTGTTTTGCTTGCTGAAGTTGACATGACTTCATAGTTCTCCCTCTCGGCCATTTTTAGTTCGCTGTGCTTTTACAAGTACCATCACATGTTCTTAATTGAGTGATGGATAGACTAGTAAAGGGAGTTTTAAGGCTCTGCAAGGGTACTCTTTTGTGAAACTTAAGGAGAAGTACAAGGAGTACCCTTTTATAATTGTACTCTTTTGTGAAACTCATGTACTCTTTTTGCCATAAATAGTTTTACTTGAAACCTGTTTAAAGTTGAATTGAGGTAGCATTAATTCCATGTTCACTCCCTAATTTACTTGAGGTTTTGAGTTGTTTCGTAGTAATGCACATGTTTTTGCCTTTTTAAGGGAAAAGAAAGGATCATATCCTTCTTTCTTTCATCTTGCAGATATTTTATAGCCTCTCACAAGACAGATTACCAGAACCCAATGCACTTCTTCAACACGTTGGCAGTATTCGTCTTAGTGGTCGCGAAGTTCCCGAACATGCACAAGGTTCGCATATTTGGGATAAACGCTGGTAACTGACCACGAGAGAGGTACAAATCCATTCCACGTGCCTAGTAGGAATGATGAATTTCAGGAACTTGTTATACATAATATGCAACTTAGCAGTCGTGCGGATGTTGCGAAGATGTAGTTACTGACTCGAATGAGGAGTGCACATCTCATGTTGATGCCCATTATCATCATCTGTGCACCTATGGGCAGCTCGTGGTATTCCCGCTTCGGACTTTATCATTCGAATATCTGTTCTGATTTCACTCTCCTCTCTTTGGCTAATGATCCTGTTTTGAGAGGAGATGCTCGATTTATATATTCATACATCGAGATTATGATAGCTTGGATACTAAAGATATCCGAGAGCAATTACCTTCGGGAACTTCAGGGAAGCCATATCTGCGAGTCAATTGTTAACTTCAACAATGAACCTTGCTCCCTGATCAGCTGCGGCTTCAGAGAAACCTGATGAATCGGCATCTCTCTTTGCTTGGGAAAATATCAAGGAAATTGCCAACTCAGAGAGAATTTATGGTCCAGTGAGTTTTGCTAATCGATCGAACGTCCATTAAATTTCTGGGTTAAAAAAAAAAAGAAGAAAACAGGGAGGGTAAATCGGGTTTGCAGTGGAGACCGTGATTGGGGTGAGTGAGTGAGCGGGTGGGTGGCTCCATGAGTGAGTTCAGTCCGCAGTTATTATGCTCAGTCAGTGGGTGACAACGCCAAAAAGAATCATAATTGATCGAAGACAGTACTGTCGCGATTGCATCTTCTGAGATCGATTTCAAATCTAGTCACGATCCTCCGAATGCTACTTTTTACTTTAAAAATTAGATTTTAAAATTGATTTAATAAATATTCATGGACCCTTTTTCTCTATATTTTTTCTACGTGATATAAATTTTTTTAAAAAAAAGTAGTGGTGGGAATTACGATTCCTCTCCCTGGGCCTGTTCCTTCCTCCAACGGCACGCTTGCCGAGAGGAATGTCTCCGTGGGCCCCACATATCTTGACTGCCCAAGAAAAAGGTGGCGCCTGCCTGTCGGATCTTCCTTCCTTTCTTCTTCTTCTTTCTTTTTTAAAATTTTCAGTTCATCAGAAGGGAAAATAGAGATGGGAAACGGAGGCAAAATGATTTCGTTCTCTCGCGCTCGTACACTGCTCTGAATAGGCTCTCTTCTCCCCCCCCCAACCCCACCTCGAGTTGAAGTAGAGCCTCCCAGGTAGATCTCAGCAGGTGAGCTTCTCGTCATGCATGGCTGGGCGGGTCCAGTTTTCCGTCGCCTGGCATCCCGATATCAACCTTCACGAACATGTCCTCCGTTTCTTGAACGAGCCCTATGGGTTGTCTGAAACGAAGGATCCGAGCGAGTGCCGAACGACGCGCGCTCAGAACCAGTCTCCATCTCGATCAGACCTTGGTCGTGGGAAGACTCAGAACAATGTGCGCAACATGTATCAGATGTTATAGCAGATATCAGATGAACGCCACTCTCTGCCCTCAACTAAATTTGTTGCAGCAACACACACACACATATATGTCTATCTTCCCACATCCTGATGAACTACATTGAGTCCTACAGAGATAATCAGGACTGTGAAACTTTCGGGATCATGGGCAAACGCAAGAGATGCTCACCGGGTATGTACTGATATTTGATCTTAGGGCAGCATCATCATTGCTTCACTGTTAAATTCTTGCTCTGATTAAAAGTTGAGCTCAGTGTGGAGCAATGGCTGCCTTCTTCTATAACCATCAATATAGTTATATTGACAGAGCCTGAGTCATAAGCACTCAACGCGGGCAAATTATTGGCCGACTGCTGAATTTTTGGGGGTAGAAGAAAGGGACTCTAATATGAAATATTGCTGACCAACAATATACATTGCACGTCCCTATACATACATGTATATACGGACATAGAGCAATAGAGATTTGAGAGAAACACACGTTGAAGCACAGTGTGGTTAGCTACCAGGGAAACGCCAGCAAAAATCAGATGAAGAGGGAAAAAGGAACCTCTCGTTATATCAGAACAAATACTAACAAAAAAGCTAACTAAAATCCAGTTGAGATCGACACAATTTAAAAATAAACAAATACCCACAAATAATTTATCACTGTATATATAAAAATATATTTTGTCTCTTTCAGTTTTATCATTATGAACCTGATAAAACTCTTTACCATGATCCTCCGCCCAACATTCCACCCCAGAACCCATTAGAAGGATGATGATCATGATCTGATGCTTGTTCCTGCTGCGGCCGATTATGATGCTGGGGATGATATTTTCCTGATCCAATGTCCTGATGCTCCCCTGAATCATTGGTTTGCTCTTTCAACTCCTCAAAGGGAAAGAGAAGCCTCCCACACCCATTGTTCATGTCAGCAGCACTCTCGTAAAGAGCACCCGGGAACCCTCCACTGATCCCGTCAGGTGGGAAACTGAGACCGCCAGCGGGCTTTACCTCGTGAAATCCCAGGAACAGCCTGCGAGTAGGTGGGGGTGGTGGAGTGTAGACATCGTTCTGGTCATTTGGGAGCGATAGTGGCATAGAAATGAATGAGCTCAGCAGCCCCTTCGAGTTCAGAAGCTCCGAGGATGAGGCAAGGTCGTTGAGATCCTGGTCCTTGCTAGGATATTGACCATTACACACTCTGGCGGAGGTGGAAATAGCAGCAGAGGAGGATGAGACCCTTATTCTAGGAGCGGAGCTCACATGGTGAGGACCGAGCAGTGGGTTGAAGATCGGCGAGGGGCCGGAGCACGACGAGGCTGAGGTGGACGATGAGGAGGTGGAGGTGGAGGAATGAGAGGAGGAGGGACGGCTCTTGTTCTTGCGGGACCCTCCGCCTACGGGGATGTTGCGGAGAGAGCCGCCCTCAGTCCAGTAGCGGCGGCAGGTCTTGCAGAAGTAGCGGGGTTGTGTGAGGCTGTAGTTGTTATAGTAGCAGAACTTGGTGTTGGCGGAGTCGCACCGTGGACAATTTAGGGCTTGCTCCTTCTGCGGCCGTGGCTTCCTCTCAGCACCATTACTATTACTAATACTGTTGCTGCTGCTGCTTTTCGGGTCCGGAGTCGAGCTCGGGATCGTGGCTACAATCTCCTCGAACTGCTTCACCACAATCCCATGATGAGGAGCGGAAGAGAGGAGAGGACAATAATTTGCCGGAAAAAAAAAATCTAATATGAAGTGAAAACAACCAACAGACCAAGAACAAAGGACGAATCAAACCAGCGGTTTCCAGCTTGTCCGGGCTTGTATCATCAAAGGGGAGTTTAATTAAAGATGTGAATTGGACTTTTGCTGCTTGTGTTCGTTTGCTCAGAAAAGAGATTACAAAAAGTGAAGTTCTCTGGGGGAGATCGCTTGGTATGCTTGGCAGTGCACATATGCGCCGACATGAGTTAAGCATCACATATGTACATATTTCTTTTTTCTCCAAACTAACACAAGAAAATTCATGATATCTCAAGATTGTCCAAAAGGACAAAAACTAGCGATTGAACTTGGGTTAAGTTCATCAGATCGAGCACCCACAGAAACAGAGATGGGGGGTGGGAGGGAGAGAGAGAGAGAGAGAGAGAGAGAGAGAGAGAGGGAGAGAGACGTTTACCGGTGGCCACTGAGCTGCGTCCATGGAGGAGGAGGAGGAGGAAGTAGAAGAGCTGAATTGGGAGTCTAGATTTCTTGAACACAGCGAGACCGAAAAAGCTGACTTCCGAGAGAGATGAAGAGAGGATAGAGGCAGAGAGTCTTCAGTAAAAGAGAGAATGTTGAACACTGTGTGCAGGTTTTTCTTATGTCAGCCCACACACACACACACACCTCCATGAAGGTGATCCATAGATCCAACTAATTACTGATCACCTTTTTCGGCAATATGATAGGCCAACCAGCCCAAAGGAAACGAGATGGAAGGCATAAGAAAATAAAATGGTAATAAGAAGCGATAAAGATGGTTTAGTATAATAGTATTATATTACTTGATTTAATAATTAAGAAGTTATAAGTTCGATTTTCATTGTGAAACTCTCATATATAATCGAAAAAAATGATAATAAAAACGGTTCGAAATAAGTATAGAATTAATAATTTATTAATTATAAATTTCAAAAATAATATTACTATATTAAACCACATCTATACTAATCTAATCCGTAAGCAAAGCAAGTGCGTGTGAGAGAAGGAGAGGATAGATGTGGAGAAAATTTTGTTCTAACCCTAGAAGTTAATTTAATGTAACCCTACAAGCACTTGGTGCCCTATTTTGTCCAACATAGGGCTTTGAAATGCTCGTCATTATGTTCCTAATAAGAAAGAATAGATTTTATATATTATACCTTACGTGAGATTAGTAATCGCGCAATGTCTTGACCATGCCATGGATTTCTGCTTCCTCTATGCACCATCCCTCTTGACTTCATCACCGATCAGTCACTAGTCGGGCAGCCGGGCTTCCGTCTCGGACCAGATAACACACCCACAGTATATCTAGAAATCACGAGCTAGCTCGTGATAAGAAGATCTGTTATGGTAAGAGAATGGAAGGATTTCGACGCTATCCGTCCGACACGATCCAACCGGGTTAACTTGAAAGTGGCGACATTTGAACATTTAGGGGAGCCTACATTTCAAAGTCTAGAGGTGGACAAAGTGTACGTAGAGAGGAAGCTCGACTCACATGCGCACAGTAGCACGTACCAGAGAATTTCGATGGACATACAGTCATGCATGTACGATCGTCTCTAACCTAAGCCTTCCTTAATGTCTTGATTGTGTATTATGTCGGTACAGCACATAACGTATTCGCCGTATAGTAACATCCCGTTACCGTTGATTTAAACGGAACGGCGGTCTCTTCTTGCCCGGCATACCTCCGATTAAATCAATTCGGACTACGGTTCCTCGTCATATTGGACCTCTCACAGTGACCATTCTATGCCTATCTATATATAGAGAACCTACGTATGTTACGGCACCACATGTTGTTCACAAGATCGAGTGAGTGAAATATCGTTTTCTGTCTCTGTTGGCCCGTCCGTCGACTAGGGAGGAAGCTCTTCAAGTCTTCCAGACGATATTGGTCCAATAGGGTTGAATTTTCCACGTCGCAAATTGTTGCACGTCCACATCACGAGCAATTTGGCCTCCATATTAAATTGAAATTAAGGTCATATACTTTGACTTCAATTTTGGCTCCCCCTTTTCCAGAATTGTCGATCGATCGACTCCTTTTTACGGAGACGCCAATGGAAAGACTTATTTCTGATAAATTAAGTATCCCTCCGTGTCTGTCAATGCCAAGAGACACGAAGGAATTACCAAGTTCTCTCCCCACCGGCCGACGACTGCCCCCGGCCGCAAGATTCTTCATGCCCGGTGGTACGTGCCGGTGGATGTAAAGAGCTCCACGAGCTCGATACGATCGGGACGCGCTAACCATAACCGAGTCGCTGATGGTGTGATTCCCGCGGACGCATAAATCGAACACTAGCCAGGTGTGAACCTGTCAGACCGATTTTTATGGTAATGACGGATTAGTTCACAAGCTCACCTAACCCCCTAATGGGCCGTTATGATGATGCATTAGGGTGGCCCGATTGGAGGCCCAAACTCGATCCAAAATATCGACGCGCTTTGCACGCGGGCCATTTCGACATTCGGTGGGCCCATCTTACGTATGAGAAATCGGTGCAGATCATGAGGTTCTTCTACCTTCTATTGCAGGAAGGAGGAGGCCAAGAGGGGAGAGGCTGACATGTCACCTTGCAGGAAGTGGGAGGGAAGAAGGTGGTAGACGGGGGGCCACCACCGGCGCTCAGCCGCCGGTGCGAGAAAATTCATGGGCGACGACTTCACATGTACCGACGGAGAGCGACAGTCAAAGTCAAAATCCTAAAATGGGGTTGACTGTTGACATCATCTACAGTCAGACCGACGACTTAGTCCGAGCGGGGGCTTCATTAAAACAGCGTGATACCGACGGTCTAAATATTAATTCCAATAATTTAGGGAATGAGTAGAATGGAAAATTTTAAATGAAAGTCAAACGGACCTTAGGAACTCATCTCTATCATGATCTCTTAAAATCATAGTTTTTAAAATCGGTTCAAATTGAAAAGCAGTGTAGATATGAATTCATGTATTTATGGGTTGATGGGTTGAATCGTATATTTAATAAATAATATTAATAATATAATATAATTATAATTTATAATAAAAATAATTAATATAACAATTATTTTACACAAAGCTTAATATAAAATATAAATATAAAGGTAAATTATAATATATTTTTATTTTTTTAAATTTTAAGTTGGTCAATTTTTTATCAGTTTAATTGAATTCACCGTTGGATTGAAAATCAACTGATTCAATCAGAATTAATATTTTTAAAAGCATAATTAGATTTTTTTATATGAATTGGATCAAATGAATGACTGATTCCTAATTAAACTGGTTAAACCGGCCAGCTCAATCTAGGTTTTAAAACTATGCTTAAGAACCTATTATCCCAAATAATAATAATAATAATAATAATAATAAAGAGTTAGTTGAAACAGGCCACCACCTCAGCAGACTGTGCTGAATCACGGGTTGACAATAAGCCCGCGATGGAGAGGTGGCAAATCCTTACCGACCCAACCCAAGCACAACCCCTTATGATGCTGACATGCCACTGATAATCTCCCCACCCCCGCCTCTGTTTTTTCCAAGCCAAATCTCCACTGTCCTTTAGCAGTTCAACTAAACAAATCTACGCAGGAGTAGAGTTAAACAAAAAAAAAAAAGGCAAGTCCAAGCTAAATCTCTAATGTATTAAGACAGCTTAAAGAACAAAACAACGAGATAAGAACATTGTTCCACTAAGTCCAAAAATCCAAGGTTCAATCAAATCCCCTAGAACAAGAACAAGAACAAGAACAAAAACTAAAGTTGCTCAGTTTCAAATAAAAAACAAAACAATTACCAAATTATTCATTCAACTACATTCGAGACCACTTAAATCCAAAGTTGAAATGCAAATGCATATACAAAAAATCGAAGAAACAACTGACAAACAACAAATAGAAATCGGGCAGTAGCAAGCCGGCAACCTAACAACACGATACAAAGTAGTACTTCGAGTTCGGGATGAAAGAAGGAGCAGCATACGTTACCTTTGGTCCTTAGGCACAACAATAGCAGAAGAGCAGCGACCGAGCTGAGCCTTGCACTCCCTAGGGCTGGCCGGTCGAGCGGGGAAGGACGAGACTCCGAAGGACTAGTAGGCAAGATAGGGCCGAAGGAATGAGTCGAGCCTTGCGATTTGCACTACCGACTTTGAAGGACCAGTAGTAGTCAGAGCAAAGTGAATATGTGGTAGCATCGTGGCAAGGCAGACTAGCAGAGATCGGCGATGACGATCGAGGATTTGAGGTTAGGGTTTGAGAAACATTAGAAATCGGGACTGGGAGAGAGGGAGTGATGGACGACTGTGGGGGGTGGGGGGAGTCATTGAGGGAGGCTGACAGAACAAGTTCAACAAAAATGGGGGTGGGATGGGCCACATGGATGTCGAGTGATAGAATAAAAATTTAGGTTTTTCTTTAAAAAAATTTTAATTTCTCTTATTGGACCGTCGTGGTGCGAGCACGGCCCGGGGATCACTAGGCCTAACTTGCCCAATGCTCAGGTGTTATCAAGTTGGACCCATGTCAAGCCATTGTGCCGGGCCAAGCTTCGCCAGGTCTACCGTGATGATTTGTAGTGGCTGTAGGCTGTTGTAGAGTCATCGTCTTTGAACAGTTTGTTTGGTCAACGTACCTATGTACCTGAAAGCTACGAATCACAAGAAGCTTGTCCGCTCCTAACATATTTTAGTTCCTTAAGGTAATATATATATATATATATATGTATATTTTTTACCGGCTCTATTCAGTATTTTATAGTGCGGTGGTAATAAGCATCCTCGAGCCTATTGGGTGGACGGGATCCGGATGTTTTGCATCCGTAATAACGACAAGAGGAACAACGAACAACAGGAACGATCCAGAGTAGATAGGTAATCTTGCTCAATGCAATTACTGCAAGAAATAAAATGAAGTGGACGAGAGCTTACGAGAAAACCGTAATCAGTTCAGAGTAAAATTCAAGGTAAAAACTGACATGAAAAGGGAAGAAAGAAAGGTAGTAGTCGTAGTCGAAACGCAGAAGGACCGCCTTGTTCCTGTTGCTGTTAGACTTAGACCTTCCTCCCGGTTCTCTAGAAACGCTCAGACGATCGAGGCAAATCTTCGTCATTCCAATTATCCGCCCACTTCTCTTCCTTTATATTTAATTTTTTTTTTCTGCCCCGTTGATTTTTAAATCTCAATTAAAACTAAAAGTCCAACCATATGTGTTAAGTCTCTTCGACAATCCACTGGATTCTTTGCCACCCGCGGTGGGTCTTCAATTCTAGAGAGCGGAAATCCCCACGCCCGTGTCGGTTTCTGGTGCATCTGACCGAATTCTCGAGCTTACCCAGGTAGCAAAATTCGTCCTTCTTTCTTGTTTTCTACATGCTCCCTTCCCTTGCCTTCCCTGCTGGGATGTTCTTGTGCTGTGTTTTCGTGTTCTTTTGATTTTATGCGTTCGCGTTGGCTGAGCAGTGGAGATTAGTTCTTGGAACCTTCATCAACTCAGTGAGATCTGTACTTTGAAGTTCATTGACTTGGTCTTTACTTGATTTTATATCCCGGGTTAATTGCACTTTCTTGGTCTCGATCTTATTTTTTTGCGTTTGTGTCGATCAGTATCTAATGGGCTGAGACCCAGAAGGAAGTAAACTATGGGGGATTACTGCGAGGAGGAGGATGACGAGCGGTTCTTTGATGCACGCGAGGATTCCTCTGACGGCTGCAGTTCAAGTCCCAGGGTTATAGACGATACATTGGAGTTTGTAAGACTTGGAATTTGGACTAGATGTCCAGAGAGTGTGAGAGAGCGGCGAAATCGCTTCTTAAAGTGGTCTGGTCTGAGCTTTGACCATAGTCTAATTGAACAGGACGACTCGTGCCGTTGGTTTCAGGGTGAGATCGAAGCAGATAAAGGAAGAACCACCGCAAACAGTGGGGCAGTACTTAGGGATTTTGATTATTCTTTTTCTTGTATCCATTCTTCGAGTCTGAATCAGGCAGTGGATCTAAGCTGTAATGGCTCCCGGGAGGGGAGCTTTGGTGCGAGGTGTAAAGATTTTGATGATGGAATTGAGGTAGCAGTCACTGAGCTCGTTAAGCATGGTAGGATGAATATGAGTGCAAAAGAAATTGCATCAAACCGCTCTGGAAGTATCGAGGAACTGAGGAGAGTTGCCAGTTCCCCTTCAGTGCAATCATATTTCCGTGGACAATTGGACCATGCAGAGGAGCGGGTTGATGCCAAACAAAAGATGAAGGTTGGTTGGTTGAGAAAGTTTGGTGTTGGAGCTTGTGTGAGCAGTGGAGTTGTCGATGCCACTGCTAAGCCTGATGATCTTGAGTTAGTTGTGGGGATGAAAATGCAAAAGGTTCAGACTCATTCATATAAGAAGAAGTACAGGGAGCTGTCTTCCCTCTATGCGGGACAGGAGTTTCCTGCACACAAGGGCTCCATATCTACCATGAAGTTTAGCATTGATGGGAGATTCTTGGCAAGCTCAGGAGGTGATGCTGTTGTTCGGGTGTGGAGGGTGACTGAGGAAGAGAGATCAGAGAGGGTTGATATCTCTGATCTGGATACATCATGTCTTTATTTTGCTATGAATCAATCCTCAGAGTTGGCCTCTCTTAATGTGGATAAAGAGCATTACCTTGGTAAGATGAAGAGGGTTGGGAGACAATCAGACTCTTGCTGTGTTGTTTTGCCTTCAAAGGTCTGCCATATATTGGAGAAGCCATTGCATGAATTTGTTGGACATTCAAGTGAGGTCTTGGACCTCTCCTGGTCGAAGAAAGGGGTCAGTATATTTTAGATCTCATCTTGTGGTTTCTTGCCTTCATTCTTCATTTATTATTATTGTAAATAGTTCTTAGAAACAAATATGCTGAGTGAATTGTTGGCTTGTTGCTGTAGTATTTGCTGTCATCTTCCACTGATAAAACTGTTCGACTGTGGCAAGTGGGATGCAACAGATGCCTGAGGGTTTTCTCGCACAATAACTATGGTTAGCTTCTATACTTTTCTTGTAGCACAGAGTTCGTTTTACTGTGTAGCTGAATCAAATTGAATTTTCTTCTGAGGTGTTATACTTTTAATTTACATGTTTGTCTTGCATTATGCAGTTACATCTATAAATTTCAACCCAATTGATGAACATTTCTTCATCAGTGGATCAATAGATGGAAAAGTTCGTATCTGGGAGGTGCTTTCTGGAAAGGTTGTTGATTACATTAATATGAGAGAGATTGTTTCTGCAGTGTCTTACCAGTCTGATGGAAAGGTTTGGAGCCAACTGTTACCCTTTTCTTATGAATACATGCAGCCTCTTCATTATGTATCCTTTAGGGGGAACTCTTCATACAAGCATTTCTTGTTTGGTTGATGCAGGGAGCAATTGTGGGTACCATGCATGGCAACTGTTTTTTCTATAGCATAGAAGGTACATAATATTTAGACAACATCTGCATATGTCTTCGTTCTGAAAAGCTAGAGAATGGTATCACTGAATTTTGAATGCTGATGATGTTCTGATGGGTTAAAAACTACTTGGACTGTTTAGGTACTAAAATATTAACAGGCTGTTTGAACAAGATATGTTTTGATTTGTTTCTGTAATCATCGTCAAATAATCAGTATGCTATATATTTATTCTGGTTTGACTCGAGAAATTCTGGAAATGATTTGTGCTTGTTGAGATCTAAGTTAAAAGATATCATGTGGGAACACATTGTGAAGTGTTTTTTTTAGATAAATTAGTCTGATAAGCTGACCAGAGGAATTGAGTGTTTTGAGTTTGTTTAACAGGCTTTTCTTTGTTTCCCTTGTTAATATTTAGATGGAGTTAACACTGGGAGAATACTTACTAATCTCCACTAGTACAATGAGAATAGCGTTACTACCAAAAAGGACAGAAACATGCTGATAATGGAAAATTCTAGTTTTAGTCCTATAATAGCTTTGAGAAAATAGGCATAGCTGGTACATTTATTTTCCACAACCCCATAATCTTTGGCTGATGAATATGAGAGCTCTGAGACACCATGTGGAGGTGGCAATCCCTACTGTCCAATGTGATCATGCTTTAGTCCCTATTTTTTTCTTGTTTTGGAACATTTCCACTTTCTGTTCAATGAGCATTGCCTTATGTATCTCAACTAACTCTCTTTTGGGTTTGATCCAGATAATCACTGGCACTTGGATGATCAGATATGTGTTCATGGTGGAAAGAAATCCCCAGGCAAAAGGATAACAGGATTTCAGGTAGGGATGAATACTTTGACGATGTTGCTAATTGTTAGCATGGTCTTTGTTCTTTCCTCGTCTTAGTTCAAATCCAAATGCTCATTATTCTTGAAATGGCAGTTTCCTCCCAGCGATCCAAGCAAACTAATGGTCACTTCTGCCGATTCCGCTGTTCGAATTCTCAGTGGTCTGGATGTTGTCTGCAAATACAAAGGTTAGTATACAACCAGTTCAGCTCACATTTGATATTACTTAATAAATGGAATGCTTGAGGGTTGTGAAGAACAAGCAGCAGCATGATGTGAGGGAAGAAAAAGAGCTAAAATATCTACAAGGTTGACAAGATAATGGGACTGTTCAATTGGTACTTGAATATACTAAATATAATGAGTGAATTGAGCAGCTAAAGGGCCCATAGTATCACATACATTTTAGATTTGACTGTTAATTCTTTCTTCTTGATGCAAATAGGCCTTCGAAGTTCGGGATGCCATTTGATTGCATCCTTCACATCAGATGGAAAGCACATAATCTCAGCAAATGAAGATTCAAGTGTCTGCATTTGGAACTACACCAATCAAGAGAAGGCACGATCAAGAGTGAAGAGCACATCATCATGTGAGAGTTTCTTCTCTCATAATGCGTCAATGGCTATCCCCTGGTGTGGTGTAATGCAAAACGAAGAAAGAGAAGATAGGCAGATTGAGAGTGGCCCGTCAAGTCAAACCCTTGCTGGGTACTTTGACCAGAAGATGCTGCCCTTCTCTTCTCCCTCCGACTGCTTTTCTCTGGGGCGAGGGTTCCTCCTCGAGCTCCTGCCGAAAGGGTCAGCAACTTGGCCTGAGGAGAAGCTATCAGATTCAAGCACAGCGACCCTTTCCCCATCCATGCGCAGATCAGAGTACAAGCTCTTGAAAAGCGCTCTATCAGACTCTCCCCACCTCTGGGGCATGGTGATTGTCACCGCAGGGTGGGATGGGCGGATTAGGACGTACCACAACTATGGGTTGCCGGTGCATTCTTGAAAGGAAAGGTTTGTTGCCTTTATACATTACTCCATAAAAAGTGCCCACCATAGGCAGTAAGTTATACTGTGTACCTGTTAATAGTGCCGTATGGACGCTGGCATGAATCTACAATTTTTGTTCATTTTACTTTCTGCCTCCTCCCCAGCTGTACTGGGTGCATATAATGGTTGATGATAAATGATTCTTTTATTTATTTTTCAATATATGAGAAATTGTAGCTATATGGGGAATGTGATGGAAGTCTCTGTAGATCAGCATGATGCTACGAGCTGTGTCAGTTTATAGTTGATGCTAACCTCGATCAGTAACTGCTCCTGACTTGAAACTCATTTAATGAAATGTTGGGTCCCAAAAGGCAGTATGCTTCAATGGCGCTGCCTGGGTTATCTTTTCTCTTCATTTGGTCTCCAGGCTAAGTTGTACTGGCATTAGTTGGTGGAAACAATTGCTCAGAGATTTTTGCCAAGGTTATGATCTCGATTTCTCAGGAGGGTGCGGGGCTGCATGAGCGGGCGGGGATCGCTGCTGAAGATCAGCCTGTCCTCGAGCTGGTATTCTTCAAGCGTTGCTGCTGCCCGAGAGGCACTGTTGGTGACAGAGGAAAATTGTATGATAAACTTGATCCTATTATAGTCATCTAAGTATTGAAATGACTCCAACAACAGTCAATCCAATAATTAATTAACTTACCCATAATTATAGATAATTTTTTGGTATATTAATTATTAATTATATAATAATATTTAATTTCTTCGGTTGATTGAACTTTCATTACTGAAAGATAATTTTTTTTTAAAAAAATTTCTATTGACAAATCATTTTATGAAATTAGTGTATATGCAATGCAACGACACGCGCCGGCGGGGAGCCTTTTCCGGAGAATATTAATTACTTGGCCATATGACGACCATCTTCTTTGTTCTCGCTGATTCAGAGTCACACTGCACTATTCTGAGATTCCATCGATGAGCGTGACGCATGAAAGCAGCGGGGGCATAATCCGTAAATTTTTATGGGAATGAAGTGGAGATGTATTATTGAGGGCTGGGGAAAGAGATCGTCGGCATGAGCGGCTGCTCCTCTGCCAGAGGGCCGGTGGCGCCCTCCGTTCCCCTAATCTCATTCCTCGAGCGCGTCCAGGAAGCTGCTCTCAGCGTCTTCGGCGCCTCCGACTTCGATCCGAAGCGCTACGTCGACCTGTCCCTAAAATCCGACCTCCCGACCACTGTGCGTGCTTTCGACGCGCTCCGAAGCTCGGCATCTGTCCTAGAGTTGGAGGCTTTCATACAGAGCTACTTCGAGGACGCAGGCCACGATCTGGAGATCTACGACCCGCCGGATTTTATTGAGGAGCCCGAGGCGTTCCTGCCGGGTGTGGAGAGCAGGGAGGTGAGAGATTGGGCGCTGGAGGTGCACGCGCTGTGGAAAAGTCTGAGCAGGAAGATATCGGATGGAGTCAGGGCCCAGGCTGAGTTGCACACTTTGATACCGGTCCCGAACCCTATCGTGATTCCGGGATCACGGTTCCGCGAGGCCTATTACTGGGATTCTTACTGGGTGATTAGGTCATCCCTTTTTCCTACCCCTGAATTTGTCGACTTAGAAGAATTTCGGGATCATTTCGTGGTGCTTGCTTGTTACCAGCCACGTATTAAATATGCTTATTCAGCATTTTGCAATTTAGTTATCTGAAAATTGATCATATAGTGTAAAGAATTTCTTTGATACTCTGATTGCGTTGCACTATAATCGTAGTTGACTGCATGATGCAGGGGACTTTTGGTGAGTAAAATGCACGAGACTGCGAAAGCTACTGTGAAAAATCTCGTATTTTTGGCGAACCAATATGGCTATGTCCTAAACGGTACCAGGGCCTACTACACTAACAGGAGGTAAAAAGTTTGCTTTTTCTAAATTCCATGATAATTTTTCAGCTCAGACAATACATTTGCCATTTGGAGTACTTCTGCTATTGATCCTTGATTAGTGTAGCTGTAAATGAAACCGTAATATCGAAAACATTGGTTGTATCTGAATATAACAAGGGCGAAGTTTGCTGTATAACATATGGTGTCCATTAATAAGAAACACTGATGGCTTGTTAGACAATAACTGAATGATTCTTCTGATAAGAAAAAATAGTACTACGGTCCATATATTTTGAAAAGTTCATCCATCTCGAGTTCCTCCTTATTATATTAGTTCTTTATAATTTACGTTGATCTTGATGGTTATTTTTTGCAGCCAGCCTCCTCTGTTGAGTGCAATGGTACGTGAGCTATACAATGTAACTCATGATTTGGAATTGGTTAAAATGTCGTTTCAAGCATTGCTCAGTGAATATGAGTTTTGGAATTCAGGTATCAAGTAGCATTGGCTTATTTCAGCAATTTTTGTTTAGGCTGCATTCGAGTAACTATGATGTGGAGCATGGTCATGGTCGTTATGGGCGTTGTTAGTCTGATTAAATGGCTCATTTCCATATGATGAATCTTTTTGTATTACATTTGTTTCATGTTAGGGAAACACAAGGTTACCATACAAGATGCCAAAGGCCGCCTTCATACTTTAAGTCGATACTATGCTAAATGGGACAGACCCAGGCCTGAATCCTCAACTATTGTATGTCTCATTCTCTACTGGAATCAGTTGTATGGTTGTTGAAATACTACAGTTTCTTAAATGTATCTTTGATGATGCAATTTGTCTCCAGGACAGAGAGTCTGCTTCCAAGCTCTCGAGTGCTTCAGAAAAGGAGAATTTTTACTGGGAGCTTGCTTCAGCTGCTGAATCTGGATGGGATTTCAGTACTAGATGGTTGAGGTAAAAGTTGATTATCTCTTATTTCTGAGTTTATATTATTAACTAGAGGTATGCTGAGTTGAATTTTAAGAAATATGTATAACCAATGCATATTTTTTTGGAAGCTGCTTTATTCATCTGCAACCTACACAATAAGATCAGTTCACAGGGAATCTGAAATAGATTGTCGTTCCTTCTTTTGGCTGGATGAAATAGATTATTTTTCCAGAGATTTAATTGACATACTGATTGGAAAGTGTCTTTCTTTTACGAATTATTCTGATCAGATAATATTTGAAGATGAACCTTTTTCTGATTTACTGCTTTCAAAACATAAGAATGTTTGGTTGACTGGCCTTCCTCTTGGTTCATTGCCTGCTTGCCACCCTCCAACTTCTTGCTACTTGAAGTTTGTATCTGTATCAAGGGCTTTTTCCACATTGAACTTGATACCTAAAACTGAACTTATGTCTATATCGCAGGAACCCTGTAGATTTCACAACAATGGCAGCAACTTCAGTTTTACCCGTTGACTTAAATGCATTCATACTGGGGGTACCATTCTGAAGGCCTTCCTATGAAGTAATTGGTTATTATCCATGCTTGAACTGTTATTAATTAGCAATGGATCTATCGATGCTACAGATGGAACACGATTTAGCATTTTTTGCTGAGCTTATTGGAGAGAAAAATACTCTTGAGAGATTTGTCATGGCTTCTCAGGCAAGAAAAGAAGCCATAACCTCAATCTTTTGGAATGAACAGATGGGACAATGGCTAGACTACTGGCTCAATGATAGCAACTCATGCTTGGTAGATTTTTGTTCAATGTTTTATTTGGATCTTCTAAATTGTTATTGTACACAAAGTTTCTTAAGTTATTCATATGTATACCTTCAGGACCCTCACATATGGGATGCATCAAACCAGAACCAGAATGTATTTGCATCGAACTTCATTCCTTTATGGATAACGCCTTTCTACTCAGGTATGTGTCAGTTTAGCCTTGTTCTTTCAAACACCTCACTTCAGTTTGATACAATAAATATTCCTTTCATGAATCCTGATTCATGTTTTAGGAGTTTTCAAGCTCTTCACTTCTGTTACATGATGTAGAGTCTGCTACGGTGGATAAGGTTGTGAATAGTCTGAAGCATTCAGGTTTAATTCAGGCATCAGGTGTTGCAACTTCCTTGCAGAGTTCAGGACAGCAATGGTTTGTAATCTAATATTTTGCAAGAACCTTTTTTCAGTGGTAATATTTAATGGTTCTTGCTAGATTAATCTCTGTAATTGAGTGGATTAGGGACTTTCCCAATGGTTGGGCTCCAATTCATCACATGATTGTTGAAGGCCTGGTGAAATCTGGCTCACTAGATGCAAGGGAAATGGCTGAAGACATTGCCATAAGGTGGATCAGGACAAACTACGCTGCATACAAGCAAACTGGAAAGATGCACGAGAAGTACAATGTGGTGAATTGTGGTGATTTTGGAGGTGGTGGCGAATATGTTCCCCAAGTAGGACCAACAGAGCCTTACCCTTTGAAATTGCCTACACTTGAAAATTTGCGCTCATTTTTATGTTGCTGCTTTCTGTTGGTCTGCAGACTGGTTTTGGCTGGACGAATGGAGTTGTGCTGGCTTTCTTGGAGGAGTTTGGCTGGCCTCAAGACCGGAAAATAATAGATTGGCAGTGAAGGTTTCCACGGTTGCCTGGAGATCGAATATATATACCTTCCAACTCTTTCAACAAGTTGTGGAATCATAATAAGTGCCTTTCTTCAAATGCCTATCTGCATCATCTGATTGCACAGATTCTGCTGCTATTGACAGCTACGTTATGTTATTCTCTGCCTCCTCAGGCCAGAGTGTGGCCGTTGTGACCCTTCGCAGGGTCAAGATCAAGGTTCGCTCCTGAGGCCTTAGTCGAAACCTTATCCCAGATATGGCACCGTGTGTGTTCACTGCAGCCGCTGGAAAGGCCAACAGGGCCCCTGTGATTGTTCTTCTATTTGTCGTCAAGTATATCGTGTCCCCTGCTCAGAGTCGAGGAGACTGCGAGATATCTTAGATACCTTGGTCGCAGAGGTCAGTAGCAAGAAGGCTGTAACTAAAGCAACCGATCTTGGTCGGTTTTGGCAACTTTCTCCGTTAAGTAGGACCTCAAACTAGATGCTTGTTATTAAAAGAACTGGAAATTCACGATCTGCGCACTCCGTGAATTGTCTAGTAATTGAAGCATAGAATTTCTTTTTCTTTCCATATTCGGAGATGGCACTAGCATATTAGATTTTCTCCAGTAACTGAAGGATTTCAATTTTCCCCAACGTCACGTCACTATCACCAAGCTTCACTTGCACGCCAAGTTGATAAGATGTCCACGAAAATTCCCAGAATATTTTAACCAAACACGCCATGGCTGGAGAAACCAGGGGAGCAAATACACCGACAAGTTCATTGCGTCTGTCGGTTGCACATTCTAAAATGTAAATGACAATGTGCGCTTCAGGTTACTCTGCACTTTCCCTTTCCCTTTCCCTTCTACTTGGTGATGAATTTCCTCTTAAACCTTGGATCAAAGAACGATCAATCGATCCAGATGGGTCATATTAAATGACGGCATGTTGACTTGGATACATTGGTTCCTCGGAAACTTCTTTGCATGTTACTATATTCCGTTGGTCATTATTATTTTGAGGGGTGATTTGTATTCTGCTGCTCGGTTTCACTTGACCAACTATTAAAGAAGTCTATGCAAGTGGCGTTATGGCTTGATTTCATCGACACTAGCTATCGCTAAGCTTTATATTATATTCTCCGACAACCCTAGTTTATGTTCTTATAAACCTTCGGTATCCCATGGAGGAACGTGGACGAGCTCAACACCAGGCACATGTTGAGCTCCCGAGTTTATCAAATCAGTGCTCTCCTGATCGACTGGATTGTGGGAAAGGTGAAGGAGGCACCATGGCTGATGTCAACCGAGAGGCAGTGCTGAAACTTCATGGGAGTTTGCCGAGGAAACCTCCATGGCCGTCTGGTCGGTGCATATTCAGAGTTCCCAGCACAATCCGCAGGCACAACGAGCATGCTTACGAGCCACAGCTGGTCTCGATCGGCCCGCACCATCACGGCTGTGAGAGGTTAAGGCAGATGGAGAAGTTCAAGCGCTGGTACCTGGGATGCCTCCTGGACCGAGCCCCGAATCCTGAGGCAAGGCTGGGGTCTCTCTTTGAAGCAATTGCGAGTAACGTGCAGTATTGCCTCGACTGTTATTCTGGGGAGCTGGAAGTCGCGATCAGCGTCGACGAATTTGTCGAGATGATGATACTGGACGGATGTTTCGTCGTAGAGCTCTTCAGAAAGAGAGCAGGTGTTGTCCCCCGGCACCCCGACGACCCGATATTTACGACAGCTTACATGAGGAAGATTCTCCTGACCGATCTGATGTTGCTCGAGAATCAGCTTCCGTGGATCGTCCTCGAGTCACTGTTCGACCTCACCAGTTCACACCAGGAAAGGGGCGAGAGATCCGTTGCTGCACTGGCCCTAGATTTCTACGAATTCAACACCATCAGAAGCGGAGCTATCAATCCCAGCACGATCCCTGTGATCAAGCACTTGCTCGATCTGCAGCGCAACAACTTACTCTCCTCGCATATGAGCATTCGTCCCGAACAGGCAGCCTGGTACGAATCACTTTACAGCGATAACCGATAATTAATAACCTCTTATGATCTTCACATAGCATCCATCCCAACCTTCGAGTATGCTTACTCGTGAAGCTAACGCAAAAGCTTGAATCTCGGGTGTTGAACAGGAAACCTATTCCTTGCGTGACAAAGCTTCTGCAGGCAGGAGTTCGGTTCGAGGCGGGCGAATCGAGCGAGATGATGGACGTCCAGTTCAATGATGGCGTCATGAGGATCCCACCAATCACAATCCTCGACAACGCTGAGTCCCTCATCCGGAACTTGATTGCGTACGAGCAGTGCGATAGGACATGTAGGGACAAGATCACCTCCTACGCTGTCCTCTTCGATAACCTCATCGAGTCGGGAAAGGACCTCGACTACCTGCGTGAGAGGGGAATCTTGACTTGCTACCTGAGCAGTGAGGAGATCCAGAGCTTCTTCAGGATGCTCTACAGCGACGCAGATGTAGTTTACTACACTTATGCGGAGCTTTCTGGAGATGTCAACAGCTATTGTCAGTCCCATTGGCCTCGGTGGCGGGTCACGTTGCTGACGGATTACTTTAACAACCCGTGGTCGATCGTATCCTTCGTGGCTGCTATCTTGTTGTTGCTCCTCAGCTTCCTGCAGACTTTGTTTTCTATCCTCTCCTATTTGGCAGCTTAATTAAAGTATATTAATTTGTTGGTGAGAAACATGGTTTGGTACAATAATATAGTTGTTAATTTAACAATTAAAAATTATGCGTTTAATTTTTATCGTAAAATTCCTAATACTTATTTATTTTCTCTCCACTTTTACTATTTCATTTTACATTTATGGGGTTTTTATATAATTAAAAGAAATTGTCAGTTAGTAGCTTCATAATGGGAATTTAATGTAGTAGGTCAATGCAAGATCAACTTATACAATATAATATATGTGTTATATATATGTATATATACACGTGTGACATTGCTTGCAGCTCAGGTAATCATCAACAATGGCTGTCTGACTGCACAAGTTTCTGGAGTCCATGTTCCTGAGTTGCTCGAAAAGAAGAGTAGCCTAGGTGGACGAGTTTGGTCCGGTTTAAAGCTGCTTGATGGAGCTAATAATTCATGAGCGTTAGACTGGAATGGTGCTCACTATCTTGCTCTCCCAACTAGACCTATCAAAAATTAATTCAGCTCAAGAGTACAGTAAAAAAATTGTGTTTGGATTAGATTTTCGTGCCAATCCAAAAGGTATAAAAATAATATTTGCAATATAATAGAAAATTATGAGAGAATTTGAAAAAATATTAGTTGTATATAAAATAATTATGTTTAATAGTTATTATTTCAATATATTTTTCAAATTAATGAAAATTTTATATTAATAGATTAATTTATCCTATAAAAAATTATTTTAAAATATAAAACTATTTAAATTTATTTTATAAAAATAATTGTTCTATTTGATTCCGGTCGGGCCAGAGGACCCCGAAGCATGAAATATTTGTGCTCGGGCTGGCCAACATGGTGGATAGTGCCAGAACGGCCCGGATTGACTGGTCTACTCCCAACAACGAGATTCGGTTGATTCGATGTTGTAGTTTCTGAATCTCCAGATTTTCCGGTTCCTTAATCCAACGAGCTGTTGGAAGCTCTATCGGAGATGTCTCCATTCCGATATCTTCCCATCCCTTCCTGCCAAACACAGAAATTTCTAATTGGGCCTCAGGTTCCTGATGGGCTTGGGCCGTGGCCCAAATGACACCGCCGGCTACATCAAGCAAGATGTTCGTTACATATGCGCTTCAGTTCATGGTTTCACCGAAACCTTAAAGTCCTTTACACGCAGTGTGGACAAGAAATATAAAGGTAAAAATATACTTAAGGTTCCCTAGCAGAATCTCAAACCGTCCAGTGATGCTCGGGACTTCAGCCGGCCGGCAATCGATCTTCCCGAAATATGTTCTCCAAGACATTATCCGGCCGGCAAGGTGAATATATGTGACTGTTGGGAAATTCAATTATGCATGCAGTTTTATGGAAAGGGGTGGAGACAAATGAGACAGTTCAGAGAAATTTCGAGTGGGTGAACTGAACATGTGGCTATACTGTGCAGTTGAATTATGTAAGTACTTTTGGAAAAAAATAATAATAAATGTGGTGCGGGCCGGCACTGAATGGTTCGTGATTGGAGAAAAATCCGTGTTGGTGAGCTTAATCCATTAGCAAAGTCAACACAATAATTGAAATTTGAATTGGTCGATCATCTCTATGGATACTGCACTGTGCACACCGAAGAATAAATGTGAGGCAGATTTTTAATCCAGTGGCCTCCACCTCCACCACCACTGCATAAACAAGTGGCAGCAAGCAGTGATTTATGAAATTAGACCCAACTGCTCCCATTCCAGCTTTGTCGCAGCGACTTTGACTTCACGGCATGAATTGTCAGCCATATCCACGGAGCTGGGTGGGGGAAGGGGTGGGTTGTCAGTTGTCAGAGCGAATTAGGGTTCTAACCGTGGAGGGAAAGACTTGATTTCTGAGAATCATTAAACGGCTGGGCCACTTGACCTTCACTTCGCCAAGAACAAGATGATGCGTCTGTATGCTTTAAAGCCCTGTACAGGACCAATCGTGAACGTTAAGCAACTCTTAGCAGTTTAAAATGTAAGAGGCCAGCGAGAAAAGGAGATCTCTTAAATTAGCCTTGAGCTTCACGAGTCTTCGGATGTCAGGCGATCCGCTGTGAATATCGAAGAAATAAAATAAAAAAAAAATTCTTTCAGTGCAATAACATCGTCATGGATATGGAACTGGCTAGCTAAGAGACATATGATATTCCTAGTACAATAGCCCCATAGAAGATCGACACCGTTCTCTCTGGGGTACCATTTTGAATTCTCTCGACTACATTGTGACATCGCGCTCATTCCTCGATTCGAGTACTCGTTTTGAAATTTCTATGTCGGTTCGGTCAATTTTCCACTAGGGCCTTTCTCCAGCACCATCGTAGCGTGTCATTAGATCGGGTACTGTTCTATTGCCATCGAGTGGTAGAAGAACAACGACCGAGGCAGATAGAATTACGTGCCGAAGCTATGCACCACCGAGTCCTCGTACCATTAGACGTATCTGTCTGGTTCCCAAGTAGGCTGCGTGAAACCCATGCATGGTTCACGATCACGACGTACACAAATTAATACATTGTCATAGTAATATACACGTACTTGTTCATATAATAAATAATATATATACACACGCACGACAATCTCATTAAGAGATTCGAAGAGAGAAAACGAGTGTCTTCTAATCGCTTTGTCGCCGTCTAACATGACAATGGCAAACGAGAATTTGTTTTTATGTTGGCATCATGTGATCTAATCATGAAAGGAGACATTAACAGACGGACGGGCAGAAAAACCGGGCAGGCAGAGGGAGAATGAAAGAGCGAAGCATGATTTTCACTTTTCGAGCTACTGGTCTCGCCGAACTCGCAAATGTTCCGCACCAAACCCCTCGTTTCATGTTTGGCACACCATTTGCCCATAAAATATCAACAATTACTTTTGAAATATATTTGATATATCTATCGGAGATATTTTCGGTCACTTTGCTTCTTGGACTAGTGGTTTCTTCAAGTCTCCAAGTACGCTTCTAATCAATGTAATCTCTTGAGTTAATCAGTCTAATAAAGTGTGGTTTTGATTTATAACCTAATCACAGTCTCTACTCTTCCTCCATTATCTTACACTTAATTTCTTTGTATATTTGTATGTCTAATAATGTTCGATTAGTTCATATTCGAGTGAGTTCATCCCACTAATGAGTATAATCTACTAGATCATGGATTTTTTTTTCCCCGCTCACCGGATTCAAGCTTGAAAGGGGCATCTTACCACTTCGACCGGCAGACGTCCGCCGCACCATATGTTACTGAGATGAGTATAAACGTTACATTACAACGCATGTAGCCACATCAACAACAGCAGCACATATATCAGTTGGAAGATGCAAACTTGCGAGGGCCTTTACAGTTTCATACGTAATGCGAAAGGGACTCCAAGATTAGGAATTATCCAGCGATCCAATCGACGGCTACCGACTCGTATTTCCCACTAATTGTGCTGCTATTTGCTTAACTTGACTTGAATCTCTTAATATCGTATTAAAAAAATAATATTACTCCGAATTCTAATGTCATTATCGTTATGATTTTGAGTGATGGATATACAGAGAGGGTGAGAATGGCAGATATATGGGAAGGTTAGATAGGCGCGAGCTCACCGTACTCCTCCACCCAAATCATCAGACCATGCATACATACATACATACATATATATATATATATATGCTTCGATTTTAGCCATCAGTCAGTCGAAGAATATAGTAACGCAACCTCGTTAGATTCTTCAGAGAAAATTCTTGACGAAACACCAATTAAATTATTAAATTACGAAAATGAAAATAACGATTCTCGCCCCACTGATGATTATTCAAGACCAGAGTAATTGATTAATGATGAGTAAGAAATGGTCCGTGAATGTTGGATTATCCCTCAAGGCTGAAGCCGACGTTAAACGTGTGATGCAATGCTGTCACAACATGCGGAAGGTACATATACATGGACTCGGCATAATAAGTATCTGTTGAGCGGACGTTAGTATGTGCGTGTGATATATAAGTAGAGGAAAATTGCAGTGCCACGGCAGGTGAATCGATCGCTCCGGCTGGGTTGATGATAGAGGCATCCATAAATTTGTATAGGTATCTTACGTGCTCATAATCATAGGGCCAATTGCAATAAATATAGAGTTGCTCCATTACCCAACGTAGAGCACAGACTTGCAAGTTGCTCTTTGGCGCCAGCTTAAAGCACTCAGCATTAACAATTTTATTGTGACCCTGTTGTCTAGCTTACTCGTGTTATTTTTGTGTACAGCCGCACGAAATTGATTGATGAATGAGCATTGCCAAATTGTCGAAATTATGGGGTCCAATTAATTGAATAGAAGTCCCAGGCTGAAAATCGTGTCGGTTCGGTCATTCTGAACAGGACAACCCATAGAAAAGCGTAGGAATTGTAAGATTCCGAGGATTTCATTTTCACCTCGAGAATTCGTCTCCTGCGGACACAATTCACACCAATCACTCGTTTTACTATCTGTAAAAATAACTTTCTGATGCTTTGAAATTTTACGCGGGCATGGACAATTAAATTTTCACATGAAATTGTTGTTTCATGATTTAATTTGACAGATGCCTCCTCAATATTGTCACATCAATCTTTGGGATGTGAGATCATCATTTCCTCATTGCCTTCGTGTAGCAATAGAATTCAAACTAATGTTTATGAACAATGACTCGACGCTGTGATACCCATTTCAACCCCACCCTCCCGACCAAAAAAAAAAATCCATTTTCATCCAAGAGGTGATTTCTTGTTCTCCTGTCCCGGCCGTCGGATGCAGTTATATTCCATTAGTTCCTCATATAACAAAAAGAAAGACAAAAGAAAAATTACGATTACAGTAAGGGAACGAGCAGTCTGATTCCCAACATTAATTAGAATGCTTCATCTGCACGACTATGGTGATTTGGGATTCTTTACAGGAAGCAAAAAAGGACAAAAGAAAAAGAAAGAAAGAAAAAGAGAAAGTGAAGAAGGATTCCCGTAGTATATATAGAGTGGGGTGGAGATACTGCTGCGTGGGTGTGTGCTCTTTCGAGGCACGCTTCATTAACTCTCTCCCTCCCCATATCATTCGGAATACAAAAGCGCTGCCTCTTATGTCTATTGTTCATAAATAAGACTAAGATCCTGATTAAGATGAGACAGACAAATTAGAGAGGGGGAGGGGGAGGGGGAGGGGGAGAGAGAGGGAGGGAGGGAGAAGGCAAAGATCATGGGTAGAGCCCCGTGCTGTTCGAAGGTGGGATTGCACAGAGGCCCTTGGTCTACCAAAGAAGACACCATCCTCATCAGCTACATTCAGAAGCACGGTGAAGGCCATTGGAGATCTTTGCCTAAGAAAGCAGGTAAAGCTCACCCTCATTCCCTATATATGTTTGGCCCGTCGTGAGATGTTTGTGTTTTTGATCATCGGGTTCCTCACTGTTTCTCCCATGTACGATCATCGCAGTTTTAGATCCATCAGTGTTCTGGCTTTCTAGTCCTCCTTTCCCACTCTTATTATCTGTTTTCCTAATTTGCTCAGTTCATTCGGCCATAAACAGTTTTACTATTTCGGGCTAGTCAGCGACAGTCATCTAGGGTTTTGTCTTTATCGACCCGGAATTGATGATATTGGATTCATCATACCATGATGCTGTGGTTATAGGTTTGCTTCGATGCGGGAAGAGCTGCAGGCTTAGATGGATGAACTACTTGCGACCGGACATCAAGCGCGGGAACATCACCCCGGACGAGGAGGACCTCATCGTCCGGATGCACTCTCTTTTGGGCAACCGCTGGTCTCTCATTGCCAGGAGGTTACCAGGCCGAACCGATAATGAGATCAAGAACTACTGGAACTCCCACCTGAGCAAGCGTGTGACTAACAATTCTACTGGGACCAAGGTGGTGAAACCGAGTAAAAAATTAGCTTCCCGCGGTCCAAAGCGAAAGAATGGTATTGCCTCCTCCTCTGAAAAGATCGAGCCGAGGAAGAAGCAAAGCACAGAGATGATAAAGGTTCATCAACCAAAGGCCGTCAGGGTTTCCCCATTCTCAATCGCGAGGAACAACAGCTTCGACTGTGGCCTCAGTGGGTCGCTGTGCAGCCCTTCTGGGGCCAGAGGTGGCATTATAAGCAGAACTACCGTGAATTGTCTTGACGTACAGAGCTTGCTGGAAGATGATGATCATCACTACGGGGAGAATCGTTGCAATATCATGGAAGTAGGTGATCCATCGCCTTCTTCATGCATTCTGGAGAGGATTCTCGAGGAATATCAGCAACTCCTGAAAGGAGACGACAGCGCTCATCTTGAATCATTCGCTGATTCCTTGCTGATATGACATTGCAACTAATAAATAAATGCTTTCTCATTATCGATATAGTCGGGCATGGATCTATAATTTGTTTACCATGAGGAAACTCGATGTAAGATTAGAAGGCGAATCTAGAGGTAGAGATATTAAACAAGCTGGTCTAGCTTGAAATTGGCTCGTTAAAATACAGAATTGCCCCAGGTCACCCCTAAACTGACACATAACCTCACTTATTAGGTTGATGCTAGTTAAGAGTTGAGTCAAGGAAATAAGCCATTTGAATCCAAACCGACACCATGCGTTTTTTTTTTTTGAACTGGCTAGAAACCGTTATAAAACAGGCATAAACTGCTAAAAACCTGCTATTAATAGTTAATTCTTTTGCAGTTCATCTTAAGAATTTAAAAGAATTAAAAATATTATCCATTTTACATAATTTGAAAAAAAAAAAAAAGAAAAGGATCGTGATTAACCAATTCAAACTGACCCGAATCGTGAATCGGCCCACTTAAGATGGTTCATAATTTCCTAAACCAAGGCCTATAATCAGACTGACACATTATGTTTAACGAGCCAAATTATAACTGATTCAAACTGTTTCAGACCCATTTTAAACCGGCATAAAACTGCCCGAACTATCCCTATTACATCTCTATCTAGAGGAGTGAAATAATATAACTTAATTAAAAAAAAAACCCAAGTTTTCTACACTGTATTTCATTCAAAAAAGAAGGTTGCATGATGGCCATCACGGAAATATATGAGTTTATATCAACCAAATGAATAGAAAGTCATGAGCGTATAAAAAGATTGGGTACCGTTATTTATCAATTTAATTTTTTAAGTAAAAATGAACTCGATTCGTCCGAGTACATAAGAAGAATATCCGACTTATAAATAGTTATCGATAACAAGTGTTCAATGACATGTGCTTATCGAATTAAATGTTTTGGTAGAAATGAATATTTTATGTGTTGTGAGCATACAATAAATTGGATAGATGTTTTGGCCACGTTTGAAAATGGCCTCGTAGCAGTTGGGATGTCCTGCATGCATAGTTTTTAAAATCGGACCGGGCCGGGAACCGGTCAAGGTATGGGTTCATGGGTCGAACCGGAGGTTCAATAGGTTGAACCGCATATTTAATAAATAATATTAATAATATAATATTCCAATAAATTGATATAATATTATAATTTAATTAT
>CXYZ01009481.1:3027220-3052355 GCA_900006705.1 Sonneratia caseolaris | reverse complement strand
ATATATTAAAATATAATATATTTTAAAGAATAAATAATAATGGATTATATTTTAAAATTTTTATGTTAAAATATTATATTAATAAATATTATAGTTGAAAAAGATATTACTATATTAAATATAATTTCTAATATGCACGACAGAGCACGTGGCCATCATCATCAGAAACTTTCCTGCATAGGGTGGCCTTAAGCATGCTCTATTCTCACAAACAGTCCATATATCCCCGGGTTCAGTCCAAAAGATCCAATCGACTCCATGGGATCCTTTTCACTATTTCTTTGTCATTTCTGTCAATTTTTTGATACTTCATTCAATTTCTCCTGTCCATGTGACGTTCGTTTGGTAACCAAAAAATAAAACAGGAGAAGAAATTATTGTACATAACGAAGGGAAAGTGTGAAGATTTGAACTGACCATGACAAACAACGGGGAAGCGTTCATCACGATGTTGATGAGGATGCAGATTACCCCGACAATTTTGGACCGACGATCGGTGGTGCGGAGCACAGTGAGCACCAAGGCGCTAAGGGAGGCTATGAAAGTTAGCTCTGCTGCCAGCAACGCCAGCAACTGGGCCCGCTTAACAGCAGAAGAGGAAGAAGATGATGTAGGCCAGCTCGATGATGGTTCCAGAGCCGCTGATGGTCATGACAAGGGTGCACCCAGGGGTTCGCATATAGCACCCAAGCCGTGCAGTTCACCAGCGTCACCAGGTGAGGCGCCGGTGAGTACTACTGCGCTCCACTGACTCCTCCTTCCAAGTCCGTATAAAGGTTTGTCAGTGCTCAAAATTCATGACACTGATCACCATCAAATTACTCCATATGCTCCAGAAATATAACCCGACGGAACCTGGATTAATCTCACTCGATTTAATTACGATTGTTAATCATTCAAGACCGCGTGGAAAGTGCAAGACGCCCAGTAATAATCAAATGCTTTTGACATTTCAAATTAATTAATAGCTCCTAAGTTCCAGATGTATAAACCATTTTCCGGAAAAAAACAAAAGGGATAAAACAAACATTCTGAAACTGACTCAACATGGTCGAATTTCTCTCACCATGGAATTGAAGGAAGCACAAATAATAATAAAGAGCGCCAACAAGGAAAAAAAAGGGAAGAGTAAGAGTCAGTCTTACGTCGGAGACCCGACAGGAAGACAGAATCGCATCTCATGACAAATTAAGGCAGAAACAGACAATTGAGAAACGGACACATGTACGATGAAGTTGAACAACACGTTAGATTTCATCAAACTAAAGAGAGAGAGAGAGAGAGGGAAAGGACCCGACTTCATCCTTAGCAAAAATCACGTACCCAAGACCCCAACTGCAGCTCGGGCGGCACCGACAGGAGCCATGGCTAGTCCCTGTGGAGTGGTTGTGTGCTGAGAACGAGAGAGGGTTGATGTGATTTCTCCTTGCTTGGGGGTTTAAATGTATGCATGAGATGTGGGTGGCAACGAACTTATGGCAGACGTCGGTGTGAATGACTGAGTGAGGTTAGGGTTAGTCATGTGTTTGGCCTTTGTGTCTATCTTGACAACTCGACTCCCACCCTGTGAAAAACGTCGGCGCACCACGGAGAGATATTTGTTCCCAATTTAAAACTAAAATATCAAAGATTGATTTTTTTTAATGGATGAGAGATTTGGGATCTTAATATAGGGAAACTTATGGACTATATATTTTAATAAAAATAGACAAAATAGATAAAAAAATTTATATATTTATTTGAAATATCTTATTCCTACATTAATCTCATTTTCGTACTCTTATTTTAACTTTTTTCGAGTTTTTTCTTTGCGAAGAAAATTCCTACATCCACTCCTAAGTTTGATGCCTTGTACTAGTGTTGTTAAAAGAGCGGTCCGGACCGGTTCAAAGTAGGTTTGCATCATTTGGTCCGGTTACGATTCGGCATGTTTGCTTAACAGTTCCACTTATTACAGGCCATTATTCAAGCATATATGAATCTACCCAAAACTGTGTATAAGCGAATCGGTTTACGGATCATGTTAGTTTGACCAATAAACTGTCCATTTTTTTAATTTTTTTCTAAAATTATCTTGAATGAATAATTTTTAAATAATTTTAAATTGAAACAATAAAATTCAACCGTTAATTAGCAAGATTTAGTTGTTTGGGTTGGTTTTGCAATGATTTGGGGCCGTACCAGGCCGATTCAACTAGATAACAATCCGTGCTAATTATAATTTAACGTGTATATATTTCTGACTCAACCCGTAACCGCCGTTCAACCCAATAAGAGTTGTTTGGATAGTTCGGTTCCATGCCAGCTAGTGTTGTTAAAAGTGCGGTTCGAGCCAGTTTCGACCGGTTAAAAACGGGCTTGAAACTGTTAGATTCAGTTACCATTCGACCCGTTTACTTAACGGTTTGGTCCGGTTATGGATCGCAGTTCATGTGAATATGAACCAACCCGAAACCGTTTATAAACGGGCCGATTAACGGGTCGGGCAGATTTGACCCATGAACCATTTATATTTTAAAATTAAAAATAAACATGGTCAACAATATTCTTTATTGATGAACATGCATATGTACAGTGTTTTATTGGTCAACCGTGCATAGAAACAGTGTTTTGATTGAACAGTATTTCAAATGTGATAAGCTGTACTTTTGATTAGATTAATAAAGTGTAAGGAGATTGTGAAACTTGACAGGTAGGGGCTATAGTTCATGATTCGAGCCGATTTAGTAGGTTAATGGTTCGGATCGATTACGGTTTAACAGACCTATATTGTTAGCATGACTCATAACCGTCCCTTAACCCAATAAGAGCAATTACGTGCCGGGTTAGGGACTGTCCAGGTCGGTTCTGGATTTGGACAGTCTAGTTCCGTGCCAGTTCTGGGCCATCCTGCCCAGCCCAATTAACATTGAGTATGTGCCACAAAGACACACACACATGATAGTACTGTAGAGGTCTTTTGGGTCGAGTATAGGAAAAATATATAACTCATACGTAAGAAATCTCATCAGGATTAAAGAGATCTGAGACTATATTTTGTGAACTTGAAGATGGCAGTATTCGAAATGGGCGGATCATATCATATCGTCGAAAATATGGAGACCATAAAGAGACTACACTGTATAAAAAGCTTTACTAGTTATTATCCAAATCTCGATCCAAGCCGCCGACACAGTAGTTTTTATGAACCAGCATGGTCTGGCTAGGTTGATCCTGCTGATACTAATTATATTCTAAAGCATCATGGGGCTATGATACTCGGCCAGAACTGACAGGCCGATTTCCCGGTACCAGGTGCAACCATCAATAGATGCACGGTTGAGGTGCGAGGCCGTCACGGGACCCGAACATCATCGGAAGAATTATGGCCCTCCGCAACTTTCTTAGAGTGATCTCCATTGACAACCACTTCGGAGAGGCTGATTGCTCCCTTGACCCTTCTTGCAGCTGCCTGCTCTTTGGTCGACTTGCAGTATATCGCGTGTAAGATAAGCTGGGCCAACCCGAAAATTGATCCGATTCCATTGGGAACCTGAATACCACAATAGAATTCGAGTCACACCATATTGAACACGCTATAATCCTCCCAATCGTATGTTCTGATTGTCGGTCATTAAATGAGAATCTACTTTCACTGCAGATTCCGGTTGCGACCTTTAAACTACATGCATACAGAAAGATGATCATTACCAAGATGAACAGATCAAACCGGAGGAGAGCATAGACTGTCCAGCAAAGACCATTAGCAAACGAAGCGAGCGACAGGAAGAAGGGCATATATTCCACGCTCTTGGTCGTTATCACCAGTTTCTGCACATAGTAGCACGCAGTGCATAGAGCAAATCTACTCCGTAAGAGGCTCTTTTCATAATTTGAATATTATATGTGGCTTTTTATAATATTATAATTTTTGTTTTGTTTTTTTGCAGCCACTTTTGTCACAAGAAAAGGAAGTATATATATCGAAGAAAAAGTTAGAGATCAAGGTTCTGAGCAGACCATGACGGACAGCGGGGAAGCATACATCAAGATGTTGAAGAGGATGCAGATTATCCCGACGATTTTGGACCGCCGACCGGCGATGTGGACCCCGGTGAGCACCAAGGTGCTCAGGGTGGCAATAAAAGCCAGCTCCCCTGCCAGCACCGCCAGCATCCGGATCCGCTTCTTCTGGTCGGGGCAGTAGAAGAGGAAGAAAAGGATGTAGACGAGCTCGATGACGGTTCCCGAGCCGTTGATGGTCACGACTAGGATGCTGTTAGAGGTCACCCAGGGGATCCCGTACAGCACCCACACCATGCAGTTCACCAGCGTCGCCAAGTACGGGGCCGGCGAGTACTGCTCCACTGAACCCTTCTTCCATATCCTTATAAAGGTCGGCCTGTACATAAGAATTGCACAGCTAACCATGATTATTGTTTATTTATCGAGACTCTGAATGGTACAACAAGGTAATAATCAAGCACTTACACATTAAACCCGACCGTGCTATAGCGATTGGACTGTCTTTTAAAAACATAATATACAGATTACTTACGATGGTATGAATTTATCAATAACTCCCACTTTCGACGAATAATCGAATCGAATGTGGGATTGTTCATCCATCACAGTCCCCAAAACAAACAAATTCATAATGGAATTGAGGAGAAACATGGCTCAACAAATAAATGAGCATGCATTTATAAAATCAAACATCTACAAGAAAATTTATAATTTTGGAAATTTTTATTTATAGATTAGTGGGTTTATTGGACATTCATTTACCGAATTATGCAGGACGAGGAAAGATTATATGCAAACCGATAACGTCTTCCAGACTCACGAAGCCAAAAAGGTAATTAAGAAACAAACCTTCACCCCCAAAAATATAAAAGATAATCAAGAAAGGATCCTACTAGGAAGGGAGGGAGAGAATAAGAGTCAGCTCTTACATTGGAGACAAGAACAGGAAGAGCGAAATTGCATTCCCTGGCAAAACAAGGCAGAAATAGGCAGCACGATTAATTGAGATCCAAAGATTTGCAGCGTAAGGTTGAGAAACACGTCTGAATTACATCGAAGAGAAAGCAGTGTAAAGAACCCAGCTTTCTCCTCCTCTTCAAGAGGACGGAGGATAATTGAAGGAACGGGGAACCACATACCTATGACCCCAACTGCGGTTCGGGCAGCGTCTACAGAGGCCATCGCTGGTTCCTGTGTAGTAGCTCTGTGTGAGCTGAGCAGCTGAGACGACAGAGAGGATAGATGCGATTTCTCTCTGTGTTTAGGCGTGGCAATATGTCCATGAGGGTGGCAACGATATATATAGCCATGGCACATGGGAGACTTGGGTGGGAGGGGGAGTTTTGCGGCTTTATGCATATGTTCGGACTGTGTCTATCTTCTAGACAACTGATATATATTTAGCCTTCGGAAAATATCATCACGGTCTTTAGTGCAGTTTAACTATGCTCTTAACCTAAAATTAGATGTTCGATTCCTACCAATATAATCAATATATCTGAGATCTAAACATGGGAAAACTTGTAAAATATAGATTAATTCATTATTTTTTTCCTATTTTTTGAACGTGTTATGTAATTATAAGAATGCAATTGCAATCCTTTTTCGCGATATGCTCTAATAAAATTCTTTCCATGTAAATATACTTGATTTTTCTCAAATTCATGCCTCTCCATTGATCGAAATATATGACATCCTCGTGCAAGCTTCCATCCTTATTAGCTGAATTCGTTTACCTGTACACCTCCTTTGTTTTTTTTTTTTTAATCTCTAGGCCAAATATTTTCGACTACATCCAATTGCCATTATCAACAATTATTCTCTCATAACCGTCACATTTAATTAATTAGCTCGTGCAGCTAAGAACAATTATTATTAGGAGAAGTGGGATGATTTAATTTCAAGGGTTTTCAAGATTTTTGTTTGAACCCTTTCGTGCTTATCCGAGGGGTCGGTAGGTCACTTGCCTGACATGCACCGGCTCTTGAGACGCAAGACAAACACATGGAAACGTTGGGTGTGAGTCTTCTTAATGAAGAAAGAGAGAAGGGTGCATTGAGAGGGCTTTGTGCAATTCCCCCCACCGACTTAAAAATGGGAATTTCGACGTCAACAAGATTTGATGTGACCGATAATTTGAATTTTCTTTATTCATGATATGAGCTAATTAGCAGTAAAGATGGCAAATAATATGGAGCAATTGTATAGGGACTACTCCACGTCACTTAGTCTGTCGTTTACTAGACCTTTACTTGTACAAATGACGCAGCAAATTTAATTCCCCTTTGACCGGGCAGTTGATGAAGTATTGACCATATCTCTTTAAATAGGAAACAGTATGGTTCTCGATGAAACGACATCGTAGGATTCGGCTGGTGAGGTGCAATTTATCAATTTGATATCCCTCTAAATAACTTATCAAAAAGATGTCCATCTATATATCGATCAGGCTAAAGTTTTCAGCGTAATTAGATCACAGGTGAACATTATTGGCAATGTGAGTAGTTAAGATAACTGCAGGTATAAGCGCAGTCGGATGCCATTGACGATAGTATCTATCAATCAGTAGTAGATTGATTGATGAGTCGTCGGACTTCTGGACTTTCGATGTGGAACGGATTATAGGAGAGGACCTTCTGGACCACTGCGATGACACAAGACATCATAGGCTCGTGTCATCGTCCTACATCTCTGTCCCCCGGAAATGGGTATTATTTTCTGTACGTAGTGCGGAAAATCTCAAACTAAAATGAATTTAAATTCCAAGTTTTGACAGAAAATAATTCGCCAAGTGGCCGGTGGTGGCATTGCTAGCCATTGATTGATTAGATCATGAACTTGACATGGATTTTCGATCAGTGGCAACATCCTACAGTGTTCCCGTCAAAGACTGACTTCCCATCAAGAGCTTCCTTCTGTATGACCTACCCGGAGGAAAAGATAGATAGGGTTGAATAATGCAGCTGCACGCTCTCGATATCCCGAACATTATGACACCTTTATGCGTCGGATTATCATCGGTAAGATTTCATTTTCCATCCACGTTTATCCCGTTCTCCTAGCTTTTACTGCACCCACCCTTTAACCGAGAAATTGAAGGGAAATAAAAAGCAACAACAGAGGAAAAACGTGGAACTTGGTGGCTCATAATCCCATTTGTAAATCTTTTTTTGAGCGAAATGTTTGAGATGCTGAAATAATTTTATTTTGAACTTCTGACAGATGATATTAAAAACTCTATTGAAATCGACGAATTAAGGTTCGAGCGTAATATTATGTGATGCAATCTTCATCTTCAACAGTGAGATTTTCTTGCTCACAGAGCCATCGATCCAACTTTTTCATGCATGGGTGATTATAATTACTTTCAAGAACATGTACACTTCGAGGTTTCTTTCTCTCGTCCGACAAATTATTGAGGAATCCCTCTATTTCAGGAGCTTAGATGTTGCCAATTATTGCTCTACTGTGCTGTCTTAATTATCAGTGCACTCTGTTAAATCCGTGGTCTGCTCCTAGTAGTCCTAGACTTTAAAAGCCAAAAGGCTACTGTAACGTAAGATCTTCTCTAATTGAGTGAGTGTCGGGTTGCTGAATTCCACTAATTCTTGATGTTGTCAAGTTCGGGCTCAGGTTTCAGCCCCACTTGCTGCAATTTCGGATATCCAGTATCTACTGTTAGACTTATCTCTAGCAATCATATCAATTAGGTAAACGTGGGTAAATTTTCTGAGCAGCCCCCGAGATGGCACGTTCGACGTTCCATTGCACACGGAGCCCTCTGTGGAACCATCCGTTTGTGTTCTTACCTTCAAACTTACATGCATTTACGGGTTTCATGGAATGTGATTAACTCATGGAGAACATGCTCCTTCCCAAAGCTACTTAATTTTAAGGCTAACATGAGAGATTCAGGATGCACTGACTGCTGATTGAGATGATATTGGTTGAAGGGTAGAGTTGGCTCTCCAGTTTAGATTCTTTACCAACGCATTCTCTGACTTTCCTTCTTCCTGTAGTTAGTTGCTGGTATGCAACGCAAGGTCTTGGAAATATACAGCCAAGTTCCACGACAGTCTAACCTGTAAGGCTCGAATCGGATCTCCCGGAAACAGCTTGACTGCTTTGAAACGAGGAGGATTGTCGTAACCCTATGGTCCATAGGCGTTGCCAAGATAGCTAGTTAGCCTTTTGACCCTAAATGGTAGAATCGTCACACTCGGAATCACTATCGAATACCATATTAGCTCAAGTGGTTTCTTCTTGAACAAGAGAATCAAACCTGAACTTGGACATAGATCTTAGAAAGGGTAAATGCTACAAACGGATAAATGACTGCCAATCACTCGAATTATACATATATATATATATATCATAATTTAAGCTAATCGACGACATTTTATTGATTTTTCTTAACGACATCATTATTAAGAAAGATTTTCTCCCTCCAAATTTAATGTTTTTGATACATTAAATTAGTTCTCAAAACCCATATATTAATTTACATATCATAATTACATGAAAATTTATAATTATATATTCGATTATTATAAATATAAAAAATTCATAATCACCATAATTTTATTCATTGTTAACTTGTCCAATTTGAATCTAAATCAATCATAATTTTATTCATTGTTAACTTGTCCAATTTGAATCTAAATCAATCAAGCCCCGTTGGGTATTGGATTTTGGAAAGAAAAAAATTTAAACGTTTTTAATGTCACCCATGCCATGAACCACATATAGGTCAGACGTGTATGGGCACATAATTGATGGGGAGCTCCATGCCGTGTCAAATTGACATATTCCTTCGACTACAGGAAACGAAATATCAGTCCTGTGAATCAAATTCCGATGAGAGATTCTCCCCCTTCCCCCTTCTGCACCTAACATAACTTTTTCATGATTGATTAAATTACGCTGGTCGATGTTGCCCTAAGAAAAAATAATCAGAAGATCGCTTGAAGTTGAAATTACCAATTCGACGGGACAATACATCATCGAGCGATCTGCACATTAGCATGATCAGGGTCGAGTCGACTTTGATACGTACCTATATGCATAATACAAAACTACTTAAAAGGGAACCGGACCAACCCCGAATTGTGAAACATTCACTACCGGTTCAAAAAAGCCATAGTTCCTACCACCCGGATTTGGTGCGTCGTCATGTCCATAGTTAGTATTGCGCTTTCTATTTTGATCGATGGATTCCTAATTCTTTATGGTACGTCTTCATTCTAATTCATCAATTATCTGCCTCAATTGCTAACTTATGGTCTCTTTGTTTCAAAGATTGACGTGTTTCAATCAGACTTAGGGGTTAGCGCACGAATATCCATCTTTCGATTAGGGAAAATAAATATAGGCCTAGAAATGATAGAATAGGAAGAAAAATAAATAAATGTATAGGAGGAACTCGATTAATGATGATCGAATTCTATATCTTTTCTTTCTATATAAAAAACGGTATTGTTGTATCAAATTTCTGTTTGTAGGTTAGATATACGTACTAATTTAACTTGACAGGGTCCCCCTGGGAAGACATCTTAGTATGTGTGATCATCCTGGAAGGAGGAATTCATGAGGTCCTAATGAATATCGCACAACAGTTCCATTTCCCGAATCTTAAACTCGAGTCTCAGTTTGTTGGTTGGCTAAGAAATAGACCGATAACGGGAATCGCATGCAATTCTTTTTCGTTCCGTTGGGGTTGAACCACATCAAATCTTCCACAGGAAAAAGACAGGAGATAAGAAGGGAACCTAAAAGAGGGCACTGTGATATCATTTTTCACATTAGCGATGGCTGTTACCCTGTTAAACAAGCGTTTGTAATTCAAATGCAGAACATGATCCTGGATTACAATTTTTCGTTTTCCCCCTGGTCTTTTTCCTCACATGTTGTTGGCAGCATATCACGTTTTGGCATTAATAAATCTCAGTGTCCGAGAGACGAGGAAAGAGAGGAGGAAGAAGACAGGTGATTGATAAGAGACAGGTACTAATCCTCATGCAACTTTATGATCGATTTTAGTGGAAAAAGGAACCGCCTGTACATCGTAAGTTTGTGTATCCATATGGAGAAGTGGTTCTGGTTCGACCCTGGCCAGTGCAGCATAGGTCAGGTCGATGGAGGCGGCTGGACACAGGAACCCAACACCGGGAAGAATTGTCCAAGGTCGAGCAACCTTGATGACCCCTCACTATTAACCCCGTCGGCCTAGATCCTATTTGTTTAGGGCAGAACTGAAGTGGCTTGACCCCCACCACACCTCCAGCACCAACCCAGCTGGCGACCGGTTTTAATTAATCCGGAAAGTGGCCGTTGTCGAGCCATCTGTCTCATATCATCGATTATTAAGAGGCTGGGGTTCTTCGTTAACAAGAAAAGATCCCAAGAAATTAGGGAAATGGTTCCGTTTGTCATGCATGGTTTAGTTTATGTGATGGCATCGATGGATCGAGTACTGCAATGACGATGTGTTAAGTTTGGTATTCCCGAACTAGCTAGCCGCTACAAGATATTTCATTTCAAACAGTATACGCAAGAACCGCAACATGATAACTCGAGAAAACTGGTTCGATATGTCACTTCTTTTTATAGGATCGATTTACTTCAGACGGGTAACAGTCGCTGTTGGAGCACTTATTACTTGCCATTGCAAATGTTGCAGAAAAGCTCAGTTTAGAACTACCTTTATATATGAAGCAGCCAAATTCTGTTCGTCTTTAGAAACTGGTTTGGTCTCAACCAATAGGTTGAATAAACCTTCATGATCACACCATAAACGGAATAATGGATTCAATTACACTTATCTTGAAAGACTTATTGGCTTTCTTGTTCCTGCCTCCTTGAGCAGCTCAGCCAGCCTGCTTTTCTCGTCTTCGAAGAGCTGGGATTTGCAATTCTGAGCATTTTCCTTCTCGCAGATTGAGCATCTACTTGTCTCCACCTGCAGGATCTCGAATCCATGATAGCATCATCAACCACGTTTAACACCGAACCAACGGTAGTGTAATTGCTGGGAGCTCGGAAACCGAAAATTCTGAAGCTCTTCAGCAACAGTATTTAAACAACAAATCGGCATGGAAACAGCTGAAACTCCGTTGAACCTGGGTTTCAATCGGCTCCAAACCGACCTCCATGAAACCGAAATTGGGAGGGTAGCAAACAACTGAATGATAATTCGTCAGCTACTTTCAAGTGGCATATTAAATGATATTGCATTGCTTCGACTTGGGAGTTGGGCCTCTGGTAAATACCTGAAAGTTTTCATACTGAGCACCTCACCAATCACTTCTGCGTAACCAGGATCGACCAATCGACCTGCCCGAGCGTCAATAAGGGTCCCCAACCTGCATCTAATGGACCCCATGCACAACCGAGTTAAGCTTTCGGATTGAGTGCTAGTTTAGAAACTCGGGATGGCTGCATGCACGAGGTCCATTAGAAATTCGCTATAATGAGGCCCAGCGTCTTCAATCGGCCCAATAACTTTATCTAATGTCTGTGTTAAGGATAGTAGAGCCCGTGCTATGATTGTGGGTTATCTAGTGTAAAGTCCAATGCATGTGCACCAACTAATTGCTGGCTTTTTGCTGCATTTTTTGTCGCAAGTTTACAACAAAACCTTACTTTAAAAGCAATTATGTGTGCATAAGTACGCATTAATATGAATATGTAATGGGCAAATTTCTGATCTCTCACAAAGCTGAGAATTTAGTGTACTTTTAAGTGCCACTGGACATATCAAAACATCTGCATGCCATGCTACTAGAGGGAAACCAAAGGCACAAGCCATCATGGGCAACTGTTAATTAATTAATGCATATGACAATACACTTAAGCTGGATATTGCTTTTTTCCATTATAAAGAAGGGAATAAAGTGCATGAAAAACTCAGTTGATAAAAAATCAAACACTTAACCTATTGGACTAGGGTTTATGACAATACTTTTCTATAAAATTCTGTTTCTCGTACAGATATTTATATGATCTGTGAAAAGATTAACATTTGTTGATATTCCTGCATAACTCCAATCATTCCATTTAGTTAGTAATAGAGAAAAAAAAAAGTCTAAAACTTATCTTACCTTATTCATTTAAAATAAAATTTTTTTGAATTAAGTGAAACTTCCTATGCACCCCCGTGTCGTCTTGTACGTTAACAAACCCCTTCATCACGGGGGAATTTTAGTTCAATGTTTAATAATAGCCAAATTAAAGACTTAATCAATCCCGTACACATAGCTGTCACCTATTCTACCTAGGCCTTGTATAGTAATCCTCTCGTGATGCTGGGGACAGTTCTTTATGGAGGAGGAAACAATGCCATTGGAGGACCTAACTACATGGATGGAATTATTGACACTAATAAACTTACAATCGATTAATTAATTAATGAAGAATATATAAAGGTATTAGGGGAAATTAAATAATAATAATAATAATAATTTAAGTTACATTGGTCTCACGTTAGGATACATGCAACCCTTCATCAAGAAACCTTGTCCCCCCTGAGCACCCCCTGAAAGAAAGTCTTTTCTTCTCCTCACGTGCCACGTTAGATCCAATCCCCAAGGCCACCTGCCTTCAGTTTCGCACCCTGTGTTCTCCTTTCTTCCTTCATGAATTCGATCTCTCAGCCGACCCTCGGAAGAAACATCTCCCAGCCAGAGCATGTAGTTCGTATTCCGAGGCAAAGCCTTTTGTTGATGATCATCAATCAACTTCACGCTGTTACTCGTGTATTCATGATTACATGGACCGACCTAAGCACATGGAATCGCTTGAGTTCGATGTTCTCCTTGGATGGGACCGTGTTGTCCCAGCTATATGTGCACGATCTGGTACATATAACTAAACAAGTATAAGTTGGGAAAAGAGGGTCAGGTTATGTGTAGCTGCAAAAAGCAGACAAGTTGTGTAAACACTAAATAAGGTTCTTTTTCCACCGCTTGGTAGTTCATACATATTAATTAAAAGGACCACACTTCAGTTACATACATCGGCCAATTAATCGAGTCTCTTGGTCACCATCCACCAGCCATCCATCTACGTAGTACCTTACTAATTAAACATCTGCAGCCAAGCACACGTGCATGGGTACAACGTTCGACCGATAATACAAGGTTGGAAAGAATAGCAATAGGATCCATCGTCGGTTCTTCGTCTCCTTTTCCGCATTAACTAGAAAGAAGGGAAAGTCATCAGGGGTTGCCGCCTCTGCCACCTCTCCTGCCAGGAGCCGGAGGATCGTGAGCCGGGTTGGCTCCCGGAGGTTCATAGTCAAGCAGTAGCCCGTTCGCTCCAATTAGCTTCCTCCCACCTTTCATCTCCACAACCTTGTCAAAAGAGGGGAGAAAAACGAGCTTCCCTTGTCTTAAACTGATAGAACTAGCCATTGACGTACTACATCACGACCACAAAGGACATGATAAATCATTCCACTTAATTATATTGTTCTCGCAGTCATGGTTCACAAACTGCTTCTAATTTGCTAGCAGATGATCATGTCTAGACATGAGTTCGAGTGTATGGTCCAGGCAACCGCTTTTCCAATGGATATGTACATGTAGGTTGTGATACTGATTATATGAAGTGCTAGCCAGGAGCCACGAGTTAGGTTTGTTCCTTTTCCTTTATCCGGTCTTTCTGCAAGGAGCAAGAACAATATAGAGTGACTTGTTAACGTATCAGTGGGCAAGCTTACCTTGGAGTGTGCAAACGCTACTGGGTTATGAGCTCTGAATCTCCCAGCATAAGCTGAAGCGCTGCCTGCAAGATGAAGATTGAGATCATTTTACTGTTTCGAGGTTTCAAATCTTTGTATTGACTGATTAACTTTCTGGTCTTAATACTTACCTGAAAGCGAATGAAGGAAGAAGAGGAGGAGGATAAAGAGGAGGGAAGGCTTCATTGATGGAGGAGGGGACATTGACGATAAAGAGGGGAGGTGCAACTGGAGCTTACGATGGAATGGACGCGGTCGGCTTTTTATGCTCAGTGGGAAAGAATGGAGCCAAAAACAGCTGCAATGATGACACACAACCAAAAGCCTTTGTGGGAATAACATGACAATGTCTGGCACCCAGATGCCAAAGTCAACCACAACAAAAGAACTATGGCGATGTGTCGCTTTTCTTTCAATCTCCTAATCATGCGGGTCATGCGGATCTAATTTGGAACTCATCATATGCCAACTTACTGTGAATACACGGAAATTACACGCGTCGATAGCATTATGGTGTAATAAACCTCTTCCGTTTTGATACCATATTGAACACAAGATGTTGAGATATATGATTCCACATCGATTAAATAAAGAAAAACATTGTGGGCTTATAAAAAGGTTAGGTACCGTCATCTATCAACTTGAGCTTTTAAGTGGAAACGGACTCAATCCCTTATGGGCTCACAACGAATTTAACATGGTATTAGAGTCAGTGAGCTCGCACCTTGCCCGAACCGAGTCCAAAACCTTGTCTCGTGGTCAGTTGATATATGCCCGAGTATAGAAAAAAATTGTCTGACTCGTGACCAGTTGTCCCCCGTCTGAGACCAGAAGAAGAGTACCCGGCTTGTAAACAGTTGTTGAAGGCGGGTGTTTAATGACACGTGGCAAAGTGAACCACATTGCCACGTGAGGGCGAGTGTTGAGATATATGATCCCACATCAATTAAATGAAGAAAAACGTTGTGGGCATATAAGAAGGTTAGATTTTGCCACCTATCAGATTGAGCTTTGAAGTGGAAACAAGCTCAATCCCTTATGGATTTATAACGAATTTAACACAAGACCTAAAGCCATGTAGAGAGATCATAATCCTGCCAGTAATCCACTACAGGATAGTGCTGTTCTACAGCAATTGGCCTCCTGAGTATAATTATAATGGTAAAGGAAAAAAAAATTAAGGAATGAGCTATTGGAGTGTGCTGTTCCACTTTCTGCAGATCCAGTTTACCGTGTGCGGTTGAAAATTAAGTGGATTGAAACCAGGAATGAAAAGGGTGCTTGATGATGATAGGAGGGAATCATCTTGACTAAAATGCTGCAGATAAATGATAAAAGTTTCTATGTCTTAATTTCAATTTAATTTTTCATCCTCCTATTTGTGTTTTGCTGTGGGCACACCCTACATACAATGTGGGCTGTGTTGCAACTTTCTTTTGGTGCCTTCACTATTCTACTCCACCCACTTGTTAATATGGCGTCCACTAGATTGTTAGGTAACATTCCATAGTAAAGGGCTGAGATGAAGCACACGGGGGGACCTTCTTCAAGTAGAGATCATTGTGACAAGCACTTCCCAGAGAAGTTCCAGGGAAGGCCACTACTTCGGGAAGCCCCACGCAACTTGCTTGATGGCGACATACTGCACTGTGGAAGATATTAAGCAAGCTTCACAAATTTACCTTGGATGTGTAACACCCGGTCAGGCAAATGGAAAGTAGGACTCTCGTCCTGCAGTTACATGGCTTTTCCCTGCTTCTCCACTCCTGTAAATGTCTTTATACATTCGAATTGGATGAGTACCGTTTTCGTGAATAAAATGTTTGATAGCATTATGCAGTATGACAGATACTTGACTGCCAGTCATGGGACCGGAGTCATGAATATACAGAGTTCGGTGAATTGCAGAGACATCCTGCAGGAAGAATGTATACAGATCAGTATCCACAGATCGGTGGCTCCTGTGGTCCAGCCTTTTGAGTCTTACAAAGAACAGAAATGACATGAAAAGCTCACCTCCTCATTATTTCCCAACTTTTACTGACTCTATTATAGTGCATCCCAATAGATTGATGACTTTTATGGTTATTGGTTAATGTCAACTTCAGAAGCCAACAAGAGAAACTACGCCCACATTCTCTCATTAGAGTCAACTATCAAATGATGATTTCACAGATCATGGTCAACCTTTTACTTGCACTGTCAGGCAGAGCACCGGTAGGATTCACAGACAGGATTTTCACATGCTAGCTGAGATATTTTTCATCTTTTATGATATGGTGGGCACTGTTTCTTACGCCTTCATGCTGTATCAACTTCCATTTTTTCCCCCCTTCACTTTCCCTATTGCTGGTCCTATTCTTATCAATATGCACCACTATCTTCCAGAAGCTTAAGAGATCCAATAATCTATGTTCGAGCTAGGAATCTCTCTCAATCACGAATTTTCTCCATGTATGGTAGGTTTGAGATCTTACTCAAAGGGAATGGATGGTGACACACCAACCAACCGTTGGTGGTGTCGGTCCGAATTTTCTTTGTCATTTTATATGGTTCTTAGTGAAGGGGGAAAGAGGGGCATCCACCCCAGCCACATCATTTGTCTCATCAATTTGGTATTTGGATGGATATCAAGAGACTGATAACAAAATATTTGAGTTCTTAAGCACTGTAGTATCGACATAATCTGAGGTACCAAAGATTATGTACCAACTGAACGGAAGAGTAAGTTTACTTGAAGTTTTCCACAGTGCTTTAAACCAGACTGAACCAACCATTTCAGCTGGTTGGAGAATCCTTCAATCTGAACAGCCATGAAACTAGTACATGAAGAATTCATTGTTTATGGAAGGACATAACAACAGGAAGCAAATAAGTGGAAGGAGCACAATCATTATTGATCTATAGCAGAAAATAGCTACATGGGGTTGCATTATTTTGTATCTTTCAGGTAATCAACATCATAAGTGATGCACCATAACTCATGATTATAAGGGACAAAAGCCTTGGAAAGATTCCAAGGTAGAGCAGAGCAATTCAATATCATTTTTTTATATCTTTAAGGTACTAATAAGATCCATGGAGAAGGACGAACTCCGATCTCTTGGTTTGGACCAACCTCTTCATCCAGCACCGGAGTTTCCCTTGTTATCATGCCTTGGTGTTAGGCTTGCGCTTTTTGTAGTCCAACATAACATCTGCTGCCACAATCATCAGCTTCCTAAGATGCATATGACAGGAAACCTTTGAACATGAACTCCAGGGATCAGCAAGAAACAGAACAGGACCCTGCTTTGTTTCAGCAAAACAAGGGAACAGCATCATTGTGTATTTGGACAAATCCTGCTTTTGACTCGACTTTGCCGAAAATAAGAATAAATTATGCTGCTCTCAAGTACCAACCATCAATAAAACAAAATTATCAGCTAGACATAGTCATGTGTAAGTCCTTTCCAGATGCCTTTCCCCATATAATGTAATGTAGCCCATTTGGGGATTAATATTATGTGCTCTCTTTGTTATCGCCTTTGAATTGAATCCTCCCTCCACTTGTGAAAAATTATTAACTTGTAAAAAGTTGTCTATTTGAAAAGTTTTCAACTTGCGTGTCCGTGTTGATATCATGTACTGTGCAATAGAAAGTTGCTGATGAGGAAGCTTCCTCTTGCCTTTCTGGGCTCCTCATGTGCTCCAGAAAATTCAAGGAGAGATTCTCATCATAATATGCGGATAACCAACAAACCGGGAAGGAAATATGGTATGCTATATCTTTTCACCCGTTTAGAGTGAATAGCAGAAGCTGCTTTTACCTTTCTGCCTCGCGGGTTTACGTGATTTATCCCATTATCAAGGTCCACAGCTGCAATCTTCTGAACCTGTTTTGAAGGAAGAACGGGTTCACCTGAAGGAGGACAGCTACAATGCAAGAGTAGGGGAAGCAACAAGGTGAATTTGATGTAATGGTCCATCAAATCAAATCGAGATAACTGATTTTCTCAGCAAACATGGTGTGTGCACAATGCGCTGTGATTAGTCCATGCACATATATATATATACACAACCAAAACATCTCATCGTGCAGTATACTTGAATACTTGGTGGAATCAATGCTCGTGAAAAGAAAATGAGGTAACCCTCAGTAGCAAGTCAAACACTGCACAGTTTGGGGTAAAGCACTGAAGGTGAAGCATCAACCGAGCAACCTTCTTCGGCCGTGCTAAATACTTTGTACAGAAATGTCTAGCAATTCAGTGAACCACTTTTGGGTCCATGGTCCCAACCACGAACTTATCACCTTCTCCATCCATTCCTTGGTGTTTATTCACTGTGTAGGCTTTTATGTATCGACCCAAGAATCACCATCAAGAAACAGGGCATTGTAGCAACGGTTGCCTGCGTCATATCTTTGGAGTTCAACCTAGTGCATCTGGCTACAAGCAATCAGCCCCACTTACCTTCCTAGATCCATTTATTTGATGTTATCATAAGACAGACTTATAATGGAATCGCATGTCTGTCCCAAATGGAAGTGCTCGAGTCGGGGTAACAGTAGCAAGATTGCTGAGCTTAAACGTAGAAGTGAAGTGATTCACAGCACCCATCTCTGTATGAGCTCATGTCCAGCTACCCAACTTACATCTTATGGATAGTGTGTTCATTCTATAACCACAGAAGGTGGCCACTATAAATGATACAGGAGGAATGCCTTTTTTCTTTCCCCCCATCAATCTATTGCCTCTTGGGACCAATGCTCCTCGTTTTCTTTCTTCCGACAGACATTGCTTTCCAGAAATTGGATCTGTATCCTGTAGTCCAGTCCACTAAAGTCATAAATAATGGATTTACATAGATGACCCTTTCTCCATCACTCCATTGTAAGCGCAGTGCGCATGCAAGTGAAGAGACGGCCAAGAAAACAAAAAAAAAGGGGGGTCACATCTCGCTTTTCGACTCTCAGTGACTTCTCAGGGTCAGAACGAACGTGGCGGGGAGGGAAATTAATGCTTTTCGACTTTTCGACTGTGCACCAAAAGAAAAAACCAGTTTTCCTTCTCCTCCTGTTCTAAGGGCGAGCAATTCATACCATAATATACTTAAGTATATTGTATTTAGATGGTCCATATTAAAAAAACACCCTACCCACTTAATCTATATAAATTAAACATATCAATTATACATATGCACGCTTCCGACGTTTAACCCTTACCCTCCAAATCCTTCAATCCAGGCACACGGTGAATGCTCGTGAAGAAGACGCAAACTCACCGCATAGAACTTTATGATAGCACTTCCATGTGGATGAAAAGGTCATGAAACATCATCTGTCCCAGAGTATCAGAAAGAATTCCATAGGGTGTGTAGGTAAGGTCCAAAATCAAGCGAGTCCCAGATTTTTGTCAGATCACGGTAATATCGGAAGAATAGGAGAAGCTGGGACCTGAAGTTGGACAGTCAGTCGCTGACTTGCCTCGAACAACACGCTATCTGTTGCCTACAACCGATGTCGACAGCTACTTTGTTTTCCTAGACTGCATCGACCGTAAAGACCTTAATTTCTCAAACTTCGCATACCACACATGATTTGCAGATTCCTGGCTCAGGGGCGCCTGAGCACAATCCCGGCTTTGAGCGCCACCCCCCACCACCACCACCATACTAACACAAGTTGGGTATTCGAGGCTAGAATGAAACAACACTCACCAATCAGAATTGAACGAGTCCGACAGAATATTCACAAGTAGCCAACCTCAAGCTGATAATAAAAGGTTCCACAGCAGAGATATCAATTTCATTCTACATATTGATGATATTTATCACCACTCAAAAAAGCCTCCACATCCGGATACACAGAAATTCAACTCAACCGGTATATTTCTTTCAAAATCTCATTTCCAGTAACGTACTTGACTGTACTTTATCATAAATCTAAAAGCGAATCTTCACTCTTCAGTAAGAGGCGGACTTCCAGAACAATGCCCAACATCAACGATTCAAAACCAGTAGCCTTCAACTTCACAAGCTCTTGATGCCAGCCCTGAACATTGCCAGCAGGATGGATACTCGGGTACAGGCAGCCCACCTCCCTCACTTTTAATATTCTCAGCAAATGAACTATATTCTCCATGCTTAACAAGAATACTCTACGCATATCTAGAGGATTCATTATCTGTCCTCTAATTATCCTAGACTATAAGCGATACTCATCAGAAGAGATGGGTAATCCAAAGAACATCGCGTACATAGCATGATAATTAATTTAGCCAAAAAAAAAAGTACAGCATGATAATTAAGAAAACGGTGCAAAACAGTGGGAGATCGTGCATTGGAGCATCAACTACAAGAAAAGAATAATGTAATAATGAACAGGAAAATTGGATTTGACATGAATAAATGCATGCTATGAATGCCCAGGACCTTTCTGTGGTTCTCACAAGCAGCAAACAACAGGTATTGAGCAACTGTATACAAGATGAGTACAAAAGAGGCTTGAAAGGAAAGCCAAGCTCTCTCTGAAGAATTTGAATAATGCAATACTTTGGACACCATATTCTGGTGAGGGAGACAAGAATAGCAATTCAACGGAAGAACTCAACCAACCAAAAATAACAGAAGAAAGAATAAACATTTTCAGCACCAGAGTCCACTTCAATTTCAAGTATCTGCCACCGCTACACATAAGATGGGGTCTTCCTCGTATATATTGTTCCCCCCACACCTTTAAATTCGTTTGACCTTCGTCAGTAACTTAAATAGATCAACATATACTTATCTGCCAAGCTAGCAGATAAACAGATGCATGGGCCATCACCAGATTCACCACCCAATCCCCCTCCGTGGCAAAAGAATAAAATGTAACACTGTAAAATTATAACGGAGGAAGACAACAAAGATGAAGACTTCATAAGGCTGATGATGAGGATGCAACTCCTGACGCTGATGGCAATATTCCAAAGATACCTTTTTTTTCCATTTTCTGTGCCCAAAAATAGTGATGACCCCAATGACCCATGAGATGGTATGCACATGCCCGACTCCAAATTGACACACCCAAATGCATGCAAAGGACTCGAGAGGAAGAATAATGAAGATGAAGCCAGCAGAGCACTCTCAAAAGGAAATAGCCCGACCAATTGCAATCTTTGCCCATTCAGCAGATTCCTTAATCAAGCTATCATCTGACGATAAACATTCACTTAGAAAGTCTTTGCTTGATACCGAATTCTGAATCAATAGGGCTGCACTATTACCCAGCGTGTCCGCCAGATCTCCGAGGACTCCAATTGCTGTCTTCATCACCGCATCATCCCTAAGGAAAAACAAAAGCCAGTCAGGATAAACATAAATGCATATAGATAAATGTATTAAATCGAGACAGAAAGAAAGAGACAGAAGCTCACATGTCTTTTGCCATGTATAAACTATCCAAAAACTGAAGAACATGAGGTGCATATGGCATCAACAACTGGGTCTTTGGAGAGCCTTTAAAACCCTGAAAGATTCCCGAGTATGCTTCCAGAATTCCATTCCTCAAAGAATTGATGTATTCTGTCAAGTCATCATCATCACCTGATGTGTGGGCCGATAACTCTGCCGCACTCTGTAGCATGGGCATCGCATATATCAAGTACTTCTCAAAGTTCTCTCCAATAGCTAGTGCAATATCTCCAAAGCAGGAAAATATGGGCGGCTTTACAGATCGGTGCAACTGATTACTCGACAAGTCTTTAAGAAGTTGAGTCATAATTCCATCACAATAAGGAGAGATTTTATCCTCCAAGGCCCTGCATAAGTCTCCCACAACACCGACTGTGATAGCACACACCTGATAGTCCTCAAAGTTCTGCAACCCCATTTCAAGGTGTCGATAAAATTCCGGCATGTACTTCTCAAAATTGGAGCCCGCTGCATAGGCAAGGGCACCAATAGCTAGCATAGCTTCCTCATGAGAAGTGGCACTTTTGCTACTAAAAACTCCCAAGAAAAGGCCCATCATCTGATCAGCACACTGCAAGAAGACATATTTTGTGCCCTCAGATGAACCTAATTTTTGTATGATAACCTGTAAACAACCACAGAGAAGGCCTTGCAATTCATTCTGCTTCTCCCTCTCATCTGAAGAAAGCTTCTGTGCTTCAAGAGTTTGTTGAAGCTCCATCATAATGAGTGAGACGAGCTGCATCACCAGGGGAGCAGTCTCATCGGTTGAGCACCTCACAACTTCATTCAGTGTCTCATAGGCCGCAGTTTGAAGGCGAGACTCTCCAGAATCCTCTCGGCGGGTCACAGCATAGAGGGCTTGCAAAATATCCCGAAAGTATGGGGTCAGCGGGGAGGCTGATGGGCCTACATCTTCATAACCCTGAGCCAGGAAATATAAAGCCCCACAGGCCTTCTCGGCAACATTAGGAACATCTTTCATGCTCTGCATAAGAACAGTGATAATCTCTTGACAGTTTGATGGAGTGATTATTGGACTATCTAAAGTTGAATCATGGAGGAATTCAAACATCCTTCCAAGAGTCCAGGCAGTGGTGTCCTTGACTTGGTTACTCGGATCCTTCATCAGGGCAGTGAGCATGAAGTTAAGAGCAATGTTGACAAGAGGCACAAGCTTTTCTGGAGATGGGCCTTCTAAGATAGATCCGAAAGCATAAGTTGCTGCTTCTCGTTGTCTCCAATCTGGTTTTGTTAAGTTCCCCTCAACAAATGGCATAACAAGAGGGACAACGTCATCTCTGACTGTTCGAGCAACCAGACCCAAGCATGTACCTCCGGCCATTGCAATATTCCATGCCCCTTCATCCTGATCCTGATCCTCTTCTTGCTTAAGAAGCGTCTCCAGCAACATTGGAACAAGAACTGGTAGGGCTTGTTTGATAAAATAAAAGCAAGGAATATCTGAATCTGCACTATAATCACCTCCATACTCTTCCAAAATGTCAATCTCCTCATCACAGACAGAACTCCAGAACTCAATGGCCTGAAGAGCAACGGGTTCTTCATCTTCCTTGACTGCCTTCGCTGTAATGTTGAAGATATCATGAATGTAAGGAGCCAATTTCTCATAGTAGGTCGAAGATATGGCAACCAAACACTCAAAAGCAGCCTGTCGAATCTTAACTTCAGGAGAGAGAGTGACCTCACATATAACTCTCATAATGTAATCACGTTCCATGTCATTGGAAAAATTTGCCTGAGCAAACCCCAAGGCATTGTATAAAGCTCGTGTAGCGGCAAGCCTGACGTCATTATTAGCCTCAGATGAGTTCATACCCTGAACGACAGCTGTAAGTATCTTATTTACATGATCCTGGTCTACAGCATCTGGGGACACCTCTTCACAAATATATCCAAGAGTTTCAAGTGTTGCTTGCTTGGTATTAACTGGTAACTGGTGAATATTTGATAACAGAGTTTCTACTAACTCAGGCCATTGCTTCTGAGGCAGCTCTATACCAGCAACTTTAGCTATAACTTGTGATGCAGTAGAGCGAGCATCACTAGCAGGAGATGAGAGTGTCTTAATCAAGCAGGTTTTTATTTGGGCCTTCAATGCAGCCTCCAGAGCCAGCCATCGCTGCACCAACTCATATTTCCTATGCTGTTCTTTAGCATCTAAAGCATTCTTAAGAATCAAGCCAGCTAACTTCCGGCTCTCAACAGGCTTTTCTTCATTCGCCAGTTCCCCTGCTAGTGAAAGCAAGAAACTAGGGAGGTTCTGCTCTTGAAATTGTTTTAAGTTATCTTCAGCATGCTTGCGTACAGCTCCGTCCACTGCTTGTGCATTTAAGAGAATCTGTGTGATTTCCATTGCCATGCTGTCTACAATTGTCATAAAGAATCCATCAGAGAAAGATATTGGAAAGGACAGAAGAATAAAATATGAATGATTAACTTTAAAAGAAAGAAAGAAAGAAAGAAAGCCCTTTCCTTTCTCTTTCAGTCCTTTATTTCTCTATCCGTTTATTTGTTTTCTGAAAGATAGACAGAAAGACAGTAGAAGAAGCAGCTAAAGAGAATTTAATAGCAATCAGCCGATCATTGAACGAATCAAACAACTACAACCAGAATTAAATGAGCCTGAGAAATCATTCGTGAGCAATGTCTACCTAATGCAATTTCAACATAGCAGAAAAGACTATTTCATGAAAATCACATAGTAAGATCTGCCCTGAAACTAAGTCAAGCCTTAGATTATGGCTTAGATGCAATCCAGGAGGCAAGACAGCAACTTGATGATTATCCTGCAAAGATAAAAAGTTGAAATTTATAAAGAAAAAAGGACCATATTGAATGGATATACTGAAGGCAGCACCATAGGAACTGTCTACGCCCTGATTATAGACAAGCAAACCAAACATTTTGATATCATAATCAATAAAGAAGACTAATATTGGTGTTACAAGATTCCCATCTCAATCAGAAATCGATACCCAAACTGAAACAAGCTATCAATCTATTCATTCTACTTGGGAATCACAGAGTGCGAGCACATGTTATCCCAGAAGAAGTCGGGACATGCTGCCATTTCACTACAAAACCAAAAATAGTAAGAAAAAATTGGATCGTAATGTTCTTTTTTTCTCCTCCAGAGATTGGAACCACAACCTCTCTGCAATATGTGGAGTGATTACTGTTCCTCAAGTGAAGACACTTTCCCAAATGTCAAGAAGCAAAATTGACCTAAACCCAACTGGGTCATCACCAGAAAGCTCAACATTTCGGAAAATCGCAGAATGATCCCAAATCAAAACGAGCAGATCGACAATCAAAGACCTGATAGCGAGGCTTCTAAAAAGAAAAAAAGGACCCGAGAGCGAAGCACATTGAAATAATGGAAAGCCCCACAGAGAGCAAGAGAGAGGTAGAGAGATGGCACTTACACCGAGTTAATGACTGAACTCGGAGACGGAGAATGAGTCAGCAACCAATCCGACGGGTGTAGAGAGATCGGAGAAGGAGCGGCGACCCTGAAACCCTAACAGCTAGAGGGAGAGAGGGAGTGCGCAAAAAGCAGAGGCGCTTATCTAATGCTTCGGATTTGCACAAGAAACTACATCCGAGATTTCAATGGAGCTCGGTTCAACCACTCCCTATTTCGCGCGCGTGCAGGCGTGAATCTAATCCGACTCACGTTTCCGCGCGGCCACCGACGCTAGTCGGTCTGGTGGGGCCCACAATCGCACGTACGATTCGACGGATCTCGATCGCAACGGCGCCCACGCGCTGCCGGGGCGGTTGAGCAGGACTGTTGTCGGGTGCCATAATCATTTAAATTTCATTTATTCCGTAAGGGGATAATGGGCTGTCGTCACGTAATTACCGTTGTTTTCGAAAATTGCATCGCACGTCTTTTTGTATTTTACTTCCCCGACCCACCACCCCCCCCCC